>VXAL01013295.1:10509-66463 GCA_013399475.1 Chauna torquata | reverse complement strand
AAATGCATTAAGATACACTTCCATTCAGTAATATAACTGAAATATCAATGAAGCTTTCTGTATACTGCTCCAATTTTCAAAAGACAGTGGGAGCCTACACTTCTCATTGACTTTAGAGGACAAAGAATGTTCAGTATCTGCATGGAAAAAAAAAAGACTCTGCTGGTTTTTGGTTTGTCTGTTTTTCAGTTTTCAAGATTCCAAATTGAAAACAGTTCGGTTTTGAGGAAATCACTTTTTATTAGCTCTGGCAAGGTTCCTGAGATCTATAATCAAGCCAATTTTTTCCTCCTTGCATATTACTGCAAGTAAGGATGATAGTGCCTTTCACAGACTCATACCCCTGCAGCTGTGCAGTTCCTTTTATTTTGTGTGTCTTGCAGTGATAACCAATAAAATTCAATGAGCTTGTAAAGGAGATAGTGAAGACAGAATACAAACATTCAGAACACAGAGAAAGATCAGACAGCAGATGCCATGAGAACAAAAGGCATTTTGCTTCCTCTTCTGCAACATTACTATGCAACCAGGGCTAAAATAACCTTGCAGTTTTCACTAAATGCATCAAATTTCAAAATGCATTTAATGAGTAAGATCCTTAAAAATAATTTCATCTTCATGCTAAATAAACAACCATAACTTCTTCTATGTCAGTAGGTCGGTAATTACAATCTTAATTGTGTGTGTATTACATTTTCTGATCATATCAGAATTGGGTTGCTTAAGTGGTCTAGAATTACTTCTGCAAAGTGATTAGACAGTGGTAAAATTTCAGCATTTATCACTAGACCTGCTTCAGAATACCCCACTGAAATATCTTCTTGTTGGGAAACGCTGATCAGTCGGGAGCAAGATGTTACCCTGAACGACAACTTTATCTGGGAGGTAGGATAGAAGAGTGGGACACGGAACAGAGGAGCATTTCATTAAAGCCAAAGCATTTCATCTTAAACATTTTGGGAGGTAAAAAAAAAAAAAACTTTGTTGGTTTTTTTTTGAAAACAAACAAATAAAGAAACAAAAAAAATCCCGCATTCTTTCCTGCACACTTCTTTTTGGAACCTCACAATATTGAGCACTAAATTGAACAGATTTTAATCCTATTTGATTTTATCTTAGGAGAACTAACCTTGCTACAAGCAATTCTCAAAATATTAGCTTGGACTACATGTTACACCACTTTTTCTAAGTCATTGAGCATACGCAATCTAACTTTCTGTTGATACACAAGTATTTTAATAATAACCCTCTAAAGTAGAATGAATTTATAACATTAATATTTTAAAATTATTAATCTGGATGCTTAACTAATTTTCTTTCACATAGTTCTTTCTAGTCATTGTGAAGACAGAAAAACAAAAGTACTTCTTTAGCAAAAGACAAGTAACAAGTGCTCATTCTCAAAACGTTATTGAGTCACTGATTCAATTTCTCGCTTTAGGTTTTCTCAACTGCAGACCAGCCTTTTCACATTCTACAGGCTTTCTACAGTCTTTCAAAATACAAAAAGAGTAATTCCAAATTCCCAGCAAGCCTAACGGAGATACAGGTGTCTTAACGCTGAAACCTATCTTAAGTATAAAATGTGGAAAAATTAGACAAAATCCTTCTGAAAGCCAAACACAATATACTACATAAAGCATATAACATGAATTATCAATAAAAATGTTTACAAATATGTTATTTGTAGAATTATGTAAATACAATGGCCTACTCCCTTTTCATGTAGGAAAGTAAGTTCCAGCAGTAGGAAAAAAAAATAGAAAAACGTAAAAAGTCACAGGATTTGGATATTACATCATTTAAATTTGGAAATTTATATTAAAATTGCTTTTATATTTTCATATAAAGATTCACATTTATAATTATCATCATTTGATTCCCAATCTTTAAAGGTGAATCTTCAGAATTAAAACCAGGACTGAACTCAAATCTCTAAGGACGCTGACTTGCAAATAACTCATATGAGTAACTTCATTAGTTGTAATATGATACCCAAGTGAGTATAGTTACTCATGCTCAAGGATTAGACCTCTTTCCCAATAATATTTACACAGAAGCAAGTTGAAAACTCAACTTCTAGCTATTCAAATGAATACAGCCGTTTGTTCAACAGCTACATAAGTCTGTCTGTCCTCCACATCCTCTGTGGTAAGGAAGTGCATGAGAAAGAAGTTGCCAGATGCATAGGTACAGCGAGGATATGACAGGGAGCTCAGACTAACTCTTTCCTACCCAAGAAAATGTAAGATCATTTCCTATTTTCCATAACCAGACAACTAGCATGCTTTATGATCTCCTTTTGTACCACTGCTTTTTGTCCCGTTTCCTCTTCAGTCATCCTTGTAGCTGGAAATCTGTAGTACCTTTCGCAGCTCAGAAGGCTGAATACAGCTTGGATGAAGAAAAGCACTGTAGCAACTTCGGAGCATGGAGAAAAGGTAGGTTATGGAGAAAAGAATCCCAGGAGATAGAAATACAGTAAGACGAAGTCTTGCAGCTAAGGTAAAAAAAAAAAAAAAAAGAAAAAATTGAAAAAATGAGAGGTCAAGAAGATCCTTTGGATTTTATTAATTTGGGTACAGCACCAAGCTCTGTAAGCCATTATACACCTGCTGGGATCTAGAAGCAATGCATTTCTTTTCTTTTCTTTCTTTACCTTTGTAAATAAGTGTTGGAAAACATGGTGAATTCATTTGATCACATAAAACCAGCCCAGGTCTCACTCGGCGTATTGACACAAGCAGAGCATTAGTCTTCCCAGACACTGACTAGTTGCCAAGCCACTGAGGGATTTACAGCTGTATTACCTATGTCATTCCATTACCCAGGGCACACAGATAACAAAGCCTTGTTTAGAACAACCTACTTCAAGAGATTGTGACAAATGACTATTTATGTGTATTCTGAAAATCAAGTTATTCTAATTCAAAAATTGCTTGACAACATCCAGAGGCTCCAGCAATAGGCAAGGTTGTCACTGTGCTGAGCAAAAAAAATGCTAATAGAGGAAAGTGATCTCTTTACACAACACACGTTCTTTCCACAAAAACTCAATATAATAAATCTCATTTAAACAACATAATTAAGACGCAGACATGGTAAATGGATAACAATTCTTGCTCTGCTTCATTAGGACTAAAATTAAAGACTGCATAAGTGACCAATATATAGTAACCAACAAGCTTTAAAAATCTAATCCTGAGACAAAATCCTTGCTTTAACAACCTCCAAGTCTTTATTCAACTATTTTTGAATGTTCAGAACAGCGCAACCTACTGAAAACAAAACAAAACAAAGAAACAACAACAACAAAAAAAACCCCACTGTCAGATGATATATTTACTCCAAATCTAGACAGTGTCTAAGAAGGAAAGCATACTTGTTCATATGGTAACCAAGAAAACTATTGGAAAACTACCCTAAGCAAACAAAATTACATAAACTTGCTGAAGACAATACAGCTTTACCAGCATAAGAAATGCAGAACACACTTCAGTCTTCCTGATAATGACGCAACAGAAGGAAACTGGGAAAGTAAACTTTAACTGTAAACAGAGACTGTTGTAGAAAACACTGATATACAGTCTATTAGACAATGTAAGCTGCAGCAGGTTTTGCAGAAAACTTCATTATTCTTACTTCCCCTGTCTGTGCACTGCTTAAATACATGCGAGTCAATAAGTTATAGAACATAACTGAAAAAAAATATCCACTAAAAGTAGCACCAAAACTATAACAGTAATGTTGAACAACATCTCAGTAAACTACAAGATGCCAACCAAAGGCAGTTCAAGTATGTGTTTTCTTTAAAGAACCAAGCATTTCTCAGGATTTAACCTGGAAGGAAGGAGGGAGGGAGGGAACAGGTATTGGTCTACGGCTACTGTATCAATAGCCAGATAACACAGACAGAAACAGGTCACAATCCTCCCTGTGTTGCATGAAATCCTAATCCTGCATTTTGGCACTGGAATTTCCTCTAAATAAGCCCTAAAAGAACAAGAACTGTCTCTGACATGAACAATCTTTATTTTCATGGCAACCACTTAAGCATCATAGAGATTACAATCAATGTACTATATCCTAAAGTACATTACTGCAACCATTACATTGTATTTCTCCTGCAGCTTTAGAAAGAGCTGAACAAACACCAGGAAACACCATGCTGAAGCCAAAGACTAACCCAAAGAATAGTCTCCTGCAGCCCTGATCAGGCATTCAGGAAGTGTTTGACTGTTCTCTGTGCCACCGAGACCAAGCAGGTCAGCTTATTGCAGCAGCTTGAAACTCAGTTTCATTTATTAGGAACATCTTGCCCTGATTTCCAGTCTACTTACTTATATGCTATACACAGACTATAAGGTGATTAATTTTCTTACTGAAGGCATAACTGACTTGCCTGGCTTCATTTTATGTAACCTGAGGTCCAAGTCACATAGGCAGATGCACAGTGTCTATGAATTAGTCCTGAATCCTCTGATGGGAAGGTTCAGCTGTCATGATATTACAAACTTCACCACATTAAAGTGTGCAACATAGCTTTTGTACCTATTTCACTCTTTGCCAGCTACTGATCTGATACACGCAACTGACAGAAGCAAGCATTCTGCCTCCCTTAAGGGACCTATACTGTTCTCTTCATGTACTTATACATGCAACCTGTCTGAAATTTAGGAAAAAGTTACTATTCCCAACACAAAAAAATACAGAGCTAAGAGATTGTGAAGAGAATGGATCAGGTAATGAAGCTCAACAGAGAAGGATATCAAATTTAAATGTGAGGTTATATTTACACTTTTGTATTATTAACTTTAAGAAAACATGAGTTTTTTATTTTTTTTCCTTCTACATGTTGCTCTCCTGTAAGCATTTAGATCTGGTCAAGTTTTAGAAGTAATAGCTTGCCCCTAAAACCTGCTTAGAAAGTNATTTTTCTATTTTTAACTTTAAGAAAACATGAGTTTTTTTTTTTTTTTTCCTTCTACATGTTGCTCTCCTGTAAGCATTTAGATCTGGTCAAGTTTTAGAAGTAATAGCTTGCCCCTAAAACCTGCTTAGAAAGTGAAATCTTCATGTAACAATAAAGATAGAAGATACCAGGAAAAAGATAAAAAATAGATCTTACCAAAATCTTCCAATATCCCATTCTGCATTCACTAGCTTTCTCCTTCATCCTGTTGGCTGATTTATTAGTTTAATCCTTGCCACTTAACACAAATATTAAAAAATAATGAGATTATTCTTCAATAATCAGCCTTCCTCAGTCTCTAATCTTATTTTTTAAAGTGTTAAAAACTAAGTAATCAAATTGGTGGAATTATCAAGCCACACCATCTTCCCTCCATGTGTATCTTCCACAGTCTAGCTACAAAGGTATAAATTAGAGTTTGAGAGAAAAAAAAAAAAAAAAAAAGTGATTATGGAACTAATCATCATAAAACCAGAGAAATTTTGGCTGTAAATCACCTAGTCTCACCTCCCACTAAAAATACGATCATTTCCAACACCAGATTGGGACTGACTCCTGAAAAGCTCAGAGCCTCTGTGGGTCACCCGTTCTAGTACTACTGTAGCCTCTACACGAAAGTTTTGCTGTGTGCAGTCCCAACGGCCCAAGCTGCTGCACGCCACTCCTGAGAGAAGTTTGGTGCCATCGTCTTTGCCATTCCCTTTGAAGTTATTGTGGGCTAACATAGGATCATCCCTCAGCCTCCTCTTCACCAGTCTAGCTCCCTAAAAAAAACAGCTCCCTAATATCTCCTGTCACATCATGTGGTCCAGGCCTCTGCCCGTTTTGGTATCCTCTCACTGGACGATTTCGATTCTCAACATCCCCTTTGTATTGCTGATTACCAAAAACAACACACAGCTGTCCAGAAGCAGCTTTATCAGCTCCACGCAGGGGTGGTAACAGCGTCCTTCAGTCCACCAGTCATGTTCCTCTTTCCTTCTAACATAGCCCAGTATGCAGTTAGTCTTGTCTGCAGTGAAAACACACCACCGGCTCATATTCAGACTGACATTCATAATAATCCAAGGTATTCTTCAGCAGGGCTGTCACTCAGCCAGATGCTTCACTTCCTGGACTGATGCATGGGGTTATTCCACCTCATATGCAGAATTTTAGTCTGCTCATTTTTAAATACATGAGCTTCCTGTTGTCTCAGTCCTCAGGTTTCTCAAGGTCTCAAGATGCTTTAAGATTGAAGCTCTACGTCAGCTTTCCAAGCACCACCCTAATTTAGCATCATTCACAAATCTTCTGAGGGCACATTCTGTTCAGTTCTGTCATCCAAGTCACTAACGAATTGAATAGCACAAGTGCAAGAATCAACCCTTTAAGAATCCCACTTATTACTGTCTGCTAACTAGTCAAGCTATTGATTACTACTACCTTTTCAGTCCATTAGTCCAGCCAGTTTTCAGCCCGCTTAACAACCAGCCCATGCTTTCTCAGCTTACTATTGACAATAGTGTGGGAGAAGGTATCAGAAGCCTTAATAAAGTTCCAGTTACAGCATATCACCTATTCCCCCGTTATTCACATTGTCAGTTGTTTCACTGTAGAAGGCACTCAGATTAGTAAAACATTAATTGTGCTTAAGAAATCTGTGCTGACTCTTCCCATTTACCTTCTTGCTTTTCACATGTCTAGAAACAGGTGCCAAGCAGATGTGTGCCATGATCACACGTGCCATGATCTTTCTGGCGATTGACATTGACCTGACACAGCCTATAGACCCCTCCATCCTTCTTAACTTTCTTAAAGACTGGTATAGTGTTAGCCTTCTCCTAGTTCTCAGGACTTTCCTCAACTGCCATGTTACTTTCTTCTTGGATGATAGCTGCCTTGCAATCATATCACCTGAAAAAGCTCTTGTCAATCTTGGTATAGAGTCCTAAGAAGCTGAATACACCCACTTTCTCTAAACAGTCTCTAAACTGCAGCTCCTTCATATTACAGTCCCTTGTCTCGAAACAGTTAAAAACATGGGAAATCTCTGCCTTTTCTGTGTTGTCCATCATTAAATTGCCTCCAGTATTCATCTATGCACGCACATTTCCCTGGGTTTCCTTCTGCTACTCATCTAGTTGCAGAATTCTTTCCTTTACGGAACCTGATCTTTATGCCTTGCAATTCAGCTCCAAATAGGCTTTAGTCTTCTGGATTTTATCAGTTTACCTTCCCCAGAAATAACATAGAAATTAAAGTTAGCATATAAAGCACGCTACAGCAGAATTGCACTCAACTTCTAGGTCAGCATGTGTATAAGACCAGAAATCATAACCTATATTCTCTGAAAGATCTGATCTAGGCTTGTTTCTCACTGTCACAAGGCACTGCACACTGAAACTTTCATCCCACAGAGAATGTGGATGACAAAGTTCTGAAAAGTCTCAGGGAGCTTTGCAGAAACAAAAACTGATGAGTTTTTCCCTACTATAAAATAATTGATGCACCATTAAAAAAAAAATACAGCTGGTGTTGATCTTGTTAATTCACTTATTAAAATGAATGGAACTGAATTAATTTGTCTCATACTATGCTCTTCAGTAATGAGCAGAAATATTTTGAAAATTGCACAGTATTTATATATATCTAAACCAAATATTGAACTTACAGAAAAAGAAATGTTAGAGCACAACTGCAAGGATACATAATTTGATGACTTTTTCAAGCACGTACTGAGAAAAAAAAGGCTAAGAATAAACATAGCCAACTAGGAAGGAATGCGTCAACAATACTCAAATTAAAAAGTCAGAATTATTTTCATTTCAGTAACTGCTGCTTCTTTGTCAACCTTAATCCAATCCTTTCAAATGTTAACCTGAAGCTTCATGGTTTTCTTAAGTCAGCCCATTCATCGCTAGCTTACTGATGATGAGAGGTAAAACCTCTATCTGCAGTTCTCCCTTTTGAGGTAAGGCAGCTTAATGATAAAAAAAACAAATAAACACATAACAGAAATGCACCCTCAAACTCATCTTTGACAAAAAAGAAAGTTTAACACAGTATCTTAAATACTGAACAGAAAAGATGCAAATTAATATGCTTTTATTAAAAGACTTTCCTTCTCTGTATGTATGCAGATGCATTGTCATACTAAAGGAGCCACTGTCATCATACATGCAAAAGTATGTAAGCAGTACAGTTATTGCATTAATATTCAAGCATATTAACAATGCAAGATCCATGAAACTCTTCTTTTTTCCTAAAATATTTGTTAAATATCGAGCCAGAAAAAGACTAACACCTTTTACCATATGACATCTTCATAAAAGGGAAGGCTTGTAATGTATATGCTATTAGAACATCCTACTAGTGAAAAAAAAATAATAAAAGGTCAAGCATTCAGGTGCACAAGTCAGACCAGAGAAAAGCTTGCGTATCTTTTCCCTTTAACAGTTGGTCTCATAAGCTGTATTACCTATGCCTATAAATCTTGCATTATAAGTACGGACTAACGGCCTAACTTTTTAAAGAAAAGGCAAGAAAAAATTCTCAACAGACTTCAATTATGTATCGTTCAAATTCACAGAAAGAAACCATAAAATAATTCTTTGCATGACCACAGATTAATTGAGAGGGAGCAGATACAGTTGTCAGCACAAGAAAATCATAAGCTAAATTGTGGGAAAAACTGAGAAGGATAAGCTCCACATGAATCTTATTATGGTTGAAAAGGGGAGGGAGCACATCGGTTTCTGTTCAGATGAAACCGAAGAAAACCAGACAGATTTCTTTTAATCTACTTGTTCTCAACGAATCCAGGAAAACACGACTAGATATGGTCTTCAGAAAACAGCAAAATATACCAAAAAAAAAAAGGACCGTGATAATTCTCATTCTTTCATTCTCTCTCTCTCTCTCTCAATCTAGCAAGATTTTAAGTATTGGATAATTTCTCATGCCACGTAAGGGAATACAGCTGCACACTTCCTACACCCCACTCTGCCAGAAAGTACTTTTTCATTTGTATATATTCTTACAGATTTGTAGAATAAACTGTACTTCACTTTCTAAAAGTGAATGACAAGTGCTTAATGGACTTACCACCAGCCTCTAAATATTCACCTGTTACTAAAGAAATAGATGTACTAACTTGAGACATTAATTTAGCTTAGTTCTTCTACATTTAGGTAGGCATTGCTGTGGCATATGCCATCAACAAATTTGCATTTCTGTGTCTGAGAGTGATTCTGCCACGTTAAAGTACAGCACAAGTAGCAGTGCCAATTCAGTATCAGTAAACAGGCACAGTGTCAAACCTCACTGCATGGCTATCAAATTTATTACGGACAACTGTCCATTTTCTACAGTCCATCATCCAGCCTCAGCATGAAAAACCTCTAAAGAGGATTTGGTGCTGCAAATAAACTGTGGGGTGCTTACAAATCTTTATAGACTGCAGTGGGGAAAAGTCACAGTTACGTACACCTTTTATGATGCTTTTCAAACCCAATATGCATCACTGTGGTACATTCAGTCCTACTTTCAGAGACAGAAGTACTTACCTAGTGTTATATCTGGATTTGCAATGCATCTGTTGTGTACACAGAAAGGGCATTGGATGAACCTACATTGTTAATTTCACCCCAAGATTTCAGCCACTATTTAAATAAGGTTTCAAAACCCACTGGAGAACATGAAAGCTGTAATAAAATGTTGGTTGTTTTATATGTGCAGCAGCATACGAAGCAGCCAAAGGCTTCAGAAAGGGGCTCATTCACATAGCCAGAGCTGCACCTAAATCCCTTTCTGCAGTTATAGCCATACAGAAAATGCAACCTATCACAGGTTTTCCCACACCTGACAGTCTTCAGCCAGTAGAACAGTATCTTGGAGCTGTACCAGAAGGTTGCCTTAAACTGTGGCAGGAGCGCACGGTGTTTGGTTGGCCTCTGCCACAATTTGTCATAAACAAACAAGCAAGCAACCTAATCCAAAGAAACATCTATTTTCACAGCACACACTGCTGAAAACATACAGAAAGAGGAACAGCATCCTCTATTTTCTGTGACCTAGAACAAACAGAATGGCATAAACTGTGTTGGAGCAGGTTCTCATACAGAAACACTGCTCTGTGAAATACAAACAGAAGTTTAAAAGAAATAGTTTGAAGGGTCCATTTTTCCCCTACAAACAAAATGAGCATTCCCATGTTAATTCAGAATGATTCAACTCTAGGATGTCAAAGTTTTTAAAGATTTCGGTTCATTAAAAACTGTTATATTACTGGCTGACAAAAGAATGCAGTAAACCTTCCACTGTATCAGACCTATTACAAAACCGAGAATTTTCAAGTGAATCTGCTGACTTATTATGAAGAACCAGGCCTATTTATAGCATCAGATGCGGTTACCCTCAAGTGCTCTGTCAACAAAAGCTTCGAATAATGATGACCTACACTGACAATGAAGTGAACAAAGATGCGTGTAACTACATATAGGAAAAATACTATCCAAAAAATAAAAATCCGCAACTACTTTGAAAAAGGAAAAGAGTACTTTACACGGGTACCAGTTGTAACACCTGAAGCACAGGTGTACTTCAGTAAATATACATTAAAAACAAACAGGATTTTACCAAGATGTGGTGCTATACTGGAATTAGATGAATGGTGAAAGCAGGATATTTACCAGTTTCAAGACAGCATACAGTGCAATTCTTCAATATACCTATATACATCAGGACTCTGAAGACTATTAAATACATGGAAGTAAATAAATAAAGTCAGGAATTTTTTCCATTCTGTTTTTTCCCACTGAAAATATTTGATGGAAAATGCTTAGTTTTTGTTCACATTGATAAGAGATGTCCTAGATGAAGAGGCTTGATGGTATACAAAAGGCTTGATTTAAATCTTAATTACACAGCCAGACATGTAATTGCTGTGTTACTGTTGGGGTCGATGGATAATTGTGACCAGGGGATAACATTGCAATGTGAATTGCAGGTTACTGTGATAGAATATCACATTAACCAGCAAAATGCCATTCCAGATAATTATTTTGGAGGGTGCTAGATAGCTGAGGAAGAAAGGCTCGACACAGACAGGTACTAGTTTTACGTACACGGGACTTCGAAAAACTCAAAGAAAAATGTCTTAGGAGGACTCAGGGAGAGACAGGAACGGAAACTGAATGAACACAGACGAAATCTGAGCAGCACTGCTCACTCAAAGCAACTAAGGAAAGAGACTACAAGCAGCTATTCGCTGTGTGACAATCCAGACTGAAGAAATTGAGAGAATACTAATAGAAACAGAAATACTACTTTGTATACTGTCAAGTAGACAATCAGTGGCAGTTTCTCACTTACAAAAGTTGCTGTCACAGGATATTATTACCCCAAAAAGTAAATTTCTGCACATAAGAAAAAAAGATTTTATACTACTACACGTAAGATAAGGGGACAAAGGGCTCTGACTGATCAAAGAACACCCCCCCACACACACACACACACTCCCTCACAAATGCACATCCACAATGAAGGAGTGTTCTGAAGAAATAAGTAGAGGCTACATGGTCTTAAGGCTCAGGGGAGAATAATGAAGTGATTGATCACAGCTATTGAAAAGGAAGCCAAATGCATCTCGATGCCAAAGGAAACACAGGGGTGCCTTTGTTTTAGACAAACCGGCTATACCGGCAAAGTATCTCAGCTGTTCGCATAACTGCCTGTCCCTGACTTACAGAAACGCAGACCCAGAGCAACGCCAAACTAGTTTTGGGGGTGCTTTTGGTTAAAATAACATAGTTTTCATGCCTATTATTTTTGTTTATATACTATGATCCTATGACTCTAAGCAATATTATCTTTTACTCATATAACTGCAATAGGTATCTAGCATATCGTTTTACGCTTTTCTGTAGAGCCCAGCCATTCCCACAGCAAGTGACTTTGCCTCTGAGATTCCACCTACAACTAGTGGCTGATGAAGCAGCAATGCAGCAGCACAAACCTGAAGCAAGCCAGCAGAGCAGAGCTACCCTGCCTGCCAGAAGAGCCTCCCTCCCCAGCAGCTGCTAGCCTCGCGCTCCAGGCCTGCGCAGCAGCTCGCTCTATTGGGCTCAGAGGAAGGGACGTTCCCCATTGCGGAGCGTGCTGGACAGCTTTATACGAACCAAGTTAACGAACCACGTAATGGCTCAGCTTTGTACTATGCTTGCAAGACCTCAGGACTGATCCTTGTCAAGCTTTCTCTGTCTGAACTTTGCTTGACCTGCCTGCAGCTTTGTTTTACTTGGTTTAGCTGTAGCAGCAATTTTAGTAATTGAGCCGGTGTCCATGGCTAATCTGTCATGATCATAGTTTATACAGATAGCAGTATGAAGCAGTTATTCTGTGTACAGCACTGTATTTAATGCCACCAAAATAATGAGATACAGGCCTGACATGACAGCAGTGGCCTTCAGAAGTGGAAAAAAAAGTAGAGTAGTGCAGGCACAAGAGATGGGCCACCAATTTGGCACTGGAGACCCTGTGGCTATAACACCTTGGCCAGACCAGCACTGGGAGCGTGTATGAGGCTAGGCCCAACATAAGGTATAAATATCAAACAACAAGCAAAGAGCTCTGAAGAAAGCGATGGGCTTCAGCTGCTTCAAACCCACACATTCCTTTCTGGTGACTGTGGATGCTCAGCGTCACGGTGGTGAGCATATTCTAGATAACAAGATTCGTATTTATATTGTTATCTGTATTGCAATTGCTATATTCTGCTAAGTGTAACTTCTAATTAAATTGTAATTTGAGTGCATTGCTGTGTCACTGTGCTAAATCCAAATCCCCTGTAACTGCAAGTAACTTTAAATTAATTAAGCTTTGCATTATACGTTAAACCCTCCACATGTGGAATATCCAAAAGAACCTAGTCAGGGAGTATTGCTTGTGACAAGGTCTCAACAACAAAAAACGATATCCTAGAAGAGAGGTTTCCAAATGTAAGTAGCTATAATCTCATCTCATCTACCCCTTAAATAAAAAATAAATAGAACTTTCAACAAAGTCTTTAAAAATATAAACAGCAGAAGAAACGCCCTTGGGCCTTAGAACTTGGATTTGCTGTTTGCATAGAAGAGGAAAACATATGTACAAAGAGTAGCAGGAAACCCATGCAAAAACAGCGTGGCTCCACTGTTACACGTTACAGGTTATACATGTAAAACCTCCCTCCAAAACAGAGTGAGTGATCTTCCACCAAAACTGCAATTTAAACTTAAGGGAGAAAATTTATGAATTAAGCAAATAATTTGTCTAGAACTTTAAAAAGATGTGAAGATTCTTAGTAAACATTAAAGTCTTTTGCTGGCCTCTTATCCCTTCACAATGGAAAGGTTCTGATCAGGAGCAACTATAGAATAAGTTTCTGTCACCAGAAATTTCAAAGATACACTTCATTTTCACCACAAAGGAGGAAAAAAAGATAAGTACATATAACACATTGCTAAAATTAGTTTATTGTGTGATTTTAAACTGTTTTAATATTATCATAACTACATAACTCACAGCCAAGGTTAAAACTTATTTGGGTGGTAATGCACCTTAACTCTCAGGTGTAGATTTATTTTAAGTTTAAACTTTGTTTAGCACATTTGCTGGGTTCTAGTTTTTATCATTTGGGGATAAACAGAATTGTAACATGTTTTATCGAAGCATAACATGCATAGTGTTCAACTACCCATGAAGTATTTTTTTTCTTAGAATACAAAAGATTTAAATTACCCACAGAAAGACACAGTTCCATTTAGCAGCAAATGCATCAAGGAGTAGAACATGCCATTGTGTGACAAAACAAACAGAAACAGATGGGAAAACACAAAAGAAGTATTCAAGTTTTCAAAATAACATAAAAGGAACAAAAATTGCTAAAACAATGATGAAAATTAAATCCCCTTCAAAAACCTTTTCAAAACTGTAGTTGTAAAAGCAAGCTGCCTGAAAAGTACTGGCAAGACAAGTTAAAGGAAAAGGGCCACTGTGGGTTCCAGAGAGTGCTTTTATTGTTTTTGTTTGTTGGTTTGTTTGTTTTTTTTCCATTTCCAGAGAAGATACAAGAAATAAAAATAATCACTAACTGAAATGTTAACAGTTTAGTCTTTTAACAGCATTTTCATTTCCCTGTAGAACAGGTATGCTGCCTTTGAAAGCCCTAGGCCTCACAAACTGTTATTTTTCATGCAAATACAGATTGCTGTAGATTGATATTGCTTAATTCAAGCACAGAAGACAAATACTGCAAACAGGTAGGATAGCTAAATCAGATGAACATCAAATATACAGAAACATGACTTCAACAACCTTTAAACAAGGACATGGGGCAGAGGTGGGGAAGGCACACCCAAATCCTCTGCTACCTTGCACATTTTGCACATTTAAACAGGGATGTTACATTAGGCGATCTGAAGCATTCTAAATAGTACAAAAACAAACTGACCCATGGTTTAAAGTATATTTTTAAAGCAGCCTTGCTAAAAAGCCTAAGCTTTGAAAACGAGTAGGCAAACTGATCCGACCCCCATACCCCCCCCAAAAAAGAAAGCAAAACGCTCAACCTTCAGCATCACAAAGCTGCCTTCTAATCTTTTTGGAGGGTCATTTTCAACTCATTCAGCTCCCCAACAGCAGTCCCCTTGTGGCTGCATAAATCCATGTGCTTAGTACAGGAACAAGGACAACTTCAGCCACTCCTAACTATGGTAAGTTCAGTTAGGTCCTCTCAAGTGACTTTAAGGTAAGATTGAGAATCTACCCCACTAAGCTGGTTAAAAGACTTGAGTTTAGATGTGAAAATATGTTAGATTTAAAAAAAAAAAGCCCCAATGAATGATACCAGAGAGAAAGATCAGTAGTGTTAAACTGTTACAAATTTAATATATTAAAATTCCAATTCAGAGCTCATTATTACTAGTTTCTTAGGGTATCCTTATTCCAAGTTTGAAATTCTTCCACTAATGACAAAAACTGTGTTGAGGCAGAAGCGCTTGTGGATCAGAAAAAGTGTGTTCAAATCCTGGCTTCACAATAACAAAGAATATTTTGCCTTTCTTTACAATGCCCTTTAATAGTACTTTAAATTAGCATTAGACTGAGCTGTCACAAAGTGGTATTCTACCCAGCTTCTCTGAAATTCTTGGCTTTGAATTACTAATTTTTCAACACTACTTTAAGTTAAAATAGCATAATATTTAACTGTAATTTTATTCTCAAAATTGGCATTTTCTTCCTTCTCTTCAAAGACGTTTTTGCTAGGAGGTTATATTCTCTCAATGATCTTCCATTACACTAAATCTTCACAGAAGCCTTTCTGCACCTAGTTCATTTCCAGCAATCCCCAAAATACGTATTTTGGATTATCACCCCATCCTTTTTTCAGTGAAGTAATTTTTAGTTTCTTCATACTCCGTCTTCTACAGCTACTGTGTCTTTGGGATGACTTACAGGATATGGGGTTCTGGAAAAGAATTACTTGTCTAGGTCTCCACTCTTGTAACGCTGCCTTTTTCTGAGAAGTACATGAATACACCCATGGCTGCTCCACAGAGCTATGTGAAAACAGAACCAGATTAAATTAAGAACTTGAGAATCCTATAGAGCAGGCCATATAGTATATTAAATGATTTTCTTCTTCACCAACCACTGTGATGACTCTCTTCAAAACATCTGCACTCAACTCCAGTAGTGGGAATGGCACATCTCAAAAGCAATCCCATCAACTTGAGGATGTATCTGGGAAGCAGTAGCTGTACTTACACAGCCTCATATTTCAGTAGCATGTTGGTCCATCCAACACCTTAGAAAAATGGTATCCACTGCATACACGCCTGTGATACTCAAAACATTTCATACAGTTGAGTTCCTGTTATATTGTATTAATATCTAAAGTCAATATATTAATGAAAAGTAAAGATGGCAAAAAGGAAGAGGAGTGTCTCCGAAATATTTTAAAACCCCACTGGAAACAAGTGAGTTCTATAACTAAGGAAGTGAATATATTGGCATGCTACTGAGAGAGATGGTGAAAGAAATATATAAATTAAATATGATTAGCCTGGGTCTGAAATAAAGCTGCCAAAACTTATAAAGGAAAAGATGGAGTCTGATGTTTGAGGGTAAGCAAGACATGAATATATCATAATTGAACCTATTTAGAAAGGCTACAGAATACTTCAGGCTATTACAGTAATTATTGGTTCCTACAATGAGATTTTATTTTGGTGAATATCATGCATTACAATATGGCATTCAGTCCAATAGGAAAAACAGCTGCAAAAGTCATTCTGTGATCAGATTTGCGGCTCAGTACTTGGATGACTGTACGAAATGAAGTGACCCGCTGGTCAGAATAAATGATTTCCTAAGACTCTTCTGGCCTTAAAACCTTAGAAAAATAGTCTGAATTGAAACATTCACCTAAATTTACGATTTCTGTTCTGCAACTTCCTGCATGATATAATGACATGGCAAAAACAATCTGGCAGAGCCAAGCCAAGAAATTAAATCTTTCGACTTTTAGTGCCATTTTCTATCTGCAGTTTTACTTACATATATAAAATGTGCTTAACAAAAAGTATTAATAGCTAACAAACAAGTTCACATAAGTCACGTGTATTATCCTCATTTAGTACTGACATGCTTTACAACACTTAGTCACTTTTACCTTGTGTATGTTTTTAGACCAGTTTTAGCCAGAATTTCTTGACAACCAGGCAGCTTACTAATGATAATATTGGTAAATGTTTAGAAGTATCAGAAGTTCCTTTAGAAAAAAATATATCTAAGTCTTACAGGCTGGGACAGGTTTAAACCTGAGATCACTCTCTTATCCTTGTTTTAACAAAAAAGCTGTCAGTAACCATCTCAAAGCCAGAGAATTCTGTTTTCTCTGGAATCAGCACTATGTTTTAAAGAACATATTAATCCATCATTTATTTAAACAGTGTGAGAAATATTCCAACAGTGCATGAGCCTAAGCTTTTTTTGGAAGGGGAAGTGAAGACAAGCATCTGAAAAAAAGAATTTTGATTTGAAATAGGTAGATTTCAAAGCAATTCAAAAGAAATATTAAATGTTACACAACTTGCTCTTTGCGTAAGCTTTCTGAAAGGGAAAAAAGCTGTTCTCTGGAACAGGCTACTACTAAGATGGTGAAGGAAACTAAACATGAGTCACAAAACAAAACAAAACAAAAAAACACAAATGTATGATACTATTTCTGTATTGAATATAGTTGTCAGTCCTTCAAGAGCTCTCTTGCTCTTAGGAAATTATTTTATCTCATGTTCTCCAAGCATTTTCACAAAACAAAAAAACTGCCAAAACAAGCCTCTACTAGGTTATTGTCACTACATTCTTCCTCAGGTTTCAAGAGAGCTGTTTCTGTTTCTGTACCCCAAGAACTGATGTACTGTGAACCACATATGTCTATAGACTTCCAGGAAAAGCATCAGCTTTACCACGTATTTACTCAAAAGGCTCTCCAGCAGCTATTTCGACATACAAAACAGCATTATGAACAGCTCTCTGCCCAGGCACCTTTTAACACTGAGTGGGATCAAAAGTCTCTTGCACAGATGAAAATTCACAACCAGAAACATACCATGCTTTTTGCAGAAGAAATAAATTCTCCTAGTTGCATCTATCATATATGTTCTCAGAAATCATAAAATCATATCTCACTTTGTTAAAGAATTTTTCAAATATTTACAGATAAAAAAGCAGATGACAATGTAGAAACAGAAATGGCCTTATAATGTTTTCTAAAGCCTGTGAAGCATTTTGCCAAATGCGTTTGCCACTATATCATAAGAAAGAATAAGCCTTCATACACAGATATTTAACCACATTTTATCCAGCATGGAAAACTGAAATTGTCTAATGATTTTAAGGCTGCTTGATGCTTTCTCCTTAAAGGACTTCATTCTGACTGGGAAACAAACAAACAAAAAAACAGCTTTCACTTTCACAGAAGTTCTTAACAGCTTGAAAACACCTAAGCTAAAGTTCACTGCCTGGCATCTAGTGATTTCTTAAAAAATATGGTGTATGATTCTGACCTCACCTCCAGCAGTGCCTGCTGACTTTGGAAAAGTTAAAAACAAGGGACAAAACCTGGGTTCATTCTGTTTATCCATCAATTCTTTTCAATACCATCTCAAAAGTCTGAAACTTGAATGTGATTCATTATGCTTGTCCAGGGGTAAAACACAAATGAAATGGCTTATATGTTAAAGCTAGGAGTTCAGGGTTTGAATTTCTTAAAATAAACCCATCTCCTCAACAACAAAATATAGGCTTCCATTTCTGTTTTGCCACAAATCCCCACCTTGAAAAGCACATAGCTAAATCTTCTGATCCACTCAGGACCACTATGAATGCTACTCTGCATTCCAAGCAAACTTTTTTTCAGACTGAATAAATCTGCTGCTCAAGATAAGACAGCACATGGATATGTGTTCTTCAAACTAAGCACAGCAAAGCTTCAGATTTTCCAAATAAATCATTTGTTTACTCAGTTTACTCTGTTGTACTCACTCAGACACCTAGGTATTTCATGCGAAATAACATATGAAGTTGCCACAAGTGTTTAGAGAAAATTTTAAAAAGTAATGAAACTTTTTAAAGTCAGCACAGATAAAGAAGAAAATGTTACATATTTGATTCATCCAAACATAAAAACTATGAACTCAATCATCTTTTTCTGTATTAGCAGCACTTTTGAAAAATTGCTTGTGTTTGTATTTCTAAAACTCCAGGTTTATTTTTGGCTACAGTCAAAAATAAAGCAAAATCACATAGCAGGCAGTGAAGTCATTCATTCATTCTCCTAAAAAGCAAGGGCTAGCCATCTGAACAGCCAGTTAGAAACTTGGTTCATCAACTCCCCTAATGCTGAATTAATGTAATGCATTTCATCTGACTGCAGTATGGGAATGGTGGCCTAGAATTCTTCCAACAAAACACTAAGTAATGGAAACCTGTCAAAACATATTATCATGGGAAGAAGAAAAAAAAAAAAACCACCAATTTGCTCCTTCAAACCTTTACTACAAAACAGAAAAATAATACTGGAGTAATATGGCTTTCCCAGTAGTGTGGCTGAACATAAATGTGTGTCATAAGCCAACTTTGCTGGTCACCATATGTACTCTGAGGAATGCATTACGATCCCCCCCAAAACTGGGCTCATTTTTGAGCTTCATACACACAACTTTCCAGCTTCAAGACATCCATCAAGATCATCCATCAAGAAGGAAGTTCACTTAAAAGAACACCTGTGATATTTTTATACCCTATACACATTGATTCAATAGATTACCTTATTAGTCACCAGTACCTCAGGTTAGCTGGCTAGGCTGTTCTTTCTGGTAAGAGAATGCAGAATTCCTTTCCTGCAGGCTCTTTTTTGCTGTGATTCACAGGAATCAGACATAACTTTGATGTTTTTTTTTCCCACTTAAGCTCCTTTTTGGATAGTGGATTCAGCACCATTTCCCTCCAGTACTCACTCATTTATTCATTGATGTATTGTTTGTTTGTTTTTGTTTGTTTTTCAGTTGCAAAATACATGACTAGGCATAATCTAGCAGTATTATCACAAAACTCAACATCAGAAAAGTACTTCTCACTAGTCAATTCTGTATTTCACATTCCAACAGACAGGTACAGTGTATCTTCTACCCACATAACTTCCATGTACATTTTTTCAACATCAGAAAGTCAATAGCTAAGGCAGATACTCTTTTCTTGCTACTAATATAGTAACACAGGGTGAAACACTGGTCATAAGTCTAAGCAATAATACATGCTCAGGTAATGCTACTGTCCTGGAAGAAAACATGCATACAAACATTTAAACCACATATAAATCCAATACAACAGTGTGCCATAAATCCGCAGTACAACCTTTCTTCCTTGCACTTGTCTTTACAAACCCAGAAAATACGAACAACCTCTAACAACTGAAAGAGAGAATTGAAACATATCAAGCAGGAAAAAAATAAGAGCAAGGTCACATTTTTTTATAAAAGGCCAATGACTCAATAGCTATTACTGCAACGAATAAACTGAATTCATGTATTAATTTCACTAAAGAAGCAGTGAATGTCTTAGGGAGGTAAGATCACTACTTTTTAATGGGAGAAACAACCTAGACACTTACAGCAAAGAAAAAGCTGACTAAAAGCAACCATCTATGTCTCTCTTTAGGATACTTGTTGCTGCTGCTGAGGCAAATGAGGTGGTAGTGTAGATCAGGTGTTTTAATGAATTGGAATACAAACCATCTGCTGATGTACAAAGAGGCATTAAGCAAAATCTAAGACAATTAGCACACCACAACTGACATAAAAATGTCCAAACCGGTCTTTCTAGAATCATGCAGTGTCACACAAAAGGTCTTTCCTTCAAAGATTTCTAATAGTTTCGGTTTTAACCATCCAAGGCCGAAAGCCTCTGCCTCTACCCAATTTTGCCCTACAGTAATCTCATGTCAAGTAATCTCATCTTATAAAATAAAAATAAAAAACAGGCATATGTTAAATTTTAAAATCTTTGGATTCTTTAAGTTTTTTAACTAAAAAGTCTGGAATAACACATCTTCAAAGTTACTCATTTGTCTACAGTTCTTACATGCCATGCCTACACGCTGGAACTCCACATGCAGATTGCCAACAAGAAAAGGAAACGTCTTTCAAAAGCACTGATCACAATAAAGAGCAAATGTGCAGAATAAAATGAACAGTTCAATTATATTGAATCTACTGCAGGACACTACATGGAAGCATACTGACTTGAAGAAATATTTCTTTGCAACTTGCATTTGCTAATGAAATTATTCAGATACCACCTATGAAACCTTGGTAGAACCATTAGATCATATTATTCTCTTCTAGCATGCAGACGCAGTGTTCGCATACCTGTTCTTTGACTGAAGCTAGAATTGCAGAGGTTGTCTCAGTTTCAGAGCCATCGCCGTTGGATGTGTTCAACACAGGACTAAGGGAACTTGTCTTATCAGAAGACGAGGGCTGGTCTGGAACAGGCATAGCTTCTGCAGTTTATGGAAAAAACAAAAGTATGATTTTGTTATTAAAAAGCTGATATATATATATCAGAAATCATATCCATGTAAGAATAATAATACTAATTTAAGGAAAAATTTAGAACATGCATACTTCTGTTGTATACTACAGAAGTAATTAATTTATCACGTTTAAAACAATGAATAATTTTTAAAACTGGCTTCAAAACAAAATATTAAAAGATCTCCCAGTCTTACTCTAAAATATTCATCACAGTACATTTGGAGAGGACTCAAATCATTCACAGCTGTGATTTTTGTATAGTATTCCAGTGGCAGCATCCAACACAAAATTACAGTATCATGAAAGTAACGAATCATGAAGTTCTCTGCAAACACTAAACCAACAAAAGATAGGAGAGAAATATAAAACTTCTAGTGTTGACTTCCTAACCTGAATGACTAGGTTATATGTATTATATTTTAAGCCTAGGTTACTATGCCTTATTCTAGTCTAGAAGGTGATTTTGACTACATTTTATCAAAGTATTTTTGAAAAAAACAGCACGCCAGTGGTTAAGTCATTTTGAGACCTGTTACAAAAAAACTCTTACCACTTACAGGAA
The DNA here is from genome assembly GCA_013399475.1 of Chauna torquata. NCBI lineage: Eukaryota > Metazoa > Chordata > Aves > Anseriformes > Anhimidae > Chauna > Chauna torquata. Next base: position 44,808 of record VXAL01013295.1, on the reverse strand, counting down.
TTACTAGCATTCTTTTTTGAAAAGGAAGACCGTGGTGACTGTGGGGAGAGGCATCTTTCTGAAGGCTAAGCTATAGTGTAGTACCTCTAGTTAAATACCACTACAGGCACACCTCAGCAGGTAAGCCATGCCACTTTCCAGAACTAGACAAGCAGAGAGGCAGCGCGCGTGCTTATGCACAGGCAAGTTAAGACAAGATCACACCTGTGTGGCAGCTGGCCAGAGTTTTTCTGTGGAACAAAATTGGCCCACAGGCTGCCAGCCAGATGGCCTTCCTAAAGAGCAGTGGGGACATTCACAGGGGTGTCACCAGCAGGATCATATGTACACAGCAGTCGCCATTTACATCAACGGCAGAACTTCTGCCTTAGCTCCATCCTGCTTTTCAAAGCACATGTTTTTATAAAATAGAACTTTTCTTCTGGAAGAAATATGAAGTCTGAAAAGAGTGGGAAAGGGGAGTTGGATAACACCTAGATATAAAATTCAAGTCACAGAGTAAGCATCCCCACACCATCCTGCCGTGGAAATTAGGGCTCTAAAAGAAGGGGAGATGACGTTCTGTAAAAGTTTGGCTCTGAAGCATAGTACTACCCAGGAACACTACTTCAGCCCAGCTGGGTAGCCTTTTCCAAAAGCTTCCTGAAGCTCAGGGAATTAGCTTTCCTACATAAGACAAAAACATGAAAATGCAGATTATTCATAAAAAAGGTCAGTTATTTCTCTTAAGTGAAATCTCCTTAAATCTCAGGCTAGATTAGTTTACATATTGAAGCATGAGTTTATATATCATAACACATTATTTGTAATTAAAGCAGCTACGCATTTTCGTATGACTCTCTTTTTGTAAGCAAATCAATGAAAATGGTAAATACTGAATCTTTAGCTCTGGTAATGTCCTTGCTCCAGATACATAACTATTTGAAGTTAATACACCTGTCTCCTCCTACCACATGCATACTGCACTAAACTTCTATGATTCCAATATATTAATTTAAAAAGACATTTGAATTATATTTTCTCCTTGTTTGCAACAAGTGGATTGGCTTCTATTATGACAGATTACCTATCTTACAGCATACAATTAAATGTATTTAACAGAAAACAAAAACAAGTTGCTACTGTCTTGTAAAGCACCACAGAAAACACATATACACGTAAACATATACACTCTTACACTCTTATTCTATTACTTTACCTTCAGTCAGATCTAACTGTTTTCTTTTCTTTACTAAATTAATAATTGCTTTATCATAATAGGAAGTAAAGTGATTTTCTTTTTGGCATTTTTCTTTTTGAAAAAAATACAAGTAGCCTAATAGTTCATTTTGTAGAGCTATATTTGCATAAAACACTGGAGTGCAAGACTCCTTACTATCAATCCCATATCCTGTAAAGTCCAGCTGAAAACTGTGCACAGGAACTAGAGACAACAGCATTCAGGAACACAAGCAGTAATTTTTTGTAAATGCTTTGTTTCCACCAAAGAACACTGTATATTGCTAAAGCAGTTTTTGAAATTCTGCGAAAACCAATTTAAGTGGAAAAAAATCTGGTAACAACCAACTGCTGCAATAAACTGTACTAGCTTCAATCAAATAGGCTCAACATCTGGATGGAATGGTAGCTAATATTATACAGCCACTGCATGTTTCCAGGATTTCTGTGGTGTTTTTTTTGTAGTTGGGGCTTTAAAAAAAAATGATAAAAAGGCATGTTGCATGTCCTGTTTACCTAGAAACAGAGAAATCACAAGAAATGTGATTTCCTTTTCTCGAGGAAAGCTATCCCCATTATTTTCATCTTCCTCCACAAATTAGGTTTCATGATAATAAGGTTTTAACCCACATTCAAGGGAGCTTAGCACTAAAAACAAATAAAAAATTAGAGCAAGTAGAAAAAAAATAAAAATTAAGAAGCTTGACAGAGTACACCGTAGCTGAATAACTACAGCACAAAGTAAATCTGTTGTATTTAATTTCCACAATAGCAATACTATTTCATACCAGTGTCACAGAAAAACAAATGAGATTCTGTAAGTCAGAGCATATACATGTTCCTGAGAGAATCAAATTTAAATCTTAGACGATCATAGATAGATGAACGGGAAAAATACTACTGGCCTGTTGGGAACATACTGGAAGTCAGACATAAATAATTCATGCATTCCCACACTTAATATCACTAGCAAAGTTCTATTTGGAGTTTGATCCTTTTTTTTTTCCTCCACTCCAGTTGTCTTTCTAAGAGTAACTGAAAACTTCACCTCACTTTCAGGGGGGGGGAAAAAAAAAAAAAAAAAGGCTACAAATCCAAACGAAAACATCCTCTCCCCATGTACGGGCTGCAAGTGCCCAGGCGGTGCCCCGTGGCGCTGCGGGGCTGCCGCGTGAGGGAGGCCGGGGCTGCCCAGTGCCGGACACAGCCGGTTCCAGCCGGCTCCAACGGCCCCACCGCAGGGCACGGCCGGGCCCAGCAGCCACGGGTGGGTGCCTCGGGTGCAGCCTGGGGAGGCCCCACGCTGGAGCAGGGCACAGCGCGAGGGGCAAGGGGTGGCAGAGAGGGGCTGCTATGGGCTGCCCCCAGCCCCATGCCCCAGCCCCCTGCGCTGCTTGGGGCTGAGAGAGGTATGTTCTAGTTTTTTTTGTCTTTCTCACCATCCTACTCTATATATTTATTTGACAATAAATTAAATTTATTTTCCTCAAGTCAAGTCTGTTTTGTTCATGACAGTAATTGGTAAGAGCTCTCCCTGTCTCTACCTCGACCCGTGGGCTTTTCCATCTTATTTACACCCTGTCCTATTGAGGAAGGGGAGTGAGACAGTGGCTGGGTGGCCTGGCAGCTGCCCAAGGTCAACCCACCACACCCCCCATGCTGTTTTTGACTTAAACAAGAAAGTTAGACAGTAAAAATTGATTAAGTTCCACAAGAAGCGCAAAGTCCTGCACCTGGGGAGGAACAACCCCAGGCGTCAGTACATGCTGGGGGCCACCCAACTGGAAAGCAGTTCTGCAGAAAAGGACCTAGGAGTCTTGGTGGACACCAAGTTGAAAATGAGTAAGCAGCATGCCCTTGCTGCTAAGGTGGCTAACAGTATTCCTGGCTGCATTAAGGCAAAGTAACCCCAGCAGGTCAAGAGAGGTGATCCTTCCCCTCAGCAATGGTGAGGCTGCACCTAGAGTATGGGTCCAGTTCTGGGACCCCACGACACAAGAGACCTAGATATACTGGAAAGAGTCCAATGAACGGCTACAAAGATGATCAAGGGACTGGAGCACCTCTCCTGTGAGGAGAGGCTGAGGGAGTTGGGACTGTACAGCCTGGAGAAGAGGAGGTTCAGGAGGGCTTAACATAAATACCTGAAGGGAGGTTGCAAAGAGGACAGAGCCAGGCCTTTTTCAGTGGTGCCCAGTGACAGCATAAGAGGCATTGGGCATAAACTGGAACACAAGAGGTGCTACATAAACACCAAGAAGCACTTCTTTACTGTGCAGGGGACAGAACACTGGAATAGGTTGCCCAGAGAGGTTGTGGAGTCTCCCTCCTTGGAGATCTTCAAAAGCTACCTGGACATGGTGCTGCACAACCTGCTCTATGTGTCCCTGCTTGAGCAGCAGGGTTGGATCAGATGGCCTCCAGAGGGCCCTTCTGGCCTTAAACATTAAGAGAGATTCTGTGATTTTTTAATTTTTATTTTTTAATCTTGTGACAGCATGGATTCCTGGACACACAGAAACAATCTACGACAATATGCAGTTGTACAGACAACTATAGCCTACAATCAACAACTGCCATTGACACCATCTCATGAGCTAATGACAGCTGTATAAAATGTCATCAGGTTAATATCCCTGTTATATCACTATTAAGTACAGTGGTGGGGGGCATGAAAAAATGAAAAAAAAAATGGACCGAACAAAATAAGAAACAACAATCTATACAGCAATGGAAAAACAGTGTAATAAACATAAAAAAGTAACACCAAACTATGTAGTTGAATTCTAGTATATTGTGTGGAATACAAATGGGAAAACACTGCTCAGTAATTGAATCTGAGAAACTCCCCAGCTTACATACATACACTGGTTACTTTAACTCCTCCATCACAGTAACTTTTCAGCAACTCTTCACTCTTCAGTATCCACCTACTACATTTCCATAATCCATACAGCAGTATAGCAACTGATTTTAACTTTTTTTTTAAATCATTTTTTCAGATTTGGATAAAATCAGACAGCAGATTTAAAAATCTTTCTCAAATCTACCTTCTACACAAACTCCAAAAAAGAGGTTTCACTAACTTTTAAAGGCGTAATCAAACTAAGCACTCAATATAAATTTCAAAATTATTTTTAATTATTTCCCTTGCATTTCTTTTGAACATCTGCAACTTAGCGTTTTCCAGTGAGTTCTTGGGACTCTTCTGGGACACAGCTTCTTTGGCTGGTAGCCCTTTCCTGGTCACATGAAATTCTATTTGAAAATAAATGAATAAGGAGATGGTTTATGTATCTAAGTTTTCTTATGGATGCATCATGGACGTTTTAGCAACATGTGAAAAAAAATGGATATAAATTTTTATGACTAGGCCTCACAAATGCCCAGCAGCAGTAGTAATATAACATTTAGAACTGAAAAATGAAAGACTGCAAGACCAGATTCCTTCTGTGACCCTTGGGATGGCAATGGATGCTGAATGGATGGTGGACACCCTTCTGTGTAGCAGGGTTTCTTGCCTTCTCTGAGGTTATACAACCAATTTAGCTCGTTCCAAGGTCAAACTGCAAAAGTCTGTTCAGGCCAAACTCAGGCACAGAGATACGCAATACACAGAGGTACATTTTATACTATATATAAATCCTTAGGTACAACAAAAAATATTTAAGCTATTTATTCATGCATACGAAAATGGCAATGTCAGATGCTATGGTTTCACTTGAAAGTTTAATTTTCCACATACACTTTTATACAAATTTTAATCATTCTGGGCATAGATTTACTAAGTAGGGAACTCATGGGGTGTAACCATGAAGACATCACTGGTAAAAGCATTCTGGTGACACAGTTCACTGATGACATGCTGTCACTCTTTGTCAGATGGTGTGGCTGCATCCACCTTTCAATGATCTTATTCTCCTCCTCCACAACAGAAATACTAGGCTTCATTCAGCACATCTGTGCAGAACACTGAGAAAGCCCTAGAACTGAAAAAGCAGCATAATCATCTGTTAACTGAGCACTTAATTCCTTTTCCAACTTAAACTGCATTGTTTTAATAGGTTCTTGTTCTTTTGTAATCTATTTTTAAAGAAGGGAATCTTGTTTAAAGAGGCAGACTTTCATTTTTAAATATTAAATTGACATTCCTTTAAAAGTCACTTTGTTAATGTTGCTTGCATAGTCTACTGTTACATCACCCTTTTGTGGGTAGAAAGTATAGATACATTTTAAAAAGCTCCACAATGTCTGGAAATCTATGGTAAAAGCCAAATTATCCACTATGCTGGCAACTCCATCAAACCAGTGGAACCAGAAAATCCAAATATGCTTCCTTAATTAAAAGGTATTGCAGTAAGGAATATGTACTCCCTAGTGAGTTTTCCCTGTACAATGAATCATTAATCAGTGAGAGCATTCATTATAAAAGTGTAAGTCATGGTGTCTTACTTCACAGCAATCAAATTTGGCTCAAAGAGCTAATATGGAGAACTATAAATGACACTGAAGTAGCCTTGGATAAGAACCAATCATTTGAAAGAATCCAACATGCAGTTATGCATCTAGAAATAATTTTTGCATCCTTTCCTCTAACAGGAATATCCTGTATACAGATTGAAGTATCACTACCATTTAATAATGTGTATAATGTTTCTATTATTGCTATTAAAGTTGGCTTTTTTTTATATTGTTTCTTAATTATGGGGACTTACTGTAAAATGAAAATATTTGAATATGCTTTTATTTTACCTAAAAATGTATGTTTATGGCTACACTTCAATTTAGCCTTTACAATTTCAGTAACTCACATCAAGATTTCAAAAGCAATGACTAATGCCAATCCTGTTTCTAGCTGATTTTAATTAAAAAAAAAAAAAATACATAAAATACTCCAATGTTCTTCAATACAATAATTGTATGATTGCAGTACGGAACCTCTGTTTCTCCCTGCATGTATGAACAACAGCTGTTATTTGTAAGCTTACAGTTGTGAACAGCTCCAACACACTAGTTTCTAATGACTGTGGTAAACAAAAAAAAGCAACAGGTTTGGCACTGTATCTATGAACATGAAAACCACTCACTTTCGTGGTATTCACTGAGGCATTCTGACAAGGAAAGAATTCAGTGGGTGTAATTCAGGAGCCAGAACAACATAGAATACAATAGCCCTGGCAGTTCTTGCAGATTATTACCTATACATAACTCTACGTACATCAAAAGTCCTGTTTGGTGCAGATATAGAGGAAAAAAAATACCCCAAATAATCATTTCCACTATTACACATTGTTAAGCCAATTCAAACATCTGAGGCCTTGCTTAGTCTGGTTATTAAATACATATCACTATTACACTAACCAGAATGTTTTCAGTAGGTTTTTGGAATAAAATCCCAACTGGAGGACATAGAAATTGGCACTGCTTGAGAGTTTAGAGTTGCAAGGAATCAGCATCAGCAGAGACGACCTATAGCACTCCTTTGGTAATGTCAAACTACAGAGGTGATTGAAGACTAAGCATTGGCTCCAGGCAGCGTAACACATACCTACTAATATTGCAATAAACTTTTCAGTGTTGTAGTTCAAATACTGTCCCATCGTACCTGTAATGAAACTAAAACCTTCGGCTGTGTGAGAGTGAAACAGTACAGGAAATACATAAAGATGTGCCTTCCCTGTTACTGCACACAGAACCAGTGAAATTGTAGATTTTTTTACTGAGGGATCATTTTGTCCTATCTTTGCTGACAGTTTGATACAATTTGTGTCTGGGTAAGTATTCTTAAAAATAGGCTGATAATCTCTTGAGTCCATGAGTCAAGGGGAAGATAAGAAAATCTTCCAGACCCTGCCAGATACCTCAAAGAAGAAAATTTCTTCTGATTGCTTAAGTAGTTATCACAACATCCTAAAGCATGTATCTCCTATGTTGAAAGTACTAGATGGGACAAAAGATGAGTTAAATGGGACGTGATATTTTAAAAGACCTTTACAAAAGCTTAAACTCAATTAGGGGTCAGGGATATGAGGGATCAAGTCAGCACTCTTCCTATTTTAGCTAGGGCATCGCAGGGGCTTTCCAAAAAGCAGAGACTCTGTTCTCTTTCTGAAATTGTTCTTTGCTTGTAGACCTAAGTTCCACATTCACTAAGACAGGGGAGCTCCCTCTTGTCTTCTTTTGTAACTTGAACTGTTGTATTCTCAGTTATTTTAACCATAGTATTTAGGGCCTCTAAAAGGATGAAAAAGAATCCCCTGGTTTTAAATTTCAGATAATTTCAGGTTCTGTAAACCATAAAAATTTCCTTTTTTTTTTTTCTTTTTGCAAAATTGTTATAGAAGATACAAAAGATCCTAATTGTCACAGTAAAAAGCCATACCCTAAAACTTCACTGAAGAAGGGCTATAGTGGCAGTGTCTCCCAACACCTTCCTTGACTTATCCTACTCTAATGTCCTACCGATAAATATGTAATACTTAAAATGGAAACAACAAGCATCAGCATATATGCAGCCAGTGTATATGAAATTTCTCTTCCCTTCTCTTTCACAGATGCCTGACTCAAAAAGGCATTTCCTAAAGCAATCCAAAGACCATAGCTCAATAGGAAAAAGTTTCTACCTCAAGGACTCCCTACTCCTGCCCCTGTGTTTGATAAAAATATCTCCCATTCTCCAAAGAGGATGCAAAACAAAGGATCTTAAACACACAGTAGCCAGTATGAGGTCTCTTCTCAGGATGCATCAAATATTTTCCTTTCACTATCTGCATTACCCAATGACAGAGTGCCAGAAGCCAAACCTGAAGTCTTGCCTAGAGCTTAAGCCATCTAAAATCCTTCCGAACTTTTTAGTTCAATATGATCCTGCTAAGTACTGTTACGCTCACATAACATGTCACAAAACAAGGCAGTTTTGCTTCTTTCTATAATAATTTGAATTTCAAGTACTTTGAATTACTATTCAGCTTTCCTCCTTAAAATCAAAGAAAAAAACTCCTAAAACATTCCCAGTGATTTTAGCAGGATAACTCAGAAGTGCATGACAGAAAAGCTTCAGCATTTGGCTCAAAGAGCTTTGGAAAAAAAGGCAAGAGAAAGATGCCCAATTGTACTTCACTTGCTTTTTTCCTAAGTGCTTAAGTAAGCACCAATGCTGGTCACAAGAAGATTTAAAGATAAGACTCAAGCCATGAACACAGAGTACTCTGTCAGTTAACTGCTTCCAACCCCCATCTCTATCAATATATTATTGCAACTGATTAATTAGGACAGATAAAACACATACTGACTTGAAACATGTTCCTACCTCATTGGTATTGAAACCACCTACTTAATCTGCATGAATTTTCCCTTACCAATTTGCATATACCATTTGAGAACTGACTGACCTCCTAAAATTCTTATGAAAATATTGCACAGCTGGAGTCAGCAACATGATCTCAAAGAGAAACCAACATAAAAAATCACACTTCTGCCAATATTTTACAGATCTCAGAATGAGGATATACAATAACTGATTTCAGTTTTGCTGAAAAGTCTATTCATAAATCAAGCAAAATTGTTCTACTCATGGAACCCCATAAGAGAATATTCTTTGCTGCTGTTACTAAGGGAATGAGAGTTCTTATTTCAGTGACAATGCCAATATCCTCAAACATTCAGAACAAAATGCACAACTGCAAACAAAAGTCAAAACCACTCCTACAGTGAATTCTTAAAATTTTGTGTGACCTAGACATCATAAGAGAAGGTGATACTAACAAAATATTGGATGTTTCCTTTGTATTTCTTTTAATTCAGTGGCCATTTATTGACTGGGGGTGACCTGTGAATTTAAGTGACACCATGTACTGGGGCTGGTTGGGATGGAGTTAATTTTCTTTGTAGCAGCTCATATGGTCATGCTGTGTTTTAGATTTGTGACTAAAACAGTGTTTTAGCTACTGCTGAACAGTGTTTGCACAGCATCAAGGCCTCTCTTTTTCTCACACTGCCCCCCACAGCCAGTAGACTGAAGGTGGGCAAGAGGTTGAGAGGAGACACAGCTGGGACAGCTGACATGAACTGACCAAAGGGATATTCCTTACCATATAACATCATGCTCAGCAATAAAACTGGGGGGGAGTTTCTCCAAAGTAGCTGTTGCTTGGGGACTGGCTGGTGGTGAGTGTTTTTGCATCACTTGTTTTTCTTTTTTTCATTTATTAAACTGTCTTTATCTTGATCCACTAGTTTTTCTTCTCACTTCCAACCATCTGATTCTCTCCTCCATCCCACTGGGGGTGGTGGTGAGCAAGTGACTGAATGAGAGCTTAGCTGCTGGCTGGGATCAATCCACCACACACCATTAGTAAGCAATTCCCCCCAACATCACCAACAGTAATGAGAGAAAAACATATTTTTGTAGTTTAAGAGATGGGGTCAACATCAGCAACACCTGAGGACACACGTTAATTACAAAGAACAGAAATAACAAGGCAAAAGCACAGCTCTCTAAGTCTGAGGCAAGTGATTCACTAAGGTTTTGTACCAAAATAGACTGTTTACTACTCCTACTTAAATTTAAATTGCAAGCTGATTCATGCTGACTACTCTTAATGTTTCCCATGGCTTTGAACCTGAAGTAGGATAGACAGTTCTGTTACTGGTGTAATCTCAGGACTAATCTACTTCCTCACTAATTCCTACGGTTAAGGAGCTTACTTATATATATCATACTAAATTGCACAGATCCTCTTTACCTCATGTCTCACTCTTTTATAAGAGCCAGAGAGCAGAATGCATACCTCCAGGCCCCATACAACACTGTGTGCAGTGCATCTCTAGACGAACCTTCAGAGACACAAACGGTCTGGCAGCTAGGACTGCGCTGGGGAACCTGTGCTGCAGTCACTCTGGGACTCCTTTCACAGCTGTATCCCTCAAACAGAAAGCTGGTGGAAGAGCACAAGGTCTCCTCACTCATTCACTGCGTGCTGAAGTAGCAACCTGCTGGGGTAGGGATGCCTTCTCTTTTAAACAGCTGCATCTACCTCCCACTGCCCAAGATGAGCATGACAATCAAACACTTCCTTAGTTTGTTCCTGAAGACCCAAGCTGTGTCTGCAGGTAGGGTGACTGCTTTGCTTTTCTCCCTCTCCACATACAGTATCCTGCTGGCACGATACTGGCAGAGCCCTGAGCAGTACTCCTCATGGGAGCTGCGGCTGCTCATTTCCTCTCCCCTTTTCAGAGAGGCCCAAGCCTCACAGAAAGCAGCAAACCTCACATCAGATTCCTCCCTCAGGTTACCACAGCTGTCGACCATTTAAGTTATCAGAGGGGAGGAGCTGTCTAATAGAGGCGAGAGAGGTGACGGCAGAACCCACAACAGTTATCACATTACCCAAGGGAGATACCACGTACAGCACACGCTTGGACTTCTCTGAAAATCTGTAGACATTATACATTGTCTGTTTGACACACCTTTCTGAATGTTCATTTCAAGCTTCTAATTACACACCACTCTTGTTTTCTCACACTATTCCTTCTTACACTGGGTTTGATCCCAGCTTCATCCGTTCTCTCCTAGACTTTCGAATCTGTTCCCCACCTCTTTGCTTCTGTGTAATAAAATGATGGATTCTGAGTTCATTTTTACATGTGAAGCTGGGATGTTTTACCCCCCTTCTTCTTCATAAGTCCATCATTTTACATTAATCCACATAAATTTTTATCATCCAAGTGCTCAGCTTTGCAAGATCCTTCTGCAGTTTTTGACACACAGTTCCTGGTTGTTTGTTTGTTTTTTTAACCTTGAATAGCTCAGCATCTTCACAAAATTACGCCGTTTCACTATTCGCTTCCTTTTCCAAGTCATTTATGGATGTGTTGAACAACGCACCCACTGCTGGATGCTCACGTTGGTGAGCTACCTCTACAGTGAAAACTCACCAGTTACTGATACCGTCTCTTCCTTATATTTCAAGCAGCTTTTCCAACATGCGAGAGCTTCCCCCTTATCCCATGGTGGCTTAGGTTCTTTAAGAGCTCTAGGAAAGTGATATTATTAAAATCTTTAGGAAAATCCAGGAAATACCAACCAGAAACACACAGGCTCCTTCCAGGAACTCCAGCAAAATTATGATGAATGACAAGAGCAAGGCTTCACAAAACATCATATTCATTTATATATGTACTAATTCTTATATTTTACCTAGTTTCAAACAAATTGTCTAGCATGGACGTATGGTCTCTAGCTCATGAATATCCCTGACAGCCCTTTTACGTCCGGCAGCATAATTGGGCGCTTTCTAGTCCTCTACCACTCATAGGTCAAGAGGTTACACAGCACCACCCTTATAAATTAATGTATTTAATTCTTGAGTTACCTTAGAACTCTTAAGTGAACATCAGCTTTTCCTGTCCCGCCCACCCCCCATCCCCTCTTTTTTTTTTTTTTTGGCTTCACAGCCTCTTTACAATATTTTGAGACCCCGAGGCATCACCATAAAGAAGGGTTTCAGTATGGGAAGATCCTCAAGCATACTTAATGGCCAAGGAAAAAAAAAAAAAAAAAAAAAAAACCAACCTTAGTTTTTCTTCACTCTCTGTAGCAGTTAGCATGAGTTATGCCTAGATAGGATAGTTGTTAGCATAAGCCTGTGAATGTTAACCAACTCTTCGCTGTGGCACAAGCAGATGAAATATAGACAACCACCTGTTCAAAAGAACGAAATAGGTTTTGTGTGCTAAAGAAAAGAGATAGCCAACCTACGCAAACAACCCGTTGATTATCAGAAAGTGCAAGCACATCCAGAAGCATCTGGAACAAGCAGATTGTGAGCAACAACAGCAGCAACAGCAAATCACAATTTGAAAAGACTAATAGTCAAAAAGGTACTCCCTGCCCAGTCCTACGAGTAAGTATGCTTAATATTGTGGGTAACTAGAGTACCAAAAAGACAGAGGTGAGGATCCCACGATGCTGCACTAGAATTTGGGACCATCTTGGCAACACCCAAAGAGCCTGCGAGCACCTGAGTTCACCCAGGGGACCCCATGATTCCACACCAGGACTGCACACAGCACAACTGGAAACGTGCTGACCCATCTGATTCCTTTCCTGAACTGCGTTCTCTGCCCCATCCATGGAGAAGGGAAGTTGTGTAAGGAACCACTATGCTTTCCCACAGAAGAGCAAAGTCAAGTAATTCTTAAAATTGCATAGATCCGTGATAAAAGCATTTTGCTATCCAAATTCATTTAGCCTCTATACTATCATTTGGTCTTAAATGGCAACGATTTCTAACTGTCGTATTAATTATTAGCCCCTACACATCACTGTCAAGCTTCTTGCTCCACATACTAAGAAGTTTTCATGAACTTTTTTATGCCTTTTGTTATTTCTTAAACTTTTATGGTCTGCTTATCATCTTTCAACATTTATCCTGCCAAAGTGCAAAATGCCTTCAATTTCTTACACTGGAACTCCACTTCAGCACTTGGTTTTGCTGGATACCCATGCCAGCTTTCTTTCTGCTTTATTGTGGTGTTCAGTTGTTCACCATTCCAAACTGGCGTCCTTCAAGTAATCTCTATGCCTCCTTCAAAGAATTAGTCTTTTAACTGACCACTTTTAGCTTCCTTGAGAATTGTTCTTTTCACGTGTTTCTTGGGTTGAGCTCAGTATGGTAGATACTTTGCCAATTTCATCATCAGTGGAAAAATTAGAATACAACAGGTGTGCTAGTATCTGCTTTCCTGATGATGGGTTTTAATTGTACATATTTTTAAAACTGAGTGTTTTACTGTTCCCAATATTCTGCTTATAAAATCATAGCTGTACAGCTCTTTGCATTGTGCTGTGCTTGGTACAGTAAGTCCAGCTCTCTTTCTTTCTTACTCAATGAATTAGCAGGTTAATAGTCACATTTCAGCAGTGGTGAGTGAAGCTGTTTTAGTTAAAGTCTATGAGAAAAATAAATTTTTCCTTTATTATTAAAAAATATACAACTTCGAAATCAGAAGACACCTGAAATGTCCATGTGAAAGCAATGGTAGGTATAATGCTATGAAATCTGAGAGAAGACAAAGTAACGTTATCCACACAACTATGTTTTAGGATATATATGCACTTGGTACCAATGCCATAGTTTTATTTGTGTGAATAACTGCTCATAAAACTATAAGAAAACTGTAATGTCTAAAATAGTGACAAGATGAGGGAAATGTATAGCTGAATTGTCAAGTTTAAAGAAGGACAAAGGATAAAATAAAAATGTCTCAGCTAAGTAAACATGAAAAATCAACTTTTCCTACTACCAAAAACAAAACAAAACAAAAAATATACCATTAATATGAGATGACAGATTTATAAGTACCCACCCAGTTTTTCCCAAAAATTCAATAGCATTCCTGACATTGTACGCATCTGAGATGCCAGAATACTTTAAGTAATTTATGTGCTCTACCTCATAATTTTATAGTGTAAGAAGTGTTATCCAGCACTCCTAAGAAAAGAAAATGCTAGTTTCCTTCTTACAGAGTGCAGAGGCACAGAGGCCAAGTATTTCACCTTTTATTTTTTCCCTCTAAACTGCATAGAGAGGAATATTTTGTGTGTTCCTGAGCATGGAATCTGGATTTTCATAGAAATAAATGCTGACACAAATTGCTTCTGACACATCAACTAATGACATGAAAACACTATTTAAAAAAGCCTGAAGAATCGGAAACTGTCTCTGCCTCCCATAAAGCAGAGGTAGAAATCCTTGCATTAGTGCATATGTTTTTTACAAAGTATACTTCACACATGAAACAAGTTTGAAAGTTTAGATTCAACTCAAATACACTTAAATCTACAATAACAATGACTGTGTGATTACAACTCCTCTTAATTTGGCTTGTTGAAAACTTACAGCCAGATGTTGTTGAATTAACTGAGCAATTTACAGTAAAGTACATAAAGTAAGGGGTTATGTCTGCTTGTACACTGTGTCCTGTGATTTAGAGAGAGCAATTGTTTGCATTTTTGTTTCAGTTAGTCTATCTGAAATTATTAATCCCTTCATAGAGTTGCTCAATCAAGCCCAGTGTTCCTATACAGTAGAGATCTTCTATTTTAGTTTCTTTCTAGCCAAAATGATATCCAGGAGGTAGCTAACTGACGGAAACGGATAAAAATGTGTACATTTAAGACTGTAATTATTCTAATAGTTTCAATCTTCAGTCTGTCACACTAAAAGGGTAACTCTGTAAATTGATATCTTTAAAGACATATGTTGAATGCATTCTTAAAATATATCAGCTAGAAATACATCACTTGCAAGACTTATAATAGACTGGCTATATTATCCCTTTCCCCTTCCTGTTTTCAATACATCAAGATGGATATGTTAAATAATAGCAAACATCAATGGGGGAAAAATACAGACAAACCTAAACCTTTGCATAACTCCCTCAGAACCAACTTTTTAAGGGTCATTTAAGAATTGCTGCCTACCTTCACCGGCAGCTTGGAATTTCTCATCCTTGTGCCTTGATCCTCCCAAATAAGAGACTTCAAAGCTTTGTTAATTTAACAAATGTATTGATCTGGGATGTACAAAATAAAATCTTACGAATATGCTAATATTTAGAAAGACTACAAAGTGTACAAAAGACTAAAGACTGCAACACAGCACATAACATCCCAAATATTGACAGGGACACTCAGACAGGCATACAGGCTTAAAGTGTGAGGGATTCTCAGACTAACAGTGTGAACTGTATTTGTGAAGAATGTGCATCATGCCTTGCTTATCCCCATAGCCATTTTGCTAGAAAACCACAAGCTAAATGTCACCAACAGATCTCTCACCTGGTACCAACAGACTGATCAGGTGATTTTTAAAACACCGAAGCACCATAGCAAGTCACGTAAAGGAATGGTCCCACAGCACTATCTAAACCCCAGCAAATTTCTTCCTTCAATGTCAGTGTTGCCTGAAAAGTCACAAACTTTCCTAGAAAGGAGACACTAGACCCTGTTCTCAGTAAGGATAAACAGTTGAACTGGTATAGCAACATTACACTGGCCTTAAATTATGTTACTTTCTTATTGCACCTACAAGCATTCCAAGGCAAGTGAATTTGCAGTGATTTTCTTAAAAAGCCTAGAACTAGAGCCTACTTCTACAATATCGTATCATCACTGTCTTCTCTTAGGGGCCTGTTAACTTTGACAGGACTTATCAAGAACGTATGTCAGTACAGAATCTGATTCTTAAATAATACCCTTGTGACAAAAAGGTATGCTAAGATATCAGAAACAATAATGAAGTGGTAGTAGCAAGTGAGCATACGAAGCAAGTCAGCTCTCCCCTCAGTAAGCTGGGTTTAAACCAGCTAGTTGCATAGAAATGAAAATTGCCTGTGACTTACCTGCCCTAGAATTTTACTATTCACTGTGTATCTCTATTTTGCTACATCAATCCTATTAGTGGTAACAGGAAAGAAATCAATATATTCAATTCAGTACATATTATCTAGTGTCTACTCCTTCCATTTATTGTAACCCTAGTAATCCTACAAAGGTATGGTTTTTTGTCTTTTGTTTTTTTTAACTGTTTCTTGGATTGACTACTTCTGTATCGGTCTATCCCAGTCTCCATGCATATCCACTTCTTCTAAACATTCCTTCTTTTCAGATTATAATAAGAGCTATTGTCCAAGTTTTCAACAGAATTAATGCCAAATTGTTGCAATGAGTAAATCCTGAAAATTGCCTCACTGGCTGCTGTTGAATATGATGCAGGTTCAACTGGAGCAGTATAACAACTGCTGTCCCTCCATTGACATTTGTGAGGTTGATGTAAGATGCCACTAAGTTCCTTTGCACTGTCAAGTGGCTGGAACAGTAGCAACATCCACCCTAAGCAGATATATTTCACTACACATGCAAAGTCACACACACACAATTGCTTTAAATTATATGTGTTTTCCAGTGTCTGTTTTGGCTGTCCACATTACCTAGTTTTAACCAACTACATGAACACTACATGAATGTATTTACAGGAAGTTCTTATATCTACAGAATCTAAATTGCATGCGTGATTTTATTTACAAGCTCATCCTGTGAAATTACACATCACAGCAGAAAATCCAATTTCTCTATCTTAAAAGTTTGCCCAAGTTCAGCCAGTGTTGCATTCAGGCATGTACTGCTGGAGATGCAGCAAGTGGCTCTGGGGACGAGGCCAAGAACACGGGAGGAAGCCAAGAAGGCAGCTGCCGCTCCTCCCAGCGCCTCCTCTCCCCCCTTCCCACCCCTCCAACAAGGTGAGAGGGGCTGCATCCCGAATCTGGGCCAGCGCGGAGGGGGAAGGTGTGCAGTGCAGACCCGAGAGGTCACAGCTTCTAGGAAAGCAGTCAGCAACAGCAGGGAGTCGAGCCTGCTGGGAGCAGTTTTTAAACAGCTCTGGTGGAATCCACTTATTTCACAAACGTAAAACTGCTGGGGAAGTTTCACAATTTTCTTTCGAGCTTTCTCTTTTACTTATAGGCAGAGCAAGCAGTGCTTAAGCACTTCTCAGTCTAAGATCCTATTTTCAGCCACTTACACTTTTGACAAGCTGTTTGGGCTGAAACACTCCATCCAAGCTGTGTCATAATTAAGCCCTCCCCCCCCGCCCCAGCATTTCCAAGAATTATATTTCTGGAAAGCATCTTTTTCTGTTCGCGTTACCAAAAAAAAAAAAAAAAAGTCTCTCTCAGAAAAGCGGAATCTCTGGAAGTGTTTATGTTCTACGAGGCATAGCAATAAAATTATTATTTGTATTATAGGAACATTTAGAGCCTTCAGCTGCAATTGAGGATCCACTGCTCTGAGGACTGCAAAAATTAAGAAGAGGCACTGCTCGGCCCTGGGAAGTTTATAGCATAGATGGGTAAAACAAAGAATGAAAGGGAAAATGTACACAGAGAGAGAAAGTGATCTACTCAAGATACAGGGAAGGATACTGCAGGTCAGTAACACTGCTCAGGAAAAAAGCCCAAATGTGAATTCTGGCCTAGTCCTCTGTCCTCTAGACTCTCCTGTTCCCTCTCCTAGGGAAAGCCTCACAGAGGAAGCTGTCAGCCTGCATTAGATGCAGCCTGAGACGTGCTCTCAAGTACAGCCCTGAGGGGAAAGCAGTGCAAGAGTCCAGCCCCACTACTCTGGAAGCAGGGTACATTAGAAAAAGAAGGATGGTGCATCCCCCAGAACTGCTTCCTCTGTAGCTTATCAGCTTACCAGAAACGTGCATCATCCCTCAGCGCTTGATTAAGATTGATAACATAGCTGTTGTGAATCAGAAATCTTTGAGATGTACAAATGAGAACAGTGATGGAAAACTCATGGAGAATAGAAATTGTATGGACTCATTCTTCACATGCTAAAACAGAAAGGAAGGCTGGCAGACAGGGCACTAAAATTGGTAAATATCTAAGAGATTAAAGAGTTGTCTATGAACTCACCATTTCCATACTATATACTCTTATCCTGCCTTACTAAATCCTCCTGTCATATCAATTTACTACAGTATTCTTTCTTCTTTCCCTCCTCAGTTCTACATGTGGTATTTACGTGCATGTAGGTATTATACACACTTATAAATAAAATCACATTTTACCCTTATATCTTACATGCACATACATAAAATGTATATTACAATATCCTATACGTTGAGAACTGCCATGAAACCGTAAGTAGCTATAGCAAGCCCACAAGTACCACAGAACATCAGTAAAAGGAAAAATGATTGCTAATTTAGTCCCTCAGGGATCTTCCAAGGCAAAAATATCATGAAAGCATAATACACAACGATAGGATATTTAGCTAGGTTGCAGAAGTTCAGATCTCACTACTGAATTCAACACACTCAAACGAGCAAGCACAGAATTTAACATACGTGATTATTTTCTGACTACAGAATAAATTATTCAAAAACACTGTTCATAAGTTACTTGATACTATGAAGAAACTTGTGACTTGTTAGTCCAAACATGCACAGGATAAAGAAATTCAACTGGAAGTTCACTAACCTGCAGTAGAGCTGGCTAGGAGGAGCAGTGTATACTCATGGCTCCAAGGTCCCCCTCTACACTCTACAGAGACGAAAAGCTGAAGCAGTCCAGACTTAATAATCTCTATGGCCACTTAATGATGAACATTTTTTCACCTTGCCCTTCCCTCTCAAACAAACAAACAAAACCCCTCCACAGCTCTTTAAAATCATTAAAGAAGCATTTAAAATGTGCAGCAAATCATTGTTTTATGATCTGCAAACATCTGCAAGGTTTACCAAATGAAAACACAGACACAAAGACTGTACAAGGCTAGAAATAGGTATTCATTTGCTGTATTCATGACTATCACTTTCCTTTATTAGTGGTGTTAAAACTTGCTAGCGATGTTAGAATATACAACCCCAAAAGAACAGTTATTCTAATGAATCCTCTTGACCTAACATTTATTATGCTGTTGCCTGCCAAAGATAAATCTTAATAACACAGATGGTTGTTTCCTGTCCTATAACTTAAATCATCAAATAGATTCTATATATGAGCTGATACAGTACGACTTTCATTGTTCTGTGCCAAGTAGTCCTGCAAAGCTAAGCATTATTACTATCACTTTTAGCCCATGAGTTCAAGTCGGGCTTTTATAGGTATTTGTGAATTGACGAGTTTTTTAATGAAGTATGCTCAATTCCACTACTAGATGAAAGAGTTTTCTTTAAATTACTTTTTGAAAGAAATAATACTTCATATTTCATCTGATTTAATTTGAAGTGTATCATGCTTATGTATCTGATCTGTCCTCAAGAGGACTCACATATTGCAAAGGGAGAAGAAAAGAGGCATATATCCAGCATCAATCTGTTGGGTCTAGATTCTAAGCAAGAAAAAAGAAGCAAAAGAAAAGGCAATTCCAGAACATGTTCAGAGACTTATCTCACACACATCATTTCTACAGTTTCCACAGTGTCTCAGGGATATCTGCCCTACTTAAATATATCTCTGCCCCATGAGGTACAGATACTGCATGTGAATAAGCCAACATTTCTTACCATTGATTAGAAAACAAAAGACTGAAGTTCAATGGAAGTATGAGCATTTTGTGTCCTCTTAATATATTGGAAAAATCCTGTTGTTCAAGACAAAGTGTTGCTTCACTGTCTTTTGTTGACAACTCTGAGGTTGCCACTAGACTCCATTACTGAAGTAAGAATGGAAATAGCATCTTCTGTGACATCTCCAGAGAAGGAGTAGTTTAAAAAAACACATTAAAAGCACACAAACAAACAACAACCCTCCCCTCCGCAAACAACCCACTCTGTACAAAAAGAGAAACAACTATGCTATTGGCTTCATGTTTCCAAAGAGTCATCATACCAGGCACATACCTTCACTTCAGGCTCCAGCCAGTATACATTCCAGACTACTGTGTGGAAATGCAAATTTTCATCAGCTACCAAGAGCCCTAAAATGGGTTTAGGGAATTTAAGATTAATCTTTTTTTAGCTGTGCTCAATTCTGTTCCTCCAAGGAGTTTTAGTGATGTTTGGAAGGAGAAACACAATATAGAATTAGTCTGGATGTTGAGATTTGCAAAATAATCATATAAAACTAGTTGTCCTGTAAAAGCTAGCTGACTATATTCTCTGCCTTGTTCATAGGGGAAAACAGGTGCTTCTGCAGAGTGATTAATTCTATCACAACACAAACCTCAATGGCAGACAGGATGACTCATTTTCAGGGAGAAGAGAAATCATCTCTATTACCTATAGCGAGTGCTTAGACAACTATTTTAAACACGATGACTACATTTTCAGGTAGCTAAAATTAGGTAAGATTAATTGCATCTGAGACGCAGAATAAATATACCAACAAATAAGCTCATCAGGAAAATGCTATCTAATCAAAAGGTTATTCAAAACTTCTGGAAAGAGAAGTATAAATATCCAGTGCTAGAAATGGTCCCTGACATGTAAATACCCAAGTTTTTCTTATACATTTTCTGTTTCATACACGGAATTAAGTAGCATGGGATATTTTTTTTCCATATGTTTGCAACAGAATATATGTGTATGCAAATTCAGTACAAAAATAATTATGCAAAGTACAATGCATTTATGATAAAGTTGATTGTTGGTTGTTTTTTTTTTTACCTTTTGAAAGGAGATGATATAATATGAAATAATACTCCTCCAGTGCAGAGGAGGAGAATTGATTCCTAACAAGGAGCCCTTACAAAAATGGTATTATTTTTACCTGTTCTTTAGTCATGTCTGTATTAAAATATAAGAACTCAGTCAAGTGAGTGCTGAATGACAATATGAACAAATCTATTCTCCACAATATAACTATTTTTTAAAACATTATTTTGTTTTCAGCTAAGTTGGATATGAATAAATATGCAAGTATAACATGAAAATTAGTAATAGAGAATAATTATTCAGGGCAGAACAGACCTCAGGAGGTTATCTTATCCAACATCCTGATCGAAGCAGATCAACACTGAATTCAGACCAGGTTGTTCAGGGCTTTGTCTAGCTGGCTCTTGTAAACATCCAAGAACGAATGTCCTACAACCTGTCCAGACAACTTCTTCCAATGGTTAATTATGCTCACTGTGGACATTTTGTTCTCCCTTAAGTAAGTCAAAGCATCTCCTCTTTTACCTAATGAGTACTCCAGCTCTATACCTCAGCAAAAGAGCTTGCCTCAGTCTTCTTGGTAACATCCTCACAGATACGAGAAGGCTGCTGCTAGGGTCCCCCAAAGCCATCTCTTTTCCAGGCTGAACAAGCCCCATTTGCTCAGCCTCTTCTCCCAGAGCAAGTTCTCTTGCCACCCACCAGTCTGGGGGCCCTCTGCTGGATTTGCTCCAGTTTATCAATATTTTTCCTGTATTGGGGTGCCCCCAGACCTGGTACAATATTCTAAGATACAGTCTAATGAGTGCTGAATAGAACTGAATAAACTTCTCCCTCAGTCTACTGGATGTGCTCCCGTTGATGCAGCCCAAGATGCCATTGGCCTTATTTGCTGCCAAGGCGCGCTGCTGGCTCATGCTCAGGTTGCTGTCTGCTGGGTCCTTCAGGTCCACTTCAGCAGAGCTCCTCCCCAGTCAGCAAGTGCCCAGGATGGTCCTGGATGGTACTGATGGCCCAAGTTAGTCCATCCCAGGATCATGACTACATTTTTTGCCCTTGCAAGCTTTATGAGGGTGCTATCACCCCCCTCCTCTAGGCTGTGCAGGCTCTTCTCAATGGCAGCCAGGCCCCTGGGTGCTGCACCTGCACCTTCCAATTTGTTGTCATCCACAGACTTGACGAGAATCACAGACTCCATGCCACTGACTAGGAACTAAACAAGACAAGGGCCCAGGACAGACCCTCTAAGGGACTCCACTCATACCTAGACTGATAACCCAACCAGTTTTTCATCCATCTAGTAGCCCCACTCACCTGGGATGTAGTGTCCCAACCTGGATACAAGGATGCTGCAGCACACTGTGTAAAAGCTTTTCTAAAGTCCTTCACTGAAAGCTTTTGGGTAAACTAGAGAGGTATCACAGAAATGGAAGGTCCTTCCATAAGTATCTAATTATGTAAGAGATTTAAAAAAAACAAAAAACAAAAAACCACCACCACCACCACCAACAAAAAAAACAATGACAGAGTAAGCTCTTCCTATGGAGAGAAATCATAGACAAATTCCCAGGCGAAGCTGTGTTGTGATCTGTAGTGTTTAGCGTATTCATACTACTCCTTTTTCTGGATTGCAGGAGGCAATCAAATTTGCTAACGATACTAAATTGAAAGTATTACAGAAAACGGCCAATTAGGGAGAACTGCAGAGGACCGTACAAGACTGAGTGACTGAGCAATAAAATAGCTATAGTTCACCTACTTCTTGAATACTGTGAGGCAGCTCTGGTTCCCCTTCATTAAAAGGATACAGTAGAATCAGAAAGGCAGAGAAGGGCAATAAAAACAACCACAGGCGTGGAATGGCCTCTGTGTAGGGAACAATGAAGCATGGCAGAACTCTTTGGTCCAGAAAAGACAAGGCTGAGGGGGTGAATGAGAAAGCTTTCTAAAATCCTGGGTAGCACAGGCAGGATGAATAGTGGGGTAAGAATAAACAGGGAGACCAAGTGAAGCGAGCAAGTGATAAGTTCCAGGCAGACAAAAGGAAGTGGTTCTTTATCCATCACTGAGCTGCTGAAGTCCTTGTGAAATGATCCTGCAGCTGGCTAAACATATACATGGCTGCATGCATGCATGCATGCAAAAAAAAAAAAAAAGTTGAAATTACTAAACAAACACACAGAACCACACTGGTTTTTAAAAATCTCTGAGACTGATACCCTGCTGAAAAGATACATAACATGCACTTGCCTTATTCAGATCTTCCTTTCTGATCATTTGGTTTTGACCATTTTTTGCAACAGGACAGTGGGCTAAGTGGACCTTCATTCTGATCCAATACAGCTGTTCCCAATTTTTTATGTTGGCTTCTTACCATAACCAATTAAAAACTGACTACACTAAAGCTAACCGTAGGTACGTACTGCCTTTGGGAATTGTGCCTGGACTCTAGGTGGAGACTCCAGAAGGAGTCTCTTGTAGGTTCTGTATCATATCTGCCATGCAGAAACCTCAGGTACTAGGGATGTCTCAAAAGGCACTGGGCACCTATGCTGAAGTACCTGAACTGAGCCCTCCATTCCTAGAACACAGTGAAACAAGAGAAAAATGCCGTATGAAGACCTTAGTAAGGGGAATAAATATGTATTTTTCACAGAAAACCTTTGTTTTCACAGCACACATCTAATTCAGAGGAAATTTATTACACCAGAGTTTGCTATGGAAACAAGACACTTATTTTGACCACATGCTGAGGAGATATGGAATGACTTTGTGCATAACAAAAGGAGTACTACAACCCCCAAGTGGTTCCAAGTTTATATGAGCAAAGGCTCAAAACCAGATCTTGTTAACCAGATGGACAAAAACCATGAGTTCATGAAAAGAAGTAAAACTGAGCTACGTTAATAGGAAAAAAATGGTACGCATGTTGACTTATCTTCAGGACTGTCATTGATCTGTTGTGAGCAAGGGGACAAAATGATTTCTATGGAAGTTCACACCCTTCTATCCCTCCTTTCTTAAAGGGTCTGACAGAGAATTTGAATATCATTTTGGAAACATCCCACAGTTACACAGTTTGCTAGATTACTAATTTAAAATTAGTTTTTATACAAACCATGTGGCTTAAACAAAACAAGAATATCTGTAAATTCAAGAATACTTGAACAAATAGTGTCTCAACATCACACTTCATTTCCTAAGTTATTTTACTAAGTCTCTATAACTTAAAAAGAGCCACTTAAGATTTTCAATCTACCATTTTGTTAAATTGTTTTTTTCCTTTCTTATATACGCATGCAACATAATCAACATATAGTAGCAGATTCATGATCTGTCAACAAATACTAGGTGTTGCAAGGGCCCAAATGGAAGCTAAATAGATTCCCAAATACTCTGTGCCCCAACGATTTCAGAAGTGGCCAGCAAAATACTCAGAATTACTGGCAGGGAGCAGTGGAGCATGGCTGGAGCATACGCTGAGTGAATCAAAGTTGCCTTCTTCATAAGGATTGGTGTTCAGGAGTTACCAGGCAAAATACCATTAGTCTGTCACATTAGACAAACACACCAGCTGGAACAATCACACATTATTAAGCTCTATTTAAGCTGATGGATATGAATTGAGCTCTTCCTGTACAACAAATCCTTTATGTAACTTTCTTTTGAAGATTTTATTTTTGTGTTCAGGTGCAATTGCTTTTGAGATATGTATTGCAGAATTATGTATACAATTTAAAGCAATTGGGCAAATTTTCAAATTTAAGACTGGATGCCTTGAAATTAAGGCCCAAAAAAAGAAATCTGCAGCAAAAAGATATGTAAATAATATCCATAATACTTGGAATCCCACTTTAGTTACCCTGCATGTGCAATGTAAAAGTTATATGCACACAGAGTACAAGCAGATTATAGCATGTTATTGAGAATACAGATTTAAATTGATAGTTGTAATGCCAAAGGTTTCCTCCATAAAGTCTTTTTTTTTTTGCTTGACTATTTACTTGAAGAAAATTTACACTAAAAAATAACAGTTCCCCGAGCATGGAGGTAATTGAGCACACATAACTTACATTACAGACTCCAGAAAAAAGACTTGTCCTCATTTCTCTTCAAAACAGCAGTTGCATTACAAAGCCTATGGAATAGCCTATATCCGGTATGAAGGAAGCAGCTTTGTTCACTAAGAAAAGTTCTGTCTATATACAGTGAACCTTTGGCCTCCAGAACAAGGTGGTAAGAGAGGTGCAACAGGATCAACGACGGTGCATAATCTGCTGCCTGCTCCTTACCAGCGCTGCACATACATTCATCAGTATCTGCCAACCGATAAATGATGGTCAGCTAGATCCAGACTGCTGGACTGAAAAGAAAAGCTTTATTATCAGAGTTTTCAATTATTCAATTTCCTGTGAAATCCTTCTCCTACCCACATATCAAGCATCTCAATGTAGAAAAAAAGTCATCTATTGAAGAGAGGTGATACTGCAATGATTTACACAGCTATGGAACTGGTACTGTATGAATTCCCTCTTCTGGAACTAAATTTACCACTCACAAGTAGTTTGAAGCATGGAAACAGGTATACCAAAAGCCGCATACCAAAGATGATGCATAACAAAGATGAGTCAATGCAATGAAGCCTTATTGTAAAGCTAAGCTTTACAAAAGCCTACGTAAAGACTTTGCAATGCATTAAAAGATATGCAATATTACATTTTTCTTAGTTGAATACAATTTGCAATGTAATACCACTGTTTCAAAACTTTTTTTTGTGACTTCATTAAGGAAAATAAAACAGAAAATGGTTATTTTATCATGCTTATTATTTGCTTATTGGTATTGGCAGAGCTTCCTTATGCCTTACAACTACAAACCTTGAGATCAGCTGGTTGGGCAGTCTACATTGAATAAATATGAGAATTTTAGCAAGAGACACATAAAAATTGTATACTGGGAAAAAAAAAAAAAAGACTGATTTTAGAATGTCTTCTCTAACACTGACCCCAAAACTAATATGAAGCAGTTACTATAAAAAAATATGAACATCACAGAGTATTGCAAATAGTGCAAAATTCTTCTAAAGGAAGATTCTTCCCCAGATATGAGGTTTTACTGTAAAATTTACAATTATGCACTTTTATTTTAACTAGTGAATGGTAGGTGCTGGGCTAAATTCTCTGTTGTGGTTAACTGAGAAAGCACCACGCAGGCATTTAGAAACCATTCATATACATTTTTAAAAAACACCCTTTATCAGTAAACATGTGCCTGTATGTATTTTCCAGTCCAGGTAACAAAAAGCTCTGTTGCATGCAGAGTTATGATTTGTACAAATATTACCTGAACTTTAAACCTCGTATGTCTGCACTGATTTTAAACTGTGCATTACATTTAATAACACATAATGATCCGGAAAACATTGGTGTTCACAGCCATAAGAGTATGGCTAATCTCCCACATGAATAACAGCAACTAGATCCAAGGGAAACATGTCAGGAAATCAGTGTTATTAGAGATCAAGGAAAACAACACAGCTCACTTGAAATAAGTAATGTAATACATCAATTAGCAAAGATCAGGAGAATAGCTAATGAAGTCTACGATGTCAACAGTTATAATTAATTTCTTCCTCAGATATTAAGACAAAAAAAGTATGGCACAGAAATCCATATCCTTCTTTATGCTGAAATTGTACTTCAGGAACCTAAAAGCAAGTGCTTACAAAGTCTTTGGTTGGTTGGTTTGTTTTGTTAAAAGTCAGTCAGTCCAGAGATTATAGAACTGTAAAATAACGCACCTGGGAAGTTTGTCAAGTCTGCTTGGAAACCATACATCAAATAAATCACTTACTAAAGTAATGCAGTACTTATTACCACTGCGAGGTGACTTGGACTTAGCACGGTCAGCAGATTGTCACAAGACAGAAATAATGAAATTACTAATGACAGTAGCCTGTCCTTCTGAAAGTGGATAGTCAGACCAGGCAGCCAGCAGGACTGATTAGACAAATAAACAATGGAAGATTTACACCAGAAGTGACAAATACAGGCCCTGAAAGGAACCTTCTTCCTACTGAAGACAGAGCTGAAGCAGGATGCTGTTGAGGAAATCAGAACCTGAAAACCACTTCCTAGACTGTTAACTGAGAGACAGAGACAAATCAGAGAAGGAACAGGAAACCACAGAAATGGCCTTAGCACATTGGCTTACATCCTTTCACTGCAAAGGATCCACACACATTAACGTCAGAGAAAACCACTGAAGAAGAAAGATTTGTCTATGTCCCTTTAGCAGTGAAAAAGATCCACTTTCATAAAAGCTCTGGGATTTGCTTTGATCCGAAAATATTTGTTACGCTGAGTATTTTCTTAAGGAAATGCTTACAAATATGGTATGTTGGGTAGACATCCACCACTGCCACTCACTATTCAGAGAGTGCCTGTTTTACCTTTATTAATAGCACGCTAGTTTTCATGCATTCATTTACAAAGACTATTAAATATCTAAGTATCTTCTCAATGAAAATAATTAACAACTGCAAAGTCTAGTGCTTTGATTTAATCTTTTTGAAACACTTGGCAATTTCACACATTTGCATGGCAGATCTGGTGAAATACGCTATATAATAATATTATTTCTGATATCTACAGGAAATCAAGTTGCTGGCTTGTTTAGTTCCCTTTCCTCCATCATTAAAACTGACATAAAGAAATCATTTTATCCACCTTCCTCTTCCACAGCCAGGGGATATAGATAAGTCATGTAATTTGCACACAATTCCATTTTCCAAGGTGCCTTGTACACACTTCACTAGTAAAGAAGCTTGGCTAGGAGAGAAATACTTTCTGATTTCTTGGTCTTTAATTACTACAAAATTATACTTCTCTCCTATAGCTGGAACAAAGTAAGATTCACTAATTCTTTATTTTACACTTTATGAAAATAACTTTCTCTTTTCAGAGAGCTTCTCTATTGTCATTTCTTGGTTTGTATTTCTTGATTTGGCTTTTTTGGATTCTTTTTTATCTTGATTGGTTGGGATTTTGTTTGTTTGTTTCTCCTTCCTCCTTTCCTCATATAAACACCTGCCTTCCTGACTTTGATCTTTAATTGGCTATTTCTTATTCCATGATGATTCTGTGTTCTGTCTTTTACAAACTTCAATTTTTGACCTGCAGCTACGTTTGTGCTTATGATTTAGCTGTACCAGTGTCAACAGGTAATTTGCTTCATGAAGAAGTCCATTATTACCCTGTGGGTTAATAGTCCCTAAACAGTTCCATGAGTCCCTTTTATGCTCTCCCTTGTCTTGGCTGTCAGTTTTTGCATTTTGTAAAGCTGATAATTTTTTCTCCTCAATTAAAATTACATAAACATTTAGAGTACAGAGTAGTCCTTAACACAAAGAGTTAACTTAATTTGTTTCAATTAGCAGTTTGTCAGATGTCACTTCTCAAACTCAACCCAGAGAACAATGAGTTCCTCAAAGGCTTTCACCTCAAACTTCCCTCTGAGTTCTTCATGATGGGGATGTCTGGAGTCTATTTAGACCTTCACCACAGCAGTTTCAACTACACTGTCCCAAAAGTTAATATTTAAATGGCAACAAGTCAAGCAATGCTCCCTTTCAGAAGCATAAGCCAAATGTGAGGAAAAAAAAAAAGGAAAATTTCCTTTGGACACAATCTCAAAAGAAGTAGAATAAGTCAGAGATTTTGCTCTGAATTTTTGTACAAATTAAAATAATAAATCCCTAACCTCTGCTGAATGGTACACAGCCTTCTCCTCTGCTTCTTTTGCATTGCTGCTTACAGCGGTGGTCTTGCATCCTCCTTCACAACAGAACAGGTATCTACTAACTTCCATTATTACATATGGCTTAGACTGCTGATTTAATGTATATTTACAAAAAAGGTTTTCCAGTGCTGTAACTCAAAGCACAGTGAGGCAGGTTTCTGAAAGCTGAAGTATGTCGATGTCAAGAAAATTACTGGGATGCTGGTTAAGCTGTTATGTCTACAAGGGCATGGTGAGGATCACCTACAAACATGAGGTTGTGACACTTTAGGCAGACACAGTAATAATTTTCTTAAACTGCTGTGAAACAGCACTTACAGTGGGCACTGCTTTTTACCATTCACTTGCAGAATAAACTTCAGCACAGTTTTTCTGCTCTGGGTAGATGGAAGTGTAGTTGTAGAAATTATAAATACTAAAAAATATATATGCTGAAGTCTACACTACAAAGCATAAATGAAGAAAAATGTTCTTGAACACTGCTGCCCAAAGTACAAAACAAACTACTGAAAATCCCAGACAGAATACATCTGTGGTGGTTTCACCCAGCTAAACAGTGGAACTCCACCACAACCACTCTCTCACTCCCCCTCCTCAAAGAAACAGGGGGAGAAAATACGATGGACAAGGGCTCAAGGGTTGAGATAAGGACAAGAAGGTTGCTCACCAATTACCATCACGGGCAAAACAGACTCAACACAGGGAGGTTAATATAATTTATTACTATCACTAGCAGACTAGAGCAGTGAGAAACTAAAAGCAAACTAAAAACACCTTCCCCCCATCCACCCTCTTCTACCTCCTCCCCCCGAGCAGTGCAGGGGAACGGGGAATGGGGGCTGCGCTCAGCCCATATCGCTGTGTCTCCGCTGCTCCTTCGTGGTCACTCTCTGCCCCTGCTCCAGCGTGGGGTCCCTCCCACGGGATGCCGTCCTTCCCAAACGGGTCCTGCGTGGGCTTCCCACAGGCTGCAGCTCTTCAAGAGCTGCTCCAATATGGGTCCGTACCACGGGGTCCATCCTTCAGGAGCAAACTGCTCCAGCATGGGTCCCCCACGGGTGGCAGCTCCCACCGGATCACCTGCTCCTGCGTGGGCTCCTCTCCACGGGCTGCAGCTCCGGCCCGGAGCCTGCTCCTGCGGGGGCTCTCCATGGGCTGCAGCCTCCTTCAGGCCACATCCACCTGCTCCACCGTGGGCTCCTCCACGGGCTGCAGCGTGGAGATCTGCTCCACTGTGGTACCCCATGGGCTGCAGGGGGACAGCCTGCTCCACCATGGGCCTCACCATTGGCTACAGGGGAACTTCTGCTCCTGTGCCTGGAGCACCTCCTGCCCTCCTTCTTCACTGACCTTGGTGTCTGCAGGGCTGTTCCTCACTCCTCTCTCTCCCAGCTGCTGTTGCACAGCAGGTTTTCCCTCTCTTAAACTTGCTCTCCCAGAGGCACAACCACCATCGCTCACTGGCTCAGCTCTGGCCAGCAGCGGGTCCCTTTTGGAGCTGGCTGGAGCTGGCTCTTATCTGACATGGGGCAGCTTCTGGACTCTTCTCACAGAGGTCACCCCTGCAGCCCCCTGCTGCCAAAACCTTGCCCTGTAAACCCAATACAACATCTCAACTTAAAACTGGGGGGGAAAAAACAAAGGAAAAAAGGCAAAAAAAAAAAAAAAAAAGTTTGGAACTATCTACTGCATGCAGCTTTAGCAAACAAACTCAAAAATTCTACATGAATTAGCATGATGCATCTTTTCTGCAAGTAAAAAGTATGCCTTAAGATCTTGCACAGAACTCCAACAAATAAAATGCAAGGGAAAACATCAGATTTTAGTATATCTTAAGAATAATTTGCTTCACATAAGTTGCTGCCCCAGAGGAGAGAGAGATTTAGCTGCAAACAAACACTTGACAAACAAATCTTTCTTACCACAAGAATAGCCATACCGGGTTCTCAAGGATGCTTGTCTCTTGGGTATTATACAAAAGTGCAGGACACAGCCACATTTTCTCCAAGGAAATGTGCAAAAACAGAAACCAGCATCAGAGCAAAGTTTAAAAACAAAAAATCCGCCAGCAATCAGGTTTTCTTTGTCATGACAAACAGAAAGCAATTTTTAGGCTGTGTAGGGCTGTGCCACCTGGTAACTTCTGCCATCAGAGCACACACAAGGCAGGCACAGTTAGCAGGCTGTTAAAATACAGTCATGCACTGGACTACATGGATAGCATTACAAACACATCTAGTTTCAGTAACATTCAAATGTCAGTGGACATACTGACAGTTTACTTCCAGTTAACGTTTGTTCAGTTTATTTGCTTTCAACAGATACGCTTAACACAGGTGGAGAAATCCATCTCCATACTGACAAAGTAGGAGGAAGGTGATGGAGATGTTCCAGGAGGATTGCTATCAGTGATTGAGGAGGAGGGAAAACACACCCACCACCTGAGTAAACTGAGTAGTGGAAGGTATTGCTAGCAACAAAGGGCATTTTTGAAAGTAACTCCACGTAGGTAAGTCAATAAGGACCTTAACTGAGACGGTTGCTTTGCATCAATTTCTGACTGGTAAGATAGTAAAAGCAGTGCTCTGTGACAGGGGATGCTGGGTAAAAATCAGCAGCTCTAATAAACGAGCCCCAGGTATACACCAGCATGACTGAAGGCAGAAGAGCAGAATTTGAAGTTCACATCTAAAATGTGAAAGTTTGGTTTTGGGTCCAACCCCAAGCCAGAAGTGTGTATGGAAGAACACATGCATATCCATCCCTTTCAAAAGAAAGAAAAAAAAAGATTAAGAGTAATCTGAACATCCTATGCTCTTTAAATTTCATACATGCTATTGCTTTAAACATTATGATGTATTTTTCAAGCTTGCAAAAAAAGTAACTGTTGTAGGACATGCAATTCAATGCAAAATAAATGGAGGCATCTTAGGAAACTGCTTCTCAAAGAGGATTCTCTTAAATGAGAACCACAATTTTGGCTTTTCACCTAGCACGCTCATTCACAGAACATAAAAGCGTAAACAAGCTGGGCAGATGCAGTTTCTCGTCTCTCTTTAGACAGGATACAGTGGCATAAAGTGATGAACCAAAACATACTGTTCCCCTGACACTGCCACCTAAGCTGACACTTACAGTGTGCATATGCAGTATTACAGTGAGATGAAAAAATCACAAATGCATCATTGATTCATAAAAGAAAAAAAAAGTATAAAAATCAGGGAAACTGTTTCAGGCAGTTTATGATCCAAGTCCAATTAGAATTTGGCAGTGATCTCCCCCCAGACATGCTTCAGTTATACAGTAAATATACGGTATTTAAACCAACCAAGTCAGTTTGACAAGAAACAGACAGCCTTCCTTGTAACTACTTCCACAGAGTTTGATGAAGTTTGGGAAAAAAAGTATTTGGAAAGTTGCAATACTTACTGTTAACAACTGCCTTGAGGTAAAAAGAAAATCTCAAACACACTTTGTTCCTACAGTCTTTTGACCAGAGGGAAAAGCTCTCAGCTGTGTAAATGCTGTTACAGCAGGAGCCTACCACAGAGTGCAGCACAGCCACCATCCACAGTGTTCCATGGGCTTGACTTGATGTTCAGGCTTCACTTGGCTTTTTATTATTTTCTTTCATTACTTTCATTCTTTCTTTGACTACCAAACTCCATGGTTACATCCATCAATACCACAAGGATGGCTTGCTAAGAGGAAGAGATTTTATTATGACTTGGAGTATAAAGTTTTTACCCTGTAACACTTTTCCAAAGGCAAAAGCAATTCACAGTCATATTTCATTCTGATCATGGCAATAGCTGTTATCCTTAATATCATCAATACAAGAAAGTAATTGGTTTAAATACCTTTTTAAAAATAAATATTTATAGTATACTATTATGTATCTGTTTCATCTTGCCAGTCTTTTTTGTTAATAACATAAAAGTTAAATTAGCTCCACAGTTCTTTACAAATATATACTTACTTCAAATAATTAGTTTTTTATTTTGTTTTGTTTGAAAAAAGATCTCCCACTGATATTACTCCAATTCATCATTTAGTAAGTGTATTTTTAATTTCCAAAAAAATAGAAAATTGTTTCATTTAAAGAATGTTTTATGTAAATTACATGGGATTGTACATTTCGTTGCTGTAAGTATTTTTAAGAGGAAATTAAATGTGGTACAGTTGATCGGCTTATGCGTGTACATACACATACACTTAACTGTAGACTAACTCTGACAACCTAATTAGTTCTGACTTTAGCTCTCCAACCTTTGGCTCTGAGTGCCCTCTAAGAGAAGAAGATACCCTTGAGTTTTGCGCCCCCCTTTTCTAGTGTTCATTAGGAGGGGAAAAAAAAAAAAAAAAAAAAGGCAACATCCTGAATGTACACCTCAACCTGCAACAATTTCTGGTTTGGATCAATACCTTTAGGCAGCAGATAAGCACTTCCAACCTTTGTCCCATCTAGTAAATTCTTCTCTAAAGTGGATATTTAAACAGTCCATTCTTTGAAAACAGCCACTTTCTGAAACCACATCTCATTCCTGCTCCTGTGCTGCAGTTAAGACAAGGGCTGGAAAGGCGGCAGCTGCTCCTGCTCTTCTTGGCATCTATGCAGCAGATGAGCAAGATCTTCATCACCTTGCAAATCTAATGATTGCTGATGATGGTCCTCTGCCACCTCCCATCATTTGGTCTTTCCAGTACTCCAATGGAAGTACATTGTCTTCAGAATAAGCTGAATCCAGAATTCAGTCTTTTAGGACTAGCTACAACTACCTTGAACTGAGTGCAACAGAACAACAGAGAGTTTCCTAATCTGATGCATATACAAGCCCTTGAATTGACAAGGAAAAAGACATACACATATATATAATATAACAGGTAACAATAGAAAGGGAAACAAAAAAAGAAAATGTATTGCTTTCCAGAAAACAATCAAAAGAGACAAAAGGATACAGTACATCTAGTGGGACTGCTTGGGCTTTGAGGGCTTCTTACGTTGCTGGTACCAAGTTTGGGGGCATTTGAGGGAAATCTGCTTCAGATATTTCAGATTATTTTTGTTTTTTAAAGTAAGATAGTGTTTACCCCCTACCCCCCTTTTTCTTTCCTATTGGTTACTTTCTGAGATAAAAGGGAACAAAAAGGGAAAGGGTGAATGGTTCAAGAACTGTGATTTCCAAACTGAATGGGATTTATGAATCTTTATTTGCCTTTCTGGGAAACAGATATCTTACATTATAGGTCTAGTGTTTCTCCCATGGATATTCTAAAATGGGGTCAGTTTATTGACATAGGATTCTACAGGATAGCACAGCTTGTTACACACTATGAAACATGCACAAATGATGACATGAACAGCATTTCATACCTCATTCTCTCTGCATCACAGGAAATGCAATGGCAATGTAAAAAGTAACTAACAATTATGAGACAACTACTAAAGATACAAAGATAAACAAAAAATATTGACAATGGACTGAAAAAATACTCATCACCAGCCCAGCATCTCATTTCAGATTCTGCCAGCTGTAGAATGCTACCCATCTGCAGCACAACAACTTTTGGAGACAGCAGTGATGGAAAAGATAACCAAATAAAATCTACACAAGAGTTTAAAAAAATCAATAACAGCAAGCCACGTATTATGGAAGTTGCTTCAAAGGGCTGTCTGGATTTAGCCTATTCTGAGATGACAGTGAAAAAATAGAGAGAATAAGGAGAGAAAAGGGAATATGCAGTATCACCCACGAGAAATACCACAGAATAAGAATGGTTTTCTTTCTGAGATGCCTTATATGAGAGTGAAACAAATGAAGATGGAGAAGAGAAACAGGAAGGAGTGTTAGCAGTAGTTCACCAGCTGGCACTTTGCAATAAAATTATGCTTGAAAATATACTACGCTAGATCTTTTCAGCCTATATGGCAGGAAAAGGAAGGCATTCAGAGCTGAATCACATGCAGAAGAACACTGAATTTTGCCAGCCCTTTTCAAGATAGTCAATTAAGAGAACAGAAGAATTTTTAGGAAAAATATTGTTCTTTTTCCGGTCTCCATACATGAGACTGCTGAGTGCTTTAGATATGTTATATATATTCTTACATATATAT
>VXAL01013294.1:0-19971 GCA_013399475.1 Chauna torquata | reverse complement strand
CAGAAGCATATTAAAATTCCTTTCACCTTTCCTGTTTTTTGAAATAACAATTTTAAATGTTTGTAATGGTGGGAGAAATAATCTTTCCTAAGTAATTTCTAAATAGCTCAACTGATAGGTGGTTTTTAGTACTGAAAATCTTCAACCTGGAATGGTTAGTACCGTTCAGTAAGCTCAGACATGCAAGCTGATATACTAACAATGTTAGCAAATAAATATGTACCTAAGTAACTAGTAAGAGCTCATACTGTACCTGCCTACACTAATTATAACTGTAAACAATGTCATTTCAGTTTGCTGCTATCGGTCCAACAACTGCTGAAGCCATGGAAGCAGCAGGAATCCCAGTAAGCTGTACTGCAGAGAGTCCGACTCCCCAAGACCTTGCTGCTGGGATCCAAAAAGTACTTTGCCTACAGAACTGCATTTTATCTAAATAAGAGCACAGCATATATTTGAGGCCGAGTATGGTTCTCTAGAAGGTTTTTTCATTTTGCAGACCTGTTGTCCTGCAAGAAAGCAGTGCTTGGCAATATGCACCGCTGTCCTTGTCAGCAGCTTGTGTGAGCAGCTTGCATCTAAATATCTAAGAAATCTAGAATTTGTCCAGCATGTTTTAAAGCCTCTAGCTATTCCCTTTTTTCTTATGTGTGCAGTGTAAATATTTATGTGGGCATTCCTTGAAAACTAGTTGCAAGAGGCTAATCTGCATCAGACTAGTATATTGAAATTTCAAGTTCAATGTGTCACCTCAGGTATCTTCTCCTGCACAGCGTAAGGTTTTCGTTTCTGTGTATAGTCAGTTTTACATGCACAGCTTCTATTTCTTTTGTAAAAGAAAATCATACAGTGAAGTATTTTCTGTTTTAAAGCTTACTTGTTCATTGTTCTGCTTTCAAGTATTTATATTAAAATGATGATTGTAGATTCTCAATGGAATAGGACAATTCTTGTAGCAAAGTTGCACTGAGTGGAGCTAATAGCAGGTCAGTTACTGACACTAAATATCCTTATAGCACAGGGTCTTAAAAATTAGGTTTTGATTTCTGTTTATGTAAAGAAGGAGGATTTATTAACAGAGAAATAAACCAGCTTATCATCGTTAATAATGGTGGTAGAGTTGTCTGTTTTGGATGTGGTTTATACTTTGTTTATCTGTGAAAGGAGAAAAAGTAATCCTATTTAGCATTAATGCTACCTTCAGCCAATGCTATGAAATCCATAGAAGATTTAAATCATAATACACTCAATTATAATCCTCATGAAAGTCACTCATGTTGTTAGTATAGTTCTAAGGTTCATAGAATAACAGAAACCCTCATTTGCTGTAAGTTTCTATTAGCTTAATTCCAAGTATATGACTTGAATTTTCAATTAGGTAAGAAGCTTTGTACCTAGGATAAGAGTTAATCTGAACCCAATTATGTTAATATAAACAGAAATAATTTCAAATTGTGTATGTGGATTCATCAGTCAGACTGGGCACAGTAACACAACTGTTTTGGTTTATGAAGCAGTTCAGTTTCTTGAGATGAAATAGAATCTCAGAAGTATACTAATTGCTGGAAGATAATGTTGAGCAGTGGGAGGAATATTTCATTGCTAAAGAACATCCTCCAGGATACTGGAATCGCTATGGTAACTGGAGGTAGCTGCAGGACTCTGTGCAGACATGCCCCCAAGGAGAGGACGAAGAGAATGAGTAAGAAGCAATTGTTGACTGTTGACTTTGCCACTTTTTTTTTTTTTAAGGACAATTGAAGTTAAGCTGTTTAACATTCAGATACAGCTGGGTAGTATCATTATAACAGAGTGTGCAGTACTGTTCATCTCTGCATTCAAAAATAAATCCACAGCAGACTGAGGATTTAGAAGTCAGCTCAAGTCCCCTGCAGTACTGCTCACATCTCTAGCATCTGAAATAAAAGACAGCTGGAGTAGATTTGTGCAAGCTACTGCCTAGGGGCAGAGAAAGAAGGGGAGACGGGGTCAATCAGAGAAGAGCAAGACCTGGAAACAGAAGGCATTCGCATGGGCTCGTGTGCCCTTGCATTATATGGCAAATTCTTTTGCTAGCTTAAGTCACATCTAATTATTTGTCTCATTCATCAGCTCAAGCCCATTTCTACAAGTCTCTGCAGGAGAGACTATCAGTTTCCATCATCTCCAGGTAACACATACTTATCACATTTAATATAACAATCAAAAAAAAAAAAGGAGACTGCAAAAGACTCCAGCAGGAAATCAGGTTGCCTTACATCTGCCACATCAGATTGTGTGCTTCTTCATGACCTGTGGCAAACAGAAGATAAATCCCTGCAATAGATGATGTTAGTCTAAGGGAGGTAGAGGTGGCATTCACTATGGGATTTGGAGGCTGCGCAAACTGTTGCTGTGATTCAGCTGACATTGTCTGAATTTCAGATTCAGGTGTACTCGTTGTCAGCAAACAGAAAATACTAGCTCCATAGCTTGGTTCACTGTAGCACTTAATATATTTCATTAAAAAGAGAAAAGGGAGTAGAACTGCAACAACTGAGTGGCTTTTTATCCCTTTCCAGTCAGATCAGCTGATGTACAGGCCTGGCTTGGCTTTATCCAAGGAATCCTTCCACAGCTGAAACAACCATTCCCTGAGGTCGGTTGCCACTGAGTTCTCCCCAACTTGGGGCTTAGGAATTCATCCTTTTAGAAGACCTAGATAATATTCTTTACAACAGGCCAGTGGTTATTTTACCTGCTACCAACCTGTCTCTAGAGCACTGTACAAGCCTACTCCCTGCAGGCACAAATGTTCGTCTAGGGAAAAAAAAAACCCACTCTCCCAGCTGCTGGCTTTGCAATAGCAAGTCTGCCTGCGTAATTAAGAAGCAGGAAATGTTCTGCTGTCTTAACCACTGTAGCATTCTTAAACCAGACAGGGCTTAACACTTTTATTAGTAAGCCATTTGACAGATTGCAGACCTGATCTATTCTACGTGCCTTGGTGAAACACTAAAACATTAGTTCCATTTTGTTACAGGAAAGCAAGAGGTTACACAACTTCCCCCAAAATGGCAGTAACAGGCTTTACAGCGAGAGCTCTTTGTTCTCAGGGCTTACACTGAGGCTCTGCTGTTAGACCAGCTGGTAGTTGTGTGCCAACTACTAAGAGCCTCCAAGAGACACACACACACACACACTGGTATCTATGTGAGCAGCTGCTTCTAAAATCAGCAAGCTGAGGGAAGGTGTAAATGGTACTCTGGAGAAAGCAGTGCCTTTGAGCCTGGATCAGTATAGTGAATGCCAGGAAAACACAGGCAGGCAACATCTCTTCTAGAAAAGCCCATTTCCTCACCTACTTCAGTCCCACAAGAACCAGACATTACACTCTAGTCTTAACACTTTTCTCTGGGACAGACCTTTGAGACTTTTCCTCTTGAATGAAGTGAAAATTGCAGTAGTGTGTGCCCTGAGCTGCAGCACTGAGAGAGCCTGCTAGATCAGATCTGATCAGTGGGTTTCAGCTGGACTTTTCCCTTAGCATCAGGAATCTGCCAGTGCCAGTCACATCAGTAGACTATTCTCTGGCCAAGAATATCTGTCTCTGTTCTCTGCACCTGAGACAGCTACTGATCTCAGCAGTCTTGCTTAGTTACCCCTCAGCTCTGAAGAAAAGCTTGGCATGAACATACGTCTCATAACCCTCACCACTGCCAGGTTTCCCGACGATACCAATTTCAAGCACAGTGCTTTTAGTCATCTTGCTTCAGAAACATGCTGTTCAATTTTTTGCAGCTTTCAGCTCCTGAAAAGCAAGAGCAGCAGTAAGAGGTGATGGATGTAGTCAGGCCTCGGTGGAAAGCAGGAAAGGACACCAAAACCCAAGCCCCCAGTCTGCTGTTTCTTCCACATCAGTCATTCAAAGGCAGAAGCAACAGAAATCAGATACACAGTAAGCCTCTCATCTTTCATCCCTTTGCAAGGTGTACTTGCTTCTTTCAGGTGCATTCAGGCTCTGTGCTGCATCACAGAGTTCAGGTTTTTTCTGAAGACAGATCTAAGGGTACACTTGCAAAACCACATCAACTTGTTAGAAGTTTCCATAGACTTTTTTTTTTCCTCTGAGTAAAAAAGAGCATGCCCCATATAAAAAACAAACTCATTCTTTCTCTCACCATAACATTAAGAATCACTGCCTTAAAACAAGCAGCTTAAATAGTTAATTCAGTGTGAGTGTATGTGGCAGGGGGTATTTACACACAAACTGTTAACATGTTTAAATGACAAATAATATTTCTGCCACCTAAAGTGAGCTATACTTCTCATTTGCAAGAGAAAAGGATTCAAAACAAAAAAAAAACCCTTCCTTGTTCTAAAATAGCAGATGCCTTTCCTGCACTGGACAATGCCTTCTCTCCTGTGCAGTGACAGCTCCAGGGGCACATTGCTCCAGCCAGGTCTTTAAGACCGATCGCCTCCTCCAAGCATAGGAACAGTCCATTCCAACACCCAGGAAAACAAGCAGGCCCATCAGAAGACCAGGCTGGCTGAACAAGGAGGTCATGCACTGAGTCGCGACACAAACACAGAGGTAGACACAAGGACAGGCTGTATTGCCCGGACATGCAGGGACAGGGCTGGGTCAGCCAAGGCTTACCTGGAGTTGACACTTGCCAAGGACATGACAGGCAACAAGAACAGCATCTGCTGCTATGCTAGCAATAAAAAAATAGAGGAAGGCGTAGGACCACAGCTGAACAGGACAAGTGATGTCATGACAGTGACCATGGAGACACAGGTGAGGCTGAGATACTGAATGCCCTCTTTGCCATGGTCATCACAGACACGATCTTTCAGGTCTCCGAACACAGAGATGGGGCTCAAGAAGAGTAAAAGAAAGGAAGTGAATCAAGCCAAGCAGAGTCTCAAACCATCTGAATTCACAGGACCAGATAGGGGGCATCCAAGAGCAAGGTTGGTGTCTTGCAAGGCAAGACTATCAGCTTTAAAAGATCATGGAACTCACACACAATAGATGTCAAAGCCANTTATTTTTAAACAGCAAGTAGTCAGCCTAGCCAAATAATCAATAATGTCCCCATGAACCATCCAAATAAGAACTTAGCAGAAGTTACTCTCCACACAATAGGAGAACACTTGCACAAATATCCAAACAGAAGCAAACCCAATGTCAGTTTTAGAGTGAGTGAGTGCCAGGAATAACCTCAGGCTCTATGCAACGAAATATAGTTGAGAAATGAAAAGTTGGGCAAAAGTAGTTTCTGTTTATTGTATTATTTTACACTATATACATGTGAAGGAGACTGCCTGTTTTAAGATAGCTGCAGTGAAAAGAGAACTGGGGAAAAAGAAAAAAGGATTACAAATCAGATCTGACTTAGGATAGAAGGTGACCGTTCCCAGAAAGACAGGTAAAGCTGTAGAAGAGCTACCACTTCCTTCAGCATGAGAACTGGGCCACTGAGCACCACACCCTGTCTCAGTGAAGCATCAGGGAGCAGATTGTGTTGCAGTAGCATAGGGATACTCTCCAACTGTTCATTCAAGGAATTAAAATGCAAGACAGACATTATTTACCCGTTATATTCTGGGCTCAGCAGATACAAACTCTAACATTTAACAACCCCTGTCTTAAACTGCA
The DNA here is from genome assembly GCA_013399475.1 of Chauna torquata. Lineage (NCBI taxonomy): Eukaryota > Metazoa > Chordata > Aves > Anseriformes > Anhimidae > Chauna > Chauna torquata. The sequence goes on along the minus strand of VXAL01013294.1, from coordinate 14,324 downwards.
CATCCATGTTTATAACAAACATTCAAATTACTAACACAGTTGCAGAAAAATATCAAAGCCATGCCCCTGAAGGTATGAATACTTTTCCACTTAAATTACCCTTTTACATCCTTGGTAAGATTTCAAGAGAGCCCCTCCTAAACAGTGGAGAGCTACAAGGAAAAGCAATTGGTAGTTTGAAAGCAACAGACAAAACAGTGCTAAATGCAGTATGTGAGCTCTACAAAATGTCCTGGTAGAAATAATGACAGTATTTTGTAGTGTGTTGATCGACATGCATTCCCACATTTTAACATTGAATTAGCAAAGTGGTAAGTGCCAGATTAGAACTACATAGGAAGATTAAAAACATTGGGTTTGAAGTGGATATGAATAGCAAATAACAGCTATGGCAGGCTCAGGCTAGGTCTGATAAAAACCTGTAACTGTACTAGAGCAGTTCACTTGAAAAATACCACACTGATCAAAATTTAGCATAAGCTTTTGTGAGAAGTTATAAAACTGAGCTTTCAGTCTGGTTTTGATTCAGGAATATCAGCAGTAGTATAAAACAGCTTATTTGGGTGACAAGGTAAGCTATTATTTTATAATAATGAACTTTTTTTTAAGAACATTAAAAACTTTAGATGTTGTTTTTCAAGACTTGATAGTTAAATAATAAAATACTTCCAATAGACAGAATCCTCACATGCTGAGATAAGACTGAACTCATTTTTTTAAGCCTTCTTTTATAGATTTTTCCAGCCCTGCACTAAGGAATTCAGCTCCCATGTCCTTTCAAGTGGTTTTAATTCTGTTGAGCAGTTTGCTTCTCTGACAAAAGCATAAGGGTCACAACCAATAAAAACAATACAGAATGACTCACAGGTTTATTTAATAAATAACCATTTATTTAAAAATATGCTTTTATTTATTCACAGTTTCAAGTCTGAAAAAGATAATACTATTCTCAATCAATTCAAACAGCTAAAACCATTCACCTCCTCTTGTAAATGTAGTACCAGTGATGGCTAGTATTTGCAAGAATCTTGCATCAAAGCTAGAAAGGCACACATTTTTGTGCAGGATAGTAACCGCAATAATAGAAACATGTCCACATCTTCAACAGAAATCTCCTTGCACAACTTCAGTTTATCTTACTGGTTAAAGTGTTCCAATAAAGCTTTGCTTACAAAAGTATATTTCATTAAATATCAAACCAGAACAACTGTGAGATTACATTTATATGCAAAACATTTGCAGCACTGCAAAGCCCATTACCTTTACGAGAAAAACTGTGCATTTCTCCAAGATGAGAAATGGTTAAGTTTTTATCCAGAACCCCAACACTGCATTTCAAACAAAGAAACGCTAGTAACCGAACCATGAGAGTTATCACAGGATAATAAGGATTTCCTCTTCTTTCCCAGATGCACTGTGTAACAATGTAGGCAATATTCTTATCACTTTTGATAAATCCAAATACCACATGGGAAGAAATACCACTGATCCCATGCATAAGCAAGGCACTGTTTCTGCTCATTTGCAGCACTTAAGTCACTGAATCCCTCCAGTACTGGCTTCACTATTTTGAGTCAGCTGCTCCAGTAAATTTAAGATTACCTCTATTCGCTCTAGCAGAGTCACACTTTTGTTAGCAGTTGCACGTAACAGAAGGGAGTAAACTTGTTTGTTTGTTTTAAGAGTAATTTCTTCTTCATTAATGCTCCTGAAAAGGAAACAGATAAAAGCTATTAACCTGACCACAATATTTCATTCTACAAGTTATCAAAACAATTATTAAACAATAACCTTGATAATCATCTCTTTGAAACCACATGGTTGGTGCTTTGATCCGGGAGTCTTACTTTCTTAGTTTCTATTTCCTGCCATTTCACAGCATTGCAGTCAGAGCCTCTCTTTATACTGCAGGAGCGATAAGGAGTTCTGATTTTTCTTCAGCTCCAGTCTGGCCGTTTTGTTAACTTATAATCCCAAGACGCACTGTAAACCCTCCAGTCAATGTATCTGCGCCAAACCTCTGTACTTTTGTACAAGTTTGCGTCTGATCTGATCATGCCAAATGCAAACAGACACCTGAACATTCATGAGATGCTATTTGCTCCCATGCAGTTGCCTCCCATTAGCTCAGCCCGGCAAACTACTATGGACATCATTTTCATGTTTAAGTCTAAAGCCCATGATCTGGCCTCATTCTCTCAAGTTCCATACATCTAGATTATTTCCATATGATAGAGACTTTTCCATGACCAGTATCTCACACGAAACAGCTTTTTGTCTTTTGCTGGTCTGCAGTCTAAGCTCCCATTAATATTTGTCGTGTGGAGAAAATTGATGTAAATCATTTATCACACAAGTGCTGGCCTTCTGCTTCAGCACTGTCACCCCTCCTCTTTGTCACCCTACATTTAACATCCAAGACTAATAAATAAGTGACCCAAACTAGAAAAGAGAAAAAAGTGCTCCCATTAGTATTACAGTTACATCAAGTGTATATATATAGATGCAAGCAGCAGTCAGTTTAATTGTGAATTAGGGAATTACAAAAAAGGTAAAGCAAATTAAGTTTGTAACACTTGACAGAAATCAGATTTATTTATTAAACAGAACAGGTAGTCAAAGAGCCACTAAAATGCAAAGTATTTCCAGGATAAGTTACAAGAATTACCATAACAAAGTATTAATTTCAATTACTTTTTTCCTGCAATTTACATAGCCAAGTTCAGTTATGCACTGAACTCTTATCACACTTATGCATTTTACTTCTGGAAGGTAAAACTGATTTCACTCAGTTTTATTGCTAGCCTGAAAGTTCCGCTATCAAACATCAGTTTTACCACATGTTCTTCTGTTCTCTGCCAAAGTGCATCTAAGACCCTGAAACAGCATTTGTGAGCTCTAATATCCTCCCTTTTCAGCTTGCCTATTATTAAAACAGAAGACAAGCATTTTCTCCTTCTTGTAAAGCAGAAGGAAGGAAATGTATGCAAGACCTATGCAAGGTACTGGAAAGGTTAAATAAAAAGGTAGTTTTAAGCTAAGCCTCAATCCACTGTTGTTTCAAGAAGTGCAGTAGGTTACAGCAACGTTCCTATTTCACAATATTGAAGTTAGAATTGTAACCTGTTCCCTATGTGAAATCTTCAGAACAAAATCTCATTCAAGTGAGACTCAATGATAAGAAGTAAATGGAAAAAAGTTTGTTATACAACACTTAGCCAGATCACGAAACCACAGAACTAGAACAGTTTAGTCAGTTACTTGGGACATCTACTTGGTTACATACAGATTGTCCTTTAATCCTCTGCATTGCACATATTCAGATTGCCACCTCGTGGAAGCTCTTCTCTATACGTGAATGCACCTAACAAGGCACCTAAGCCACTGACAGAAAAGCACATAGGGTTTCTTCTAGTATCATATTTTTCCATTTACCAGTCTCCTATCAGCAAACAACTTGCTGTGCAAGATGAATTCATTTCACAATTTACTGTATCAAAATAGCACTTGGCATCAGCAGTGCTTCAATGTGACCAATAATTAACAACTTCCAAGGATAAGAGAAATCTCTAGAACTAATGCCCCATTTTTATAAATTAACTTTATCTAATAGATGAAATAACACTTGTATGTTACTGTAGCGTCTACAGTCTAACACATTTGCTGCTGAGGGGATAAAAGGTATTCTCTGGATCCCAAAAGCAAAAATAAACACATTCAGGTCTAACCAACTGAAGCAACAGTGATATAATGAACTATACTGCCACACCTGATCACAGCAACACTTCAAGGTCAAGACAAAAAGGAGAAGCCACATGTGCTCTGATCTCCAGCAGCAAGACAGAAGATTGTTTCTTCCTGCACTCCATTAGGCATTAGGAAGCTGATGACAATGAGTGTCTTCCCCATATACATCCTTCTGTTTACTGCACTACTGATGTGTCTACATTTATTCTGAAGTGTTACAGGTGCTTAACTATGTTGTCACTAGTATATTTTATTATCAAGATATATCTAAAGATCAGTAGTACAAAGCAGTTTCTTACCTCAGCAACTTTCAAGTGTCCTGCCACAGATGAAGACCAATGTCAGTAAGACGAAGGACACCATTATAGATGTACCTAATGCACTGAACAAACACTTCTAACTGTCTTGATTCTATTCATTTATTTTAAATAGAAGTATACCAGCAGGTTGGAGCAGTACAAGTTAAACTGTTCTCTGTGTGTATTTATACTTATGAAGGACAGAAGATTTATATCCTGTGAAGGATAAGCTAGATATCAGAGCATGATAAAGTATCTGTGATTTGTATGAAAAGGACAATACAGTTAACTACCACAATTTTTTTTTTATTTTTTTTAATCTGAATAGAGCCATTCAGGCTAACTTTTTGTCTACTCTCAGTCCTGGACTCCTATCAGGAAAGGAAAGAGGGAAAAGTTGCCTAGCCTAAGCCTATCAGTGAAGATGTTTCTTGGTCATTCCCTCAATTACACAAAAAACATACAGAAAATGTTCAAACTTTAGATGAGCAATGAACACCTCAGCTCCTTCTCCACACTGAAGTCTCCTCCAGAAAAGAATCACACACTTCTGCATGCCTAGGAATACACAATTTGTACAGATTTATGTACCCAAATCATGTCTACACATGCGCATTAAGGTTCAACTTACCCACTTTTCTTTTTCATTGAAGTTAACAATTTAATAGATTGGAGGAGAAGGAATGACATTCTAGACTCAAAAATACTAAGCAGTTTCAATACTTCTTCCTTGTTAAGGCCAGTGGAAGAATCATTAGGTGACGTATTTTCAGTGCTACTCTCATCCTTGCTTATCTACAAAAAGAGAAAAGCAAAAAACCATTTCACTCAACTCCACCACTAAAAGAACTGTAATTAAGTCAGATGACCATACCTGCAGGTTAGCTTACTCTTCACAGGATTGGTACCAACACCGCAGTTACTATGCCACCCTGTTTAGGAGGCCTCAGTAATTAGCTTGCATCCACACTGTACACAGGTTATGCCAGCTACCTATGCTAAATATATATTGTAATAATTATAAAAATACCAGGAAAACATGGACTTGAATACTCAATCTGTCGCTCAAATTGTCAGTAATGGATGAACAGGTGAAAGTGAATATAATGAGTAGATACTTATCTAGGCATCAAGGACACAGGCTACAGCTACCCTTAGAATTCCCATTTATATTGTACATACATTAAGTTCTTAAAGACTTAATGGATAATACACAATTGCACAGAATCCCATTCACTCAAAGAGTGAGTCTGCATATGCCCATATACAGACATTTTAATCCACCTCTATAGAGCAATTCAGCACTGCAGACAGTATTTCTACAAAATTTTATAAAGCAGAGTGGCAGCGACAAAACACTTTTACTGAAGTTAAATGGGGGGAAAAAAAGTCTCTGAATCCAGAGATCAGCACATCAAAAAAGCGAGATAGAATGTGGAAGAAAAAAAAGTCTTAGACAAATTTCTAGTTCTAAAAACTAAGAACAACTTTAGTTCCACTCCATGCCTAATTACTAGTGTTGCAGGAAGAGGTGGAACTTCTGATGCCACTCAGAGAAAGGCAGGTTCTAGAGTACTTTTTTTTTTCCATCCACTTCTACCTAACAGCAAGAAGTGAACCACAGTAGGTTCAACCCCTGTTCATATTATCTATGCAACTAAGTCATCTGAGAAGTAGACAAGCAATACCTTAATCGCCAACTGACCGCTTTTATGTGAATGCAAAAGACAAGGGAGCAGACCTAACTTGACTTCTGTTTACCTGTTCACACTCTGCTGCAAGCTCTTTTCTAATGAGCTGGAATGCACACTTGGTTTTAACCATTATATCTAGGGCCCCAAATAAAGTCTTCAGTTTCCCAGCACTGCTGTTCTGACCTGAAAAATCAAGGACACTATTAACAGCTTATATTCTGATTGCAATTTCTTTTTCCATCCAAAGATTTCAAAAAGTTCTCGTGAAAAAAGTGCATACAGTCCTAGTCAACTGAAAACCAGTGAGATAAAAATGCTTTTCCTCTTCCAAAGAGGACTGTATTCTGAGAAGCAGATTACTGCTGCTTTCATATACAGTGTTATTCAGAAATGAAATAAAACAGCTAACAGTATTTTAGAAGATTCTTGTAGAAAGACAGACTTACTTGCCATTTGGAATTCAGCAAATGCCACTCTTTCCAGCTGCACACGAAGGAACTCACAGGGTGCATCCTTCAAGAGTTGAAAGAGTCTTACTGCTTTGCTATAATGAAGATCAGCAAGCACACGATGTTGTTTCCTCAAATGTTCATCACCAACCTGCACTCAGAGTAGGGTACATAGTAAATGCTAGACAATGTTTGTTCATAAAACATCCATTAGAAAAAACATGTTATGGAAAACATGAGGTACGAACAGTGGTTCCTCATCTCATTTCAAAATGGTTCATCTAAATGTCTGCACACTTCTAGAATACGTCATTAGCCTGCTATCATTGAAGTTACTGTATTTTCATAGCTAATACTAACAAATTGACATTAAGTAGAACCAAATCAATCAAAAAAACCTAACAAACACCACCACAACAACAGGAAGCAACACGCCAATCCACATTAAGGCTTTAATAAGTCATTAACAGACAGCCTTCTGCTAGAACATTAGCAGAAGTATCATGAGAGTGGCTTAGAAGCAAAACCAAACTGAAGATGATACTCATCATCAAAAGCCTCCATCATGAAAGCGTGAAGCTACCTAGAACAGACTGAACCATGAAGCTCAAACACTCTGCAAAGGACAGGGAAGGTAAGAGGGAACCTCACTGCTCTCTACAACTTCCTGAAGAGGGGAAAATGAAGAGGGAGGTGCCGGTCTTCTCCCTGGTAAGAAGTGATAGAATGCATGGGAATGGCACAAAGCTGCATGGGGGAGGTGCAGACAAGATATTAGGAAGAAATTCTTTACCCTGAGGACGGACCAACACCAGAATAAGCTTTCTAGTGAGGTGGTTGATGCTCCATGCCTGTCAGTGTTCCAGAGGCATTTGGATAATGCCCTCAATAATATGCTTTAACTTTTGGTTAGCTCTGAAGTGGTCAGGCAATTAGACTCAGTGATCTTCACAAGTCCCTTCCAACCGAACTATTCTACCACATTCAAAAGTAATAGTGTATTTCACACTGATATACAAATAAATCACCTCACGTTTCTCTGGTTAAATCATTTAAATAAGTATATTCCAACTACAGGTAGAAGAATAAATATCAGTCTTCACATATATTACACATTAAGCATGGAACCTATACAGAAAAACTAAACAGCCTGTACTAATACCTGATTTCGCAGGCAACTGTGGTACATCGAAGCAAGCCTGTGGTGGATGGTGGCAGCCCGATACTGGCAGAGAGGCTGCCGTGGAGACACTGTATCAACATCACAGTATTTCAGGGACTTCATCATGGCTTCACTAACTTCCTTCTCTATCTACAAGAGAAAACAAAACCATGTAGTAGTGTTCTGGTTTCAGAGTAATCACACTATATGGAAGTGTAAGGGTTAAATTTGTTTTCATTACACAAAACCTAAAAGCTTTCTATAACTAAAATGTAATGGTTTGCAAGAACTACGTCATACAAGTTTTCTAATCTAATAAGGTTTACGAGTTTTTCCAGTATCAGTTTTGACTGCTGTTCAGTTTTTCAAGAAAACAGCTTATTTTATCAGATGTTGTCACAAATCCTCTTCATTACCTGTTCCTGAGCCTTCCTAGATAACGGAGCATAATCCTGCTGTAGAGTTGCCATAGTGAAATAGGTAGTAGACAGCTCCCAGTTCACAGAATCCCAAACAGCTGGATGCATGTCTCTCTTGCCGAGAGACCTTAATGCTTTCGAATAGTAGTCAATAGCCTACAGATTATAAAATAATGCATATATAGTTACTGCTTATATTTATAGCAACTAGAAGCTCATTTCCCTTTACCCATTCAAGGAAGCATTTGAAAATATGTCTGAGCCTTCTTCAGCATTTTCCTTCTACCCATTCTGGTCATAAATTTTAATCCTGACCAATGCATTTCTCTCTCCTGTGTGTGTGCTTTTGCCTTCTGTTAAATATCAGAATCTGAATGTCACAGCACTTGGTATATGAGAGCAATGGAATCAAATCTGAACACCAAACAGCATCAATTTAATATTAAAAACCATGAGAAAAACATGAAAAAGCATTTGTGAAGATCAATACCAAAATATCAGAAGTGTCAGTCATATTATGGAAGGCCCAACTTTCAGTTATGTTATTGCAGCTCTCTCTTCCACGTACACTAATGACTTTTTGCACTCTTCTCAGTAATAAGCCATCAAGGAACATTTAAAACTACTCAGATACTATTTGAAACAAATCATTGTCTAAAGAGTCACACGGTACCTTTTTAAAGGGTACAAGTGTAGTGTAAATGAACTGAAGTTATATAGTTTTGAATCACTGTAACATGGAGAAGAGACTGACCACTCAAAAACATACCACAGGGAACATTCTAGAAAACAAACTCAACCTGCTCAAACCAACACTGCAACATAAAGGTAGCTTTAAGATTAAAAAAAACAACACACACAAAAAAAAGAGATCAAGTTATTACCTTAAGACTTACTCATCAGAATAAAACAAAGTTACTTCCAAAAGACATTTGCCTTTGGTGACTTTATTCATGTGTAATGAGTAACTTAGTACAAGTATTTGTTTTATTTTACAAACTAAACATGTTTAGGAAACCACTTCATTTTGGAGGCAGAAGTCCAGTGCTAGCTACTTCATTCCTTATTTTTACACATTCAAAGGAAAACATTCAGGTATGCCATTTCCCTTTGTTTAACTAACATTAAATCAGAACTTCTGCAGCCTCTTATAAATTTTGCCAATTGCTGCATTTAGATAAACTGCAGAACTTCTCCACCCCAGCACTTTCATTATTTAAAGGACTCTATGCTATTTACATAAATTCTGTATTAAAAGGCACATTAGGGTATGGGCCATTCTAGAAGTAACACGTTACCTTATTATAATAAAGAGCCTCTTCTGGGGAAAACTCTCTTTTGAAGTCACCTTCAGTTGCACAGTGCGCTTGAGCACAAATTCGCATGAGCCTTCCTGTGTTGCACAGTAGAAGAGCAGCATTGGTTGCATCCTCAATTGACTCAAAATTCTGAATTCCTTTTTCAAAGCAAGAGAAGCTTTTCTTCCAGAGTTGCTGCTCTGTTGTCGATACGTTCTTACTCACTAAAGTTAAAATATATGGCTTATCCAATTCAAATTCTTAGAAGATAAACATATTTCCATTGTTTTTTCTCACAAGTTTCTAAAGACGGCCTTTTAGAATTTAAATGTGGTAAATTACTCTGAAGACCCAAAGTCATGGAAAATACTCAAAAAACAACAAAACACATGGGAAAACTTAATATCAGAAGTGCACTACACAGAGTATGTTGGAAAGAATTGTGATAACATGACCAAAAGTGGGAAATTAGTAGAATAAAAACTTTATAAATGCTTTCCCCCACCCCCCGAGTAATATTCAAGACATTACAGTTACTTCTATAAACTTACAGTATGAAACAAAAAGTGATTTTTACAGACAAGTAAAATTCGGTATTAAGGCTTTTACTTTGGCTAAATAGCAGTCCCGTGAAAACATGGAGATGAACAATCACCAAGTTAAAGTCTAATCCAAACTTCTTCAAATACTAATAGGACAAAGCTCACAGAACACAGCCAGTATTTGGGACAATTTACACTAAACCACCAGCACCTAGTTTGTTCTAGTTTAAGTAACTAGTGCTTCTAGACAAGACATTATTATTTTGTTTTCAAAAAAGCCAAACACCAAAAACACAAGCAATCAAACAAGCAACAACAAAAAAAACAGCCTCCTCATTTTTATTTGAGGTCATTCAGCACACTTTCTAAGAACTTCTCCAAAGCTGTAAATTCCATTTTTCAGTTTAGGTTCAGTTAATACAGCCTACAAGCCATACTGATCAATGTAGACCATTATTAAAAATGCTATAAATTTTATGTCCGTTATAAAAATACTTACTGTGAAGATCTTTAAATGTAATTGTTATAATCAGAAATACTCAAGATTTCCCACACCATTACTGAACACAACAGTTGTTCTAGCTCAGTGAAACAGTGTACAGTAAGTGAAATAAGAATGCTTACCCACTCTCTCAGTCTGCACTGCAGCAGCCTGGTTCATGTAAAATACTCCAATTTCATTCCGGATATTACCCATCCGCTTCAGTACCTGAATGTGCTGCTCAGGATTTTGCTTTTTTAAGTTACTGAAAAGTAAAATTTCGTAAGCTGCTTCATAACATTTACAGCTGACTGAAAGTTGGCATTCCAAATCTGTAGACAAGTCAGTAGCCCAGGCAAACACTAAAAAACAAAAAAATGTAAAGCTTGCATGTTAAGCAGTACTTCCAAATAAATGTAAATCTGTGATAGTCTAGATGAAAATGCCCAGTAAGATGACTGAGTATAAAAGCAATGTCAGAACAATCGCACAATTTCCACACACAGGCAGGATCTACCCAATACATAAGTGATTAACGTCTTCAGTTTACAGCTTCAGGCATGTCATGCAGTATCTTGATAACCTCTTTACTTACGACAGGCATGATAAGCCTTCTCCAAATAAAAGAGAATGAAACATAATAAACTCTCCTCTGGAAGTGATACTGATGCATGGTTTTGAGGAAGTGTAGTGAAATTACTTGTGTCTGTTGTACAGCTGAATTACGGCAGTTATCTTATGTCAGTATCATACCTTGGCAGCTGGATTCTCTGTGAAGACTGTGTAGTATTTCCTGATCTTCCTTTGTCTGGTAGTTATATTCTTCAAGATATGCTGCTCTGTTGCTTGCATTCTGAGCAAGCATTAATTGGATATCTCCACAAAGTGTTAAACACTGACAAAGAAATACTAATACTTCAGGAAGCATGCTGGCACAGAGACAACAGTAGGTATCTAACAGGAAAAAAAAATCCCATTGGTGAGGGAGAAGGGAAAAAGAATCTAATTTCAGAAGTTTTGACACAGACTGACAATGTAATTGGTTTTATGTTACTTGTCTGGATACAGAGAATAAATGTGACAACACATGTTCTAAGAGTAACTAACCTATTTTAAAATCATACTCTTTCAAAGCTGTCAGCTGTGTAGAACAAGTAACTATTTTGTTAAAGATGAGCATGGACTGACAATTACAAATACTAATCTCAGGTTTCAATTTAAAAACAAGGAAAACAATTTTTATAGACTAACTCAAATCACATACAGCCTGAAAAATGAATTTTCAAACAGTACAATTTAAATTTAAAGTCTTCCAAAGACTGAAAAGCTAAAGAATGTTTTGAGTTACTGATAAGCATATTGATGCTCTGAGTAAAGATCATGTTCTTGCTTTGCGTTCCTCTTTCACACACACACACACCCCTAAAAATATGGGAGCAAAATAGCAGTACTACAGCACTAAGCTGATGACATTTTCTGATTGCTTAATATACTAAACAGCCCGATTTTCCTTTTTTCATTTTCCTTAGTAATACTTCAGGATGTAATTCATTTTAGAGGAGTATCTAATTCAGCTGGTAAACAAGTTTGGTATTCCTGAAAAATCAGGTAAATATTTAAATGGAAACTGGAACCACCAGGTATTTCCAGAGAGTAAACATCTGCTTGCAGTGACAGAGGTAGCATTCTGTGTTTTTGGTGTTGTCTTGGCACCAAGACTGAATGCTCCCAACTTCAGTACTCTGAAATTCCAGATCTGTGCTCTGAGTTTTCCCATGTCAAAACTGGCACACCTTTCTACCAAATGGAGATGAGCAGGTTACTCTTACTACAGCCTTCCCTCCAGAACACTGGAGGGAGACACTTAAACTAAATACACAGGTCAGACTTGTCACTGCATGCCACTAAGACAAATCATGCACAGCAGTATTTGATATTGTGAAAGGGATATCTAGTCAACAGCACTGATGACAGCCTAGCAACTTACCATGGCACTGTAAAGCCAGCTTGATGTATCGTAACGCTCTCCCGTATTTCTGTAGAATCATAGCAGCATCAGATAGGACATAATAAGCCTTTGATGATTTCAGAATGAGCTGGAGTTTCATTTTGTATTGCCATGATCCAGGAATCATTCCTGACTGACTAGAATGCTTACCCTTCTGAAACGATCCCACTGTAACACAAACAGAACCTCATCAGTAAATCTCATGTCCATAACATATGTGAGAGGTCTGACCCAACTTCATTAGTATACAGACAGAACGTAAATCGCCATATTACAGCTCTGCACAAGTAGGGGATGCCAACTTGCCTGCTACTACACTTGGAACTTTTCCCCTTATTTCACCTGATAGCAGGATGTTTGAACACAGAGTTTACTGCCAATGCAGCTAAACTCCCATATTCTGAACAGCTTCTGAAACACTGGTGCAACAACTAAGACCTTCTGGTTCGGTAGCAGTACAAAAGAATGAGATAAAGTCACAAGCATAATTTGCCATGTTTTCTGCCAAATCCCTATGATGTGTTCTGTTTCTGGATTAACTGTCTCAATCTAAGGAACTCTCCAGTACCAAGGGGACTGGATAATCTAGTCATTCCCACAATTAAGACTAATGCCCTTCTCACACTAGTCTCAACTAGTTACCCTCAGCATGAGATGAAGAAGGGTCCTCCTTTGGTGCTGCAGTGATTGTGGAACCAGAAAGAACAAGTCACTGACTTTAAGCACATTAGAGGTCCTGATTCCAAGGGACAGAACTTTGTTGTCCTGACAAGGTTTGAAGCAGGGTAAGAGTCACACATTATCTGCACACAGAAATGAGGCTCTTGCTTACAGTTGGACCTACAAGACCTGACTTGCAAGATGACCATCTTTAGTGAGTTCTAGGAAAAACTAGATGTTTTCTTTAACACAAAAAGAAATCTAATACAGTAACAACTCATGCAATTAAAGGCACAACACCCATATACTGTATCCACATAATACTCAGAAGTAGTTCTCTTCAAATTAGACATTCAGGAACTAAGAGCACTTATCCTTTTGGTATGTATCAAAACTTATGTACCAGAGAAAGTCCATAACTTGCATTACAAAAAATGATGTGAACTCGCATACTGGAGAAGCATGTTTCTCCCTTATGTTTGAGTTGCTTGTCTCTAGGTTGAATTCAATCATTATAACCTAAACAAGTAGTACCAACCAGTATAAACCAAACAACTAGTAGCTATTCCAGGGAAGAATTCCAGTACAGATCCAGAAATCAAGTAAAATTCTGATATCTGTGCAATATTTATCTCCCGTGTTCCCCAGGAAACACTTGTTTCTAAACAGGAAAAAGTTAATACATGGACATTCGCTTTTCCAGCTGGCAAGCAGCTGCAACATGTCATCGGCTCCAAAAAGCAAATGCAGAAGATAGAGCCTGGCTGCAGCAAAGCTGACATCAGCACACTGTTCTTACTGAGCTGACCTCAGTAAAGTTTTTCCTGGTAAAACCTAATCACACATTCCACATTAACAGCACTGTGCAGAATTTATGCAAGTTCAACAAAATGCAACTTTCTGATAGAGAAGTTGAATTCTGTGGTTACATATCTGATAAAAGACTAAGAAAGTATCAATATATCTCCAGGTCACTGACATTCTTAAGAACCATAAAATGTGAAGAGAAACATCAGAACACTTAAATGAAACTCAAAACTGAATTTGCTTATTATTTAGAGATATAAAGGGGAAAGGGAAGAAAAGAATGAAGAACTGTAAAAATATACAAGACACTCGAATTTCTTTCTGATGTTTGCTTATATGACTTAGCCCACAGAAAACTAATTGCAGAAGTGCAGTCCTTCCTACACCCTTTTATGGGGTTCTACAACAAAAAAAGACTATAGCCTGAAATTTCTGGACTTTGAATATTTAAATAGAAAAAACACCTTTTTTTCCTGCATCCTTCTACAATTCAGAGCTCTAAGGAAAAAANCCTTCTACAATTCAGAGCTCTAAGGAAAAAAACAAAATCCTAGTTAACTGTATATGTATGATATGTAATTATGCTTATATACATAATATCCAGCAGCAAGCATAACATAGGGAAAAAACAGCCAGAAGGGAGAAGCTCTTTCACAAAACTTCCAAGTCACAAAATGGAACGGAGACTTCTAAAACTAAAGTAACGTCCACAAAAAACACACTCACCACACAAAACTTAGTGCTTCCTACACCAAATC
>VXAL01013293.1:473429-494568 GCA_013399475.1 Chauna torquata | reverse complement strand
AGGTTTTTGCTTTTTTTTTGTTGTTGGGGGGTGGTGTGGTGTGGTGTGGGGAGTATAATACAAATCTTTCCGATTTCCTAGTCAATTCCTATTACCCTTTTTTCAAGAATCACATTGTGCTGTGGTTGTGGCAGGAAGGATGGGATTCTGTTTCCCTGTGGGTCTCTGTTAGCCATCTACCCATGATCCAAAGATTATTTTGATTCTCACTTTGTAGGTACATTTGTTTATAATGCTTTATATATTTGGAGTTTTAACTTTTACGTGGAAAATAATTTCAAATGTTGAAACCAGTAAATACTAGAGATTTCCCAACACTGTAGTGAGAGAGTTTAAAAAGAAAACAAACCAATGTATGGTGTGGGACCAAGGTGCTCTTACCTAACTGTTCATTATTCAACCATTAACTCTGTTCATTTCCAGACAACAAATTCTTTCTTCAAGGTTACAGTTACAAAATATTCACATATCCAGATGGCTTATGGGTATTATCATGACTTCTGCGTTGAATTAATGTTTATGTGCAGTTCCATTTTTCTTGTTTCCTTTATTTGTATTTGCATAACTTATGGCAAAGGTGCATCAACAATGCACTTTGCTTGAAGCCCTCCTTCATTTTTGTGTGGCAGAGCAGTGACCAGCAGTGCCCGAAAACACTAACAATGCTTCAAGAGTCTGATAGATGTTCACTGTTTTATATGTTATATAGACTTTTCCTCCAAAAAACAGGTTTTCATCGTTGGCACTTGGCATCACTGATAACTTGTCAGTGGGGAAAAAAAGAGTTCAACATGGACATGATAAATTAACTTGAAAGTCCGTGATGTTGCCTTAGACAGTTTAGAAGCAGCATTGCCTGGGTAGATTACACTGTGGATACCGGCATTTTACATGTTATAGTAATAAATGCAGATGCTTCATCTTTATCTCTATTACACGCACTGACATCTGCCATGAGTATTGTATTTGCTTGCTGAAAAAGAGCTTTTTCCAACACCCTCAATGGTGCACAGCTAGATTCTGAAATGAGTCTTTTTCCACATTAGCCACATATATTAATGACTCCTGCCAAACTTTTTTCATTTTTACCAATTCAGAAATTTAACATGTTCACCTGCAGTACATTATAATTCAGATCACTGCAGGAAAATTGAGGCTCAACATTTGCAGATAGGCTCTATTTCACTGAACGTGATGGATGCGGATATAGATTCTCTGTACGCTGAATAGTTTGCAGGTAAAAGCAAGTATTCTGTCTTGCACTGAATGTGATGAATGTGAGACTTGAATGCCTGGATATTGAAAACACACGTTGCTTGAATGGACAGGTATGCCGTATCCACACTTCTGATCTCTGCTGCAGACCTATCCACACTAGTCATTTTCTTTGGTGCCTGCTGTGTGCCATATTGCAAATCTAGTAGAAGGGGAATTCAGTCTGAATCTAAAACCCAGGATTTCTGGGCCACTAATTGAGACAACATGGGAAATACCAAGGAGCATCTGTTATATAGTCTCAAATATTTTAAAATAAAAAAGCAGGGGAAGTTTCATCCTTTTGTTAGTTTGTTAGCCTTTGGCATAAGAAATGTAGGATGTTTGTTGGCATTCACAATTCATTTTCTTGTAGGGACTGATTGTGGGCAGTCACCTCACAGCAATGCGGGATACCTGCTCTTTGTTTCCCACTTCCCTGCTGGCCATGCTGAAGGTGAATGGACCATTTTGATTGCTCATGGTCCAGGAGCTGCTTCGGGTTTCTTACAACTCAACAGTCTGGAACTGAGCAATTTTCCTTGCAAAATGTCAGCATAATCTCTCTCACAGCAAGAAGAGACTTGATAACATGAGGCTGTGTGATCTGATGGACTGCACAAACGATGACTTTGGTCTCTGGTGTGGGCTTCTTCTCGTAGCATTTTCAGAGTTGCACAAGACAGGCCTTTCACACTATACAGGCAGAATTGAGAGTAGCTAAGCACTTGCAATTTCCACTGGGAACCATGTAAGCATAGCTACTCTGAGAAAAGCAGACCATTTTTAATTTCTGAAAGTAAATAGATATTATGGGGCTATTTGGAAATGTAAGCCTGATCTAGAATCAATAGTCATAGCCTTTAAGAAGGGGGTTTAATCACTGTTAAAATCCGGGAAGGAGCAGAAAGACTAGTACTAAAAGGATGTATTGGCAGGGAGTATTTGAACTCCCATATTTGAATACTTTGAAGCAGTATTCAACTTGTCAAGAATTATACTATATATTCTTTTTCCCAGCCATCCTAAGGGCTTTCACACTGTCCTTTTGCATGCTCATTCCGGTCAGGTGTCACAACCCTTTAAAAGTAAAAATGGCACAAACAGGAGACTGGTGTTAGTGTGGAGTTTGAAGAAGAAGAAAAGGAAAGATCGTTGATTCAGAAGAGAAAAGGGAGCTGCAAAAGCTTAGCTGATCTGAAGCAGAATCTCAATTTTATTAAGTGGAGTAGATTGCAATTCTCAATGAGACATCTGTGCTTCTTTTCTGACTTGTTTCTGCAGTCATTTCTGATAAAATACTAAAAAATTAGTTTTAAGGCCTTCAGGGGGTGACAAGGGACTCTTGGGATTTGCGGTGCTCATTAATAGAGTATGAACTGTCAAATCTGAAAGGCAGCTGTCCAAAAATGCTGGAAAGATCCCTCTGATACACAGAGTGCAAATGCACGTGAGCCGCTTGAAATGTTTTTTATAAAAATAATGGTGTAAGGCTTAGCAGCATGTGCAGTGTAGTCCTGTGCTTTAAAGTGACTGCATTTTTCCACATGTTCTTGACAAAATGTGCGATAACACATCCCTACAGTGCACAGTACTGAGTGAATGAATCTCATGACTTATTGGCAGTCTTAACAAACTTGCTACCTTGTCTTGTGGTTCTTCCTTCTCCCATTATAACAAAGGCCTGGTACATGCATCTTTTTTGGTGGCCCACCACTTTTTATATAGCTTTTTGAAGAAACTGTTTGTGCTCTCAGAGTGCCCCTTCATTTTAGGAATGTAAAGCATTTTCTGAACAGCAGTGAATTTAGATTTAGACACTTGTGAAATGGGTTGGAAACATCAGAAGGTGTTTTGCAGAACAGCAAAAGGCTAAGAATGGGCCAGGGAAGTGCACAAGGATAAGAAGTGTCAAGAAATATTTCTTCCTGATATACGGGAGGGAAAGGAAAGATAATTTTGCTGCTTGCATTCCAAGAGCCGAAATAGCTGCTTTGCCACGTGGTGGTTGGGTCATCCTGGCAGCTTTGTCTCTCCAGTACCATATTCCTCAAGAACTGCATAGATGAAGAATGTTTGTCTGGAAGCAAAAAGCCTCTTCTTGACCTAATCAAGCTGTTGCGTTCATTCTACCTGATCTTCGTCCTGTCAGGCAATTCAAATTTTGCCTTTTGCGGGGGTCATGTGAGAGAGTGAAAACTGCACAGGAAGTGTGTTTCAGGGACAAAAAGAAAACCTTTGTCTGCCTTTTCTACTCTTGTCTTCAGCGTTTAGCAAGTGTATCCTTCTGTATTTTAAAGCAATGTGTGAAATTGTACTCTTCAAATTTATGTAAGCCAATGTTTATAACCTAACTTGTGCTGGGCATGTGCAAAACGAGGAAGTTTTGCTGACCCTTCCTTAGTTTACTTATCCCATAATTTTTCAGTGCATAACCTCTGAAGCCTAAACAATGAGATAACGTAGAGTGTTTTCCTGTTGATTTCTTCACTAGAAGTCCAATAGTGTAGTATGTATCATACTTGTGACATTCAATGTAAACTTCAGAAAAACCACCCTTCCTTCCACCCTCAGCTCTCTGTTGGTACAGAACAGACAAATGTATTCAAGAAACATAATTTCTCTTAGAAATCTAGCATGGATTCTTTCCGTGAGAAATGAAGGTTTTGTTTTTATTTTTCTTCTGCAAAGAAAAAAATAATATAAAACTTAACAGTTTTTTTTTCTTTTCAAAACCAATCAATAGAAATCGATTTTGCATACAGCATACATTTGTTTTAATAGCTTACTCTGTGTGTATAAGGAGCACATGCTATTGGTAATAACTACGAAGTAGAAAGAGATCTGGGGAACTGTATTTGGTAAAAAGTACTTCAACAGAACTGCTTAAAGATTATACAATTAAATTTTCATAAATCTCATGGTGTTTTCCGAGCTACTTTAAATTTCCAGAGTAGAAGGGATACTTGATTTATCTGTTTTTAATTGGATTTAGCTATTGCCCCATGCAAAGAACTTTGCTGAAGACTTCACAGGCAAAAAATGAGAAATAGAAACACTCCCTCATTTCAATAAGAATTTGAATAACTGCTGATTTGTCTATAGAGATTTGCAACTGTAAATCGCTGTCATTATAAATACATAATCCATTGTAAGTTGTTTTTGTTAGTAAAGTTTGAAATTAACAGTTCAGTGTGTGAGATGTGCTGTGAATTTTAAGGAAGAGTGCGCTGGCAGGACAGGCTGTGGAAGGTTTACTGGGTGAAGAAGCACTAGCACTTTCATCTGTTGTTTAGAGACTGTAATTTTGAAGCAAAATACCTGGGCATCTGAATACATCAGAAACAAGCTTTTGTCTTAATGTTACCTTAAAACATGCTTATTACTTTAAGCACATTTTAATAATTTTAGTAAGTTACTGGTTTATTTATTTTCTTCAATTTGTGCTTAGAACTATTTAAAATGGATTTTGATGTAATCTTATTCACATCAAAATTAAAAAAAAAAAGACTAAAAATCTCTTTGACAAGCGTATGTTTCAGAAAACAGAGAAGTAGAATCTCTTAAAATCTCATTTCCAGTAATGCTTGAGCCATAGCAGCTATATACAGTTTGCTTTCTCTTTGCTTCTGAAACTTTCAAGCTGTTTTATGACACTTATCACAGTCTCTGCTTTATGCACATATACGGTTTGATAAGAGAGAAAATTGCAAAACTGGAGAAGATGAATTTTGGCTTGATTGCCCTTGGACTCTTAATTGCTGGTTAGTGAAGGAACACTCCTTTGAAGTGCAAAAACAGTCACTGCGTTTAAAGACTTGGACTGCTCAAGTGGGAAAACAATCTCTTGGATATTTTTCATTGAAAAAGTTGATCTGTAAATGATAATCAAAGAGCAGGCTATTCAAGAGTTTCTTCTCCTCTTGTTCTTTTAAATACTTTCTGCATTCCTCAGGCTGCGCTGTGGCATTTGGAGATGAATGCCATCTCATATGGTGACAATAAGGCCAATTCAGTGCCCTTCTGTAGGACATTAGGCTGTATGTCCTGCTACACGTAAGGGATTAATTAAATAGCTGTGAATAGCATATTTGAGACAGAAAGGTCACTGTCAGCGTTTTGTGTGCTTATGCTAACCAGTTATGTTAGGAGAATAAAATGATGCATTAAGCATAATTAAATGTGAATTTGAGATGCTTAAAAGTAGAACCAGTTCTTGTCAATTAATTGACTTGGTGTCATTTTGTGTAAATGGTTCACTTCAGACCTTGTTAATGACAGGATATTTCCATGTTTTTGACAAGGTATTTATTTTCTTAGCAGCCTGATTGAGAGTTTTCTTGTTAAGTGGCCATTCATTCTTATATATGTGTTTATAACTACTTTTATATCTGTCTGTATTACCAGTCCGTATCCTGTCTAAAGAAGAAAATATGTATTTGGAAAAATACCCTAAAACCCCTTTTGGAAGAAGGTCTTATTTCAGTTGCTATCATTTCATAATGTAAAGGTGAGCTTAAGACTCAGGCAAAGAAAAGAGAGAGAGAGGTAAAAACTGCTGCTACTTGTGTCTTTGCTATATTTATCACGCTGTGATGTTCTCATCCTTCTTTATTGTCCTGTACAGCACTCAGGGCAAGGGTAGCAGAGCTGGGGCAGAACTGAAACCTTGTAGGCTTTGCTTCCCCATCCTGGTCTGAGTGTGGTGCGAATGTGAGTAAATCTCTCCTGCCTGCTCTCCCCTACTGCTGTGGCTGCTTCTAGGGCATGTTACTGGCTTCCTAGCCTTAGGTCGAGAGGTTAAAACACAGATGGGCTCCACCAAGAGCAGAAAACATCTTCTTCATAGCCCTGTGTGCACCAGGCTTCTTCTATACGTGTCCTTTTATGCACCCCATGATGCCTGCGTGAAGCTGCTTCTGTACATCTTTTTTTGGCGGATGGGCTGCAAATCATAACCCCTCTTGGATACCCGCTCTGTGTTACCAAACTGGATGCTTTCTTTTTGATTACTGCTGATATAAAGTGAATACCACAGTTCTGGGAGCTGTAAAACTGGGTAATAAATGGCACTCTTTGTCACAAAGAGTTTTCAGTCCAGATTGTTTTGTGGGTAAGCGATGAGGCAATAGACTGCTAATGCACAAATTGTTCAGACACATGGGAAATATTTAAGTACTACTCTCATGATGTTTTCTGTGCTCAATTTACTGGTATTATTATGTCATACTGGTGAGTTCATCACCAGGCCCTCTCATATTGCTATGTTTTTATAACTAATACAGTTTTGTTTGTGTGCTTTTCTTTGAAATGATTTCGTATTTCTAGTGTATTCTTTTGGCTTTGTTTTTCTAAAAAATGAAGACAGCAGAAATCCTGACTGTTGTGTGGGAAAGTTGTTTGCCTCAGTTTTTAATAAGTGCAGATGAAGATATTTATTACGTGCATTCAGCTGGCTTTTTCTCACGACGACAGGTTATCACTTTAGTACTGTAGGGTAAGACTTTAATTGCATTCATTATATTTGGCAGAGGATTGGCTAGGGTAGCCTCTAAGGATTAAAACTGTTTATCCGGGTATGAAGAATCATTTGGTAATCTGCCAAAGCACTCGTTGTAAGGGGAGGTTTTTCTGTCAAACTGAAGAACCATGCAGCTGAACAGATTTTCTGCGCTGCTATCTTTGGTGCATGAAATCATTAACAAAGGACGCTTGCATCTCAGAACACTTAGGTTACCTGGTCTGCATCAGATACTTGTGCTGAAGTATTAAACATTTGTATTTTAATCCTGGAGGTCATGTTAACACTCTTTCTTATCATATTACAAATACAATATCAGAGGTTGTTTTGGACTTTCTTTGCAAGGTTTTCTTCTTCAGTTGATAAATGAGTGTCTTGACCAGAACAGCTCATTCAGTGCATAGTAACTGGTAGTTCTTATTGTTTGTAAAGCAGGAGCCACATATGTAGAGCTGTTCTAAATCTTCTGGAACTTTATGGGCTACCCAAAAATATAATTTCAATCAAAATAAATCCATAATACATGTAGAAAGTGCCACAAAAGATGCATTGATCTTCTTTTGTGCAAGGGAAAGCAGAGAATCAAAAACAACCTGCTGAAGCAAGAAAAAATAATATAATAACTAAGTTATTTGTATAATTAAATAATAGCTAAATTAGTAATTACAACAATGGCTAATATTTAATAGTTCATTTTGTTTTCTTCTTTTAACTGTATCTATTGTGTTCTCAGTATGAGAACTCCACTCCCTTGCAACACATCCGGATGATTTTGATAGTTTTAAAACTTTAAACACCTTTTTAGCGAAGCAACATGGCGTTTGACATTAAACAATGATGAACTTCAGTTAACAAATCTGAACTTGTTTTATTGAATACTGTTGATAGACAAGTAAGTTAAACCTTTATATGTAGAAACTTGCTCTCACAGGAAGATTCTGCAACAGTGCAAAGTCAGTCTCTTGCATTGCCAGCAGAAGGCATCCTGGAAAAATATATTTGGTTTATGAGTTTCTGCTGTGTCTTTGAGGCACCATGTAAAATTAACTTTTATCTGTAGACAAGATCTAAAGTGTTTGTAACAGTTCACTTAAAAGGGTGGGGAAAAAGAACACTGTGTTAACTAAAAAGACGACACATTGCCTGAGGCGGTCTGCTTTTCTCTTGGCTCTAGGAGGAATTAGCTGTCTCCTAAAGGTCTGATTCCTCATAAGTTTGTTGCTGTTTTTGCTTTCTTTAAAAAATAAAAATAAAAAATCAATAACTGTAGTCTTCTCAGATATTTTAAGAGTGCTGGTTGCCAAAACAAAAGAATAAAAATAACCCGTATTTCTGGATAAAGTGAATCATCTGCTAGCCTGGCTCATCTGCAGTTGAAGTACAGTGTTTGATCCGGGTAGCTCTGGGAAGTGCTCTGAACCTGTAACAACGGGAATCCATAACAGAAAAGTGATCTGATTTTAAAACAAGAGAAGTGGTGGGTCTCAGAAGTGTTTTTCGTTGAGAAAATGATAGTCAAAAGAAGTTTCAGTAGCAATCAAGTAGTTGAGCTATCGTGTGTCTGATAGAAAGAATAGCAACAGCTGTCTGCCCTGAACAACAGCATCCTTTTCAGAGTTCGTTTAGGGCCACAATATACCACAGGTCTCAGCTTTACAAGTGCGCTCATGGACAATGAAATATAGTCTTCTCAATGACACCTTAAGAGTAGGGCATGACAAAAGATCCTAATCTGTTAGCAAAGAACTTCTTCACCAAAAAAGTGAAAAAGTTTTTTATGTAGTGTGACTTAATGTGCTCTATGCCTCTCTGTTTAAAAGGCAGTCTAAGGACTTTCATTTCAGAGCGTGCAGCTAATAGGAACCCTGATGCTATTTTGAAAATCACCATGGGAATGTCTAGAAATAATAGCCATTTCTGCACAAATTAAAACATAAATGAAGTTGTACATAAACACTGTCATCAACTTTAATATTGAAAATGCTACTGAACTTTAATGTGTTTTTTGTCCACTTAGACAGAAATTCTGTCCTGATTCATTCTCAGGCATAATATGGGGCCCTGGCTTCTGCTTTGTCCTCATGTGGGAACTGATCCAAAGCCTACAGAAGTCTTTCTTAGCAAGTTGTGAAATTTGAGGCTGATATCCATCTTATTTTAGTGCTTTTTAATGAGAATTATTTGGCGTGAAATTTACTTCCTTGCATGTCATAGAAAAACATTTTAATTTGGAATTCTGTATTATTTTTCTCAGCTTTGTCTTCCATGGCACCTTCCATTTACCATGAGGTGAGCCTGAGGTTGGAAGAGTGTGGGAATAGGTCCTCGTGCCACATCCTGATGCCTCCAGAGGTTTATTGTAGGTGGAACAGATGTATGAGGCAGGCCAGCAAAGCTGGGCGTATCTGTGGTCACAATTTTTACACATCACTCATTTATGGAAAAAATAAAATCATCTAGTAATAACGTGATAAGAACTGGAAAAGAGTAGGAAGATGAGGGGGAGTGTAGAAGGGAAAAAGGGAGTGAGAATAGGAGTAACTGTAGTTTGTCTTCCCTGTGCTTCTGTAGCCCTTGAAGTCTGACAGCTGAAATGTATCTTTCCATTTTCAGATGGTGGAATGAGCCATCTCCACACCTCTGCTGCGCTCTTCTACTTGCACTACACTCCTCTGCTTGCAGCCCCTTGCAGCCAGCTCCAGCTGCTTCGGCGCTCTGTCTGTAGTTGTATGTGTGCCTAATGGTGTATGCCTTTCCTTAGGAATGGTCCATTGCATGACATGATTAAACCAGTGGGCCAACTTATAAAACTCTGACTTGGGGGTTAAGTGTGGTCTATATTCAGCACGTAGACCTAGGACTATTTTTCACATCAATGTGGAGCCCTTCTACTTGCCTGTACTTAGGATCTCAGAGGGAGCTCTGTTTGTTGATCTCTATGAACCAAAAGGCCATTAACTGCAAGGGTCAAAGGGTTAATGGAAGAAATAGTCTCTGCTTGCCATTATCTTGAAACGTTTTGCAGGAACTGGGGAAAGATAACACTTGCTCCCCTATTCCTGTAGGTGTTTTCTAAAAAGGTGACCTCACTGTTCTGTGACTAAATAAAAGATTAAATGCAAATACAGAGGCCAACAGAAATGAACTTACTCAAACTGCTAGCAGAGAGCCATGCTCCATTAAATGACTGCTTTGGTAGCATCAGGTCAAATTCTTCTTAGATGGGTAAAGGTCATTGAGATTGTATTTCTTAATTTCCTAACTTTGTCTTTGCGTGCGCTGCTGTTATCCTTTCATGTACACCAGGAGAAAAGCACTTACTGTCTTCGGTACTTGGGTGTATGGAAGATAGAGGGTGGAGAAAGATAAAAGCAAAACTTCAGCTTAGCATTGTATCAAAGAAACAAGTGTCGTTTGCTTCCCTGCGCAGTAAAAAACAGTGTGAAAGGTGACGGTAACGCTCCAACACGCAGCAGAAGTCAGTTCTCAAAGTTAATGTCTAACAGTCTTCTGGCAAGGAGAAGTGAAAATGTAATGGCAGTGGGCAAAGACCGCGGCCAGGCAAACTCAGGAGAGGGTCTGAAAACTGGTGGCTGTGGTCTGGGAGCACCATGTTGCTGAATGCGTCTTCTTGAACCCAGGCAGCTCTGGTTAAGCCCATAGGGTTTTATATTAAAAGACGTTTTGCTCTTGTGCATTCTCTTGGAGATTTTTTTTTTTTTTTTAAACTTTTTAAAGTCTCTGTGCTTCATGCTAGCTGCTTACAGAATCGGGGCTCATATATAGGCTCTTGAGGGATATGTTGTTTCAAGTTATACGTCTTACTGTGAAAGCTTGGGCTCCCTGTGAGAATCACAGTTTTGGACTTTTTGAAGGGATCAGTATTGAAAATGAATAGCTGCTGTTTTACTGAGCATTTGTTTAATGTAGCTGTACAGCTCATTCTGTAGAGGAAGAAGGGATGTTAGTTGCAAAAGTGTTCACATGTTAAATGTGAAGGCCTCGAAGTTTTTAGTGATAGTCATGGCCTTACTCACCTCACATTATGTATTCTCAGAAGTGATGTGTTGTGGTGCTCCAGGTCACCACAGTGGATCCAACAGGACAAGGTGATCTAGGAACACCTGGAAGGCCACTGTCATCTTGAATTCAGTTCTGCTGGGAAGATCTCTCAGATTTTCTGACCAACTAAATATTTTTAAAAGAACATTTAAAATGCTTGAAAAATACTTAAAAGCATTAAAACTACCATGCGTTCCTTTCTCAAAGATACACCCATGGTTCTTCAAATAGACGAGAATATGTATATTTTGCCTCTAAGAAGGATTTCTGTTCAGAAGTCTCATGAAGCTGCTTGGTGTGTTATAACTTCTTGTATTAATTATTAATGCTTCTTATAACTACAGTTTTGATGCTTGGTTACTCTTTTGGAAAAGCAGAAACAAATATAAATCATAAAGGTAGTCCATGATATATTATATAGAAAGGTCACTGACTGATAGAGCAGAACATAAGTAAGTCAGGTGACATTAAATCAGAAAATTGGATTTGATACTATGCAAGAAAGATTAGAATCCCTCTGATATCCACATTGCATTTGGTATCAATTCTAGGTACCTATGAAACACTTGTGGGGGAGAATGATGGAGGTGTGAAAAGCTAGAAAGAATAAGGGAAAGTCTAGACCAAAGGTTTAAAGAGATGATAGGCTGATGCTTTTCTTCTTTTCCTTTTCCTTTTCCTTTTCCTATTTTCCTTTCATTTTAGACTTGTAAATCAGATTGTGCTTGTGACAGTCAATGTGGACTGAGTTATTAGCCACCTGAGATAGCTTCAGCGTGGATGTGTCAAGTAGAATCAATGCATGAAGCTTAAGTTTCTTGGCCCTAAGTATGCCAAGTAGCACTTTTCAATAGAATTTTTAATAGTATACTAAGCATCAGGATATTTTGGATAGGCTTAGTTTGGCTTCAGAGATGCATTTCTTATGCTTGTCTCCCTATTATTTTAAAATAAATTGAATTTATTTACTGAATTTGGAGTAAATTAACTAATTTTGACTTCAGATTAGAATGAATATACAAAAGTGAATGATAATGCATTGATTAAAACTATGTATACACACACATGTATATATAGAGTTTATATATATCTGAAGCATTTTACCAAGCGAAGTCTAAAAGCGTGTCTGGTTTTTTTGTGCCTAAAACCAGTTGGAGTAATCACTGGTGTTCTTGTTTACAGAGATTTATTCTAAGCTGAATGAAGTACAAGTATCCCCTTGATACTTTTGTTTAAAAATACTTAATGTACATCAATCTGTAAGGGGCACGATGAGGCTGATGGAGAGGTAACAAACCAAATACCAGCATTATGCCCAAGGCATCATGTATTCTGGCCAACTGCCTAGCAGAGTTATTCATCCCCAGACTATGTGATTCTGAAGTTAGCTTGAGGTTGTTGACGGTGTTAGTTACTGTTGTCACTTGACTTCACTAATTCTGGCAAGAGAACTGGGTTTGGATAAAACACAGGAAAGCAGAATTGCTTGTCTTTAACATTATCCCAGGCAGTTCTGTCCTTTTACCCTTTGGCTTCATTTATTTTGGGTCATACAGGAATCCAGTTTTCCATTTATCTTTTCATCTCCATTGCAGTAAGATGCGTTAGTGAACGGGGCCACCCTCTTTTTTGTAATATCCCCACTGTGGAAAATATTTGGCAAAATTTTGCTATTGTCTTTGTCAGTCATCAGTTTTTCTTTCAGTTTCTTTTCAAATTACATTATTTATTTTCCAATGCATTACTTTCCAGATATTAAACACTCTAGTTCTTAAAATTACAAGTCCTTTGACTATTTAATTCCTGCACAATGAATATGGTGATTAAAGGGACATGCTACACATTGTAAACTTGTGCTAAGCACAGAAGACACTTTGGGGAAAAGCATTACACCATTCCCAATTGCAATTAAGTGAGAAGACTAAACTTGTAAAATTTAAACAGTTGTTGAAAACTCTGCCTTCAGTTTGACCCTGATCATATGATTTCTTACTTGACTGCACTAAACTAAAATTTGTGATGAGTCTTGTTAAACTATTGTGCATTTTAAAAAAAAGTTGTTGTAAATCCTTCCAACAGATTTCTCTTTCATTTACTGTTGTTTTGTCATTTTATTCTTCTTTCAGGTTTTTGATTCATAATGCTTGTTTTAACTGGAAGTTACCCATAGCTTGTATTTAAAAACATGTAACCTGTATTTGTTTAGTTTACTTGCTAAAGGAAAATTGGATTTCAGGCTTTTCTGTCATATTCACATCCATGAGTTATTTCTTGTCCAACAGGAGTTGCATAAACCTAACTAAGAAAATCATTTGCTGTCTTTCCAGGTGAATAAATATTGTTTATTAAGATAAACAATTAACTCACTGTTATTCATTGCAAGAGAAGAAAAATGAATTTCATGTAGCTACACTGGTGATTTCATAAATAAAATTCACATCAAGTCATACATGACTATGTAAATGATTTTAAACATTTCCTCCATTCCACTGTAAAAGATCCTTTCTCAGTTATTTTAGCTTCTGTGATCTTAAGCCAGGAGACTTTTTCTTTTTTTAGGGTTGAAGGTTAATTGGACAAAGCATTTCTTCATTCACGTTTCAAAGTCCTCTATCTGATTTTTCACTTTGTAGAAAGTCTTTCAACTTCCTTTGAATGTCAGATCTCTAAAAGGACTTCATTCAGGAAACCCAAATTTGATCATATTTATTTTGCTTTACTTCAGTAGTTGGGGAAATAAAAGATTTTTAGGCCTGTCTTTGAAAACTGCACAGCTAATTCTACCTACTTCAATTATACTGGCCACGAGTCTCCAATAACTTGCCTTCTCTCTCACAGAGACCGGGTGACCATTTTGACTGATGCATAAATGACTGAACAACACACGTGTAGTCTGTCAAAAGCGTTGGTGTGTGGCCACCAACAAACGAGAGAGAGAACTGGGGACTGTAAAGGCTGGAGCTGAGGCAGCAGCTGGGAATTTCTATCACGGAGGTAGAGCACAGCGTTGTGCTTTTGCAGCCCCATAAAGACTCACTGGGGGAGTTGTGGCTCTGGGAGCTTTGGCTGTAGCCTACAACGCGGGCTTAAATGTTGATGCCTGTCAACAGCATTGGAAGAGTGGCAGAGGTTGTGGCAGAGCACCCGGTCACATTTTTGCAGCAAGAAGTAAAAGAATATATTATCTCTTAAAATGCTGTTGTGGGGACTGGAAGATTAGGCAGGGCTGGAGTAATTTACAACTAAAAGATAGCTCAGTATTACTAAAACTAGTGTGATTTAAAAAAAAAGTGTTCCTCTATCCATGCTGAAATGGAATTCTTAAGAATTTGGGAAATTCAGAATTAATCTTTACTACATTATGTATTTTCTGAAGTTTATCTTACGAATAAACCCTTTCACACAAAGTTGTCAGTTGTTTTTGTAGGAGAATCATATGTTTTGGAAATAATTTTTTACTATCCTTAGTATTTTTACTCTCTGTAGCAGGCTAAATCACAAATATTTTGTAGATGCTGTATTTTGTAGTTGTGAAAGCATCTGACAGGATAACTACTGAAAGTGATGCACTTCTCTAATCTGTGTTTTCTGACATGGATCTTTTATCTTGTCTGTGAAATGGATTTTTTTTGTATTATCTGGTATGCTTTTTTGCCGTACATCTTTGGCACCCAATAACCCATACAGAATTTCATTTAAGACAAAATAGTGACTCCAGCAGAAAATAAGTGGAGCCTTCTCCTGTGTAAGTTGTAATTGAGGTTATGGCATGGCATATTG
Organism: Chauna torquata; assembly: GCA_013399475.1. Classification (NCBI taxonomy): domain Eukaryota; kingdom Metazoa; phylum Chordata; class Aves; order Anseriformes; family Anhimidae; genus Chauna; species Chauna torquata. The sequence goes on along the minus strand of VXAL01013293.1, from coordinate 479,951 downwards.
CCTTTGGCAGAATTCTATTACTGAGAAACTGAAACCATGATTTTGAGGCTGCTGCAGTGTAAGCAAAATGAATTAATTATTAGTGACATAGGAAGAATTAGAGGAAAAGAGAAAGGCTTCTTGAGTGAAATACAATGTATTGACTTTTGGAAAAAGAGAGAAGCAGAGCAAACAACTTAGTAATGAATAATCCACTTTCAAGTATCTAATGACTTCTTTGGAGATCTGCAGGAGTTTTACTGCTGGTTGTGTTGGCTTTCTACTCCAATGTATGTCAAATGTTGCTTAGAAAATTTATTTTTGTTGCCTAACTCTTTCCTTGGATTTAACTGTGACTTTTTGATGAGTGGGGCTTGTCAGATAGGAAGTTGCTGATAATATTGTCTGTAACTTGTTTTAAAATTTATTTTTAGATTAATTGCAAGAGCTCTCACCTCAAGGAAGAAAATAAGTGAAAAAGAAAGAAACAAAACTTGTATTTTGATAAATTAGAGGAAAATATTGGCTCGATAAAGAAAGAATCCTAAGCTTTTTTTTTACAGGACATGTAATATGCTGTTGAAGTAAATCTTTACAGGTATGTGCCTCCTAATCATAAGCTGAGTCAAGTCTCTTTGTCACGGAGGCACACAGGACTTTAATAACGAGTTTCTTCATATTATCTGCTCTGAAAGAATGTTTGGTTGTGGTCTTGAATGGTCTCCGCATGAGTTTCGGTCAGTACAGAAAAATAACCAGCCTGTGATTGGATTTTCCTACACCTACTGATGTAACTATATGCATTATGAGCTGTCTTCTAGAGATGGCAGAGAGACAGGTAGATAATAGGGACTATTTGACATAAATAAAGTGTAGCAAACTTGGCCTTTTCTCATATTTCTCTGTCTTGCACTTTTTACTTTGTTGTTTACCTTTTCTTTGCTTCTAGAAGTTTTATTTTTACAACTTCTCGTTGAGTTCCATTATTTTGATCAGACGTCAGTGAAGCCATTATTCATTATTTTCTGAGTGTCAAGGAATGCTGTGAGTCTCTCTGTACTTGTAAGAAGGGATTTTTGATCTCCTGTGAGTATCCTCATGTCTCATCTATTTTGTGATTCCAAAGCATTCAGCTTTGGTAGTAGAAGGGTGCTGTGCGAGTATTGCAGATGGAGTTGATCAGTCTCTCTTTACTGAGCAGAAAATTTAGGGATCTCCAGGTGATAGTACAGTGCAGAATGGTTTTTATTCATATTAGCGATATTTTAATATTGTATGGTATCTCCAGACTATAATGACTGTGGTGGAGCTGAACGGATGGCTAAAAATGCAAATAAAAAATGGCTTACTGCCAGTCGAGGAGTGGAAATTCAACATGACTGAAGTTTATTGCCAAACAAACAAAAAAGCCCTCCTTACTTTCCTGTTTCTTGCTGCCATCTAGGTGTTTTTTTTTTTTTGGTATCGGAAGCTAGATTTTTTGAAAAACTGACAAGAAGCAACTCATAGCAGGGAAATGACCATGGAGGTCTTTCTCGAAATGTTTTTATTGCTGTTTTGTTAACATATTCTTCTTACACAGACACTCAAGTCAGCAAGAACAGGTGAAGGAGAATAATAATACTTAGTTGTTTCAGTCATCTTGAAAGCTTCTACAGTTACAGCATATTTTTTTGTTGTTGTTGCATGGTAACTTTTCATTTGTATTGCAGTTTGAAACATAAACTCATGATATTCCTAGGGCTTTTCACCATTTGTCAGTAGTGTTTGAAAAGGCGGATAAACAATGGATCCCTTTTCAAAGGAATAAAAGGTGGTGCTGTGCAGTCAGAAAGGAGCATGCTACCCACAGATGTGTTTCTGTTGCATTCTGTAAATTAAGTTCTTAAAGTGTATTTGAGTTTTGGTGCATCATATTTGAGATTCTTACAGTTCTCAGCGGATGATATGAATGTCCATAATGTTGTGAGAGAGGTTAACACCCGTTTGGATATGGATTTTGTGTTTGTACCTTGAAAATCAAGTGGCATCTGAGTATCAAGAAGCATTCAAACAGTTTGCTTCAGTATTTACTTTCTTGATTTCTCTTTTTTTCAGCCATAGATATGGAAAAAAATATTGAGGAGATGAATCCAAGTGCACTAATAATGTTAATTTCCAGCAGCAGTATATTTAGTAAGGGGAAATGCTATTGGATTACACACTCTGATAAAAGAGGGTGAGTCCACTATCATGCGATGTTATTCTTCAGCAGTGCAGAGTAGTCGATGCTTACAGTTAAGCCCACTGCCTCCATAGTTAGTGTTTTTATAAGGTGAGAAAGATTTTGCAAGCATACAGTTAGATTGCAGATTTGCATGGTACTTGTTAGAGTTTGCAGTAATACCCTTAACTCCTTGTTCTGCTTGTTAAAAGTCATTCTTAAATAAAAGAGCGAAGTATCTCCACATCTCTTGTTTATATACAGCTGTAGTTTTCACCTTGTAAGAAAATCTGTCAGAAAATAAGAAGGGAAAAATGTTATGTTTGGGAATCCTTAATATGTCAAATAAAACTCTGGTACTATGACATCCAAGTAACTCTTTCAGTAAAATAGTTAGGATCCATGCTAGAACAGCTAGGAGGAGAGGAAAACTGTTGAAGAATCTTATCTGAAAGTCAAGGGTTAAAAACAAACAACCAAACCAAATCAAAAAACTACACAACTCCCCTATGAGGTCAGAATATGAATTTTGATGAAAGTCAGTTGCAGTTCTGCACTTGAAAAAGATACCTTTAAAAATTTGTGTGTGGTGTATAATGAAGTAGCATAGGTGCTGTATACACATACATTAATACGTTTAAGTTCTGTTCAGACTGAAATTGTTAGAATGATTGAAAAAGTAGGGGAAAAATGATCTCAAGTTCTTTCACCATTTTTTTTTAATATGCTTGATATTTTTATAACAGACTCCAGCTTACCTTTCTTTTCGTGGTGCTAACACCCTGAATTGAAAATTATGGCATAGCTCAAGGATGAGATGGATTGAAGTGCTTTTTATTACTGACTGTTCCCAGGCAAAATGTTTCAAGCAAACTGGGTAATGGAGCTAAATTACATTATATGGGGTGCTGGCCTTGAAGTGATCTTCCTATTATGCCTTCTGATAAAACAAAATTGCATTTGAGTTTGTGAAATGATAAAACAAATGAATAATTGTAGTGTGCAAAAATGAAAAAAATAATTGTGGTTTGACTCATTAAATAAGTAAATCCACAAATTTGAATAGGTGTTTACTTTAAGATATTTGATAAAGGACATCCAGTCTCCTTGAAGAAACCTACTCTAATTTTAAAGAAGCCTGAAAAATTGGTGGATACAAGCTTACAGCTCACCAGCAGTCTGTAGCCTTTTAATTGAAAGTGCCTGTCACAGTTCTGGAAACAGAGTAGAAACGTTGAATTCCTGCATATCCATCTACAACTTTTACCAATTTTGAAATAAGAAAATTATGCTGGCCGTACTGCATTGGACAGAGGACTCAGAATATTCTCCCATCTTCCAGGTATTTGTAACAGAGACTTCCTAAGGCAAAAGTAGTCTTACTTTACTTCATAACTCTTAACAGATTTTGTTTTCCTGAATGTCTCTTGTTGCTTTTGAACTCGCATAATGCTTCACATCTGCAGCATTCAGTCACATTTTTTTCACATCTATTACATGTTTAATGAAGAGCTGGGTCATCTTGTTTGTTTTTTTGTGTGTGTATGTGTGTGTTTTTTTTTCCCCCAACCTTCCTGCTGCCTGTTATATTTGACTCCATTTCTTGCCTGTGCACACTTAATCACCTTCTCCAGGCTACTCAGAATACTATGATCCTTCACCACAATTTTTAAAAAATAAAGGTTATTATATTTTTAAATATTTTGTTAATTAAAGAGAGTGTTGTTGTTGTTTCTGTATGCTTAGTGGTTTCTGCATATTGGTTAGGGCTATATGCTGAGTTTCTAGAGCCCTGAGTGAGGTTTGAAGGAAAACCTACTGGAGTTCTCAGTTTTGAGAAGAGGGTGGTGTCCCTGTGTTCATATAAACACTGGTGGTAATTACTAGATTGCCAATGGGATGTGCAGAGCTGCGTTTTCTTTGGGTTCATTTATTTATTTATTTATTTATTTATTTGCTGCTCCAAGGTAGTACCTTTGATCTGCTCTTGTGGTTTTTGTTGCACCCACAAAACAGTCAGCACTCTGTTCTTCAGGACGAGTTTTACGTGTGCTGCTCTTGCGAGAGAGGTCCGTCATCTACACAGCAAGCACCCTTTTTCGCTAGTGCAGTGCTGCTGCTCATGTGGTCAGATAACTCAGTTTTCAAAGGGCAGTACCCTACTGTATTTCCATCTATTTTACATTATGCATGTTTTACTTGACATCTGCCTTAATGTAATTTGCTTTACATTTGCCTTAATCTGTTTGCTGTAAGAGAGGCAGGCAAACCTATTAATGTAATTACGGCATATCTCTTGGGGAAGTGAACCCTAATAGTTACAGCTACTAGCTCAGGACCAGATAGTTCTGAGGACTGGTAGAGAAGTACTGAAATCTTTACTACTGGATAAGCTGGCCTTTCCAGCTGGCACTCAATAGCTTGCACAAGAGCCTGCCTGAATAAATTGCACATTAGTCAGCAGTCATAGCAGAGAGGTCATTGCCACATGCGTGCCTCTGTATGTGCTTCGTCTTTGTCCTGCCTTGAGTTGGGATGGTGTTCATACAGACTTCACAACCTTCTTAGAGTATCTATGTGAAGAGTAAACTTTTGTCATATGTAAGTGACTTGATCTGGCTGGTTTCATGAAGACTAGAAATGGGCAACAAGATAGGATAAAACAATCTCTTTTGTAAAATCTTCCTAACAGATGATGATGGTTTATTTGAGCAGGATGGCAGGCAAAACAGGGAAGGAAAAAAAAAAAAAAACCACTGAGAAACGATTGGTAGTCTAAGGTTCATAAATGGACCTCAAAAGCTCTCTTAGTTGTCATCTTCATCGTGTGATACTTCTCTTTTCATAACAGATTGTCTCTGACAAGGATATGGTGTGTTATTTCGTGGATAAACTTCAAAAAAAAATGCACTATATATTTTAAAGATTGTTTTTAATGCGAACATGATTGATGAGGTGATGTGTCCCCAGTTCACCAAAGCACTGAAGCATGCGCTGAAGATCCTTGGTGAACAAATGGCTGATAAGGGAAATTCTGCAGTGGTCTGATGTAAAAATCTGTTTTCCCTTTTGTTCTTATGCCATTTTCCTGCAAATTGCCATCTTTTAGTACTAACATTTCCTTGCCTTCACTATAATACTGTAGTATTATAACATTTGGTGGTTGGACTGGGTTTGCTGGATACGCTTCGGAAGGATTTAGTGCCACTAAGCTGCAGCATTGTGCTCTTGCCTTTTCAGTTTGTCTTTAGCAGTTTGAACATTAGTTACTGGGCCCTGAGGACATATATATATATTTACTCTGTTAATTTTGGGACACCCATGTTGTTAGAGCACACTTAATCTTTACCTCATATGTAGAACATGATGTATTCAGCAAGGCTTTTGAGCTTTTTCTGACTTGGATTTTAGGATGTCATGCCTTGGTGACCAGATTGAGAGGATCTTCATTTGCCTTTCAGAGTGAATTTATGGCCCTTGGCCAAATTAAGTTCACATACTCTCCTGATGCAATATGTGCATGGGCGTGGAAGCACAGATAGAAGTTCTGGCTTTCCTATAATGGGATAATGGAAAGTCTGTAGGGAATGGGACAATAATTTCCCCGTTATGAATGGACCTAGGAAATGAGTTTTCAGTTTCACTAATGTAAATCTTCTCTATGCCCACTCAATTTACTATCCGCTGTGCCTCTGGGTCTGCACTAAGAAGTGCTTCAGCACTTGTCTAGACTGATTAAGATTCATATAAATAGATGCTTTCTATATGAAATGTATTTTGGCGCTGTATTGACATTGGAATATATTACTCTCTTAGCCTTTAACAGTTGAACAAATTTAAATAAAATGATGGTTCATTTTTACAAGGTGATAAAATGAATATAATTGGCTTAATATCTTAATCTGGCAGCCTGGAATTAGATTGCACATACCTGTACGCACAAAATTTGATTAGAGAAAATCAGATTTTCCATTCCGCTCGCTCCTTTTGTGACCTTTGGATATTCCATCTCGTTGCCTAGAAGAAGTCAGTTCAGACCAACCAGACCAAGCCCAGTGATGTCAGTCATCCCTCCCCTCAACTGCTTTTTGTCCTTTCTGTTTTCTTACTGTGGAAGAACATTTGTTTTCCCTTAATATTCCTAAACAAATTTCCTGTAGAAATGGCAGTAACATGAGAGGGTTTTAGTACTGCTTTGGCAGGTGGCTCTCACAATTATTTCCTGGCAGAAAAAAAATATTGACTGAGATGAGTTTTGGGATACTAACAGTGGTTAGTTTGGCTTCCTACTATATGCTGTGCAGAACTATTTTGCTCATCAGTCTTTGCTTTTCCTTTTC
>VXAL01013293.1:457250-473299 GCA_013399475.1 Chauna torquata | reverse complement strand
TTTTTTCTTTCCTTTCTTTTTTCTTTCTTTTCTTCTCTTTTTTCCTGCCAGTTTTCTGCCAGTTTTATGTTGCAAATAACATCATAATGGGCTTGCTCACAAGTCCTGCCCAGTCACTGAGAGATTGGTGACTTCTGCCACCAGCTTCAGGGACAGAACAAAAACAGCAAGAGCCTACTCCTGGACATAATTAAAATTGTAATATTCCTTGCATGACTAGAAGCTGCAGTAACATCTCTGCTTCATATAAAATAAGTCCAGTGGCAGAAAGTAATAAATGAGATAACAAAGCACAGCTTGTTGAGTTTCATGCATGGACTCATAAGCCACAGCTATTATTTAAGTATTTTATATCACTAATTGTTGCTGATTTCCATGTTACTAGTTTTTTAACCTGGGGTGCAATATGATTTGGAGATGATACTTTAGTTCTGAATATCCAGGTCCCATGATAAATACTAGATAGTTGATTGACTAGAGAAAAGATAGATAACCTGGCTTCCTGTGTTGTACCAGAGAGCCTCTGTAGAAGCTCCTAATGAAAGTAGTAATTGGGACAGGTCCAAAAGCGAATGTTTTAGTGCATCCCTTGACCTGTGGTAGCTGCTGCTACACCAAGCAGTGAGTGGCCAGCTGAGAGCGGCAGTTGGGTCCCCATGAGTTAGTCACGGGGCTGGGTTCTTGTCTGCTCTTCCAGACAACATGCAGGTTGATGATCTTGAAAGTCTTTCCAACCTAGGTGATTCTATGATTCTCTGAAGTTGGACTACTCTAATAAGACATACTTGAGTTACGTTTCAGTCTGAGGGGACAGTCATTACAAGAGCAAATGCTGTAGCTTCATCGTAATGAATTTGAATCATATGCAATCTTGTAAAGAAGTAAGACGTGTGCTTTCAAAAAGAACAAAGCCTTATGAAGGAAAGGATGCATCCAGAGACTTCCAGACCATCTCCACAAAAATCCAAGAGTCTGGTTCTGCCTAGGGGGAAGGTGCTTTGCTCCATCTATTACATTTTCTGTTTATTACAGAGCATTTCCTATGCCGCATCCACCTAGATCTTGCCCCCCTTCCCCCTGCTCTCTCAGAAACTTTGCTGTCCATTTCCTAGTTAATCTCAACACTGTAAGTTTATTCTGGTTTTGCCAGATTTGGTGTTTCTGTTGAACTGCATTGCATTGTGTTGATGTGCCTCCACATGCTGCTTTGTAGCCATTCCTTTTCCTTCTTAAATATTAAAATACTACCCTGGGACTGCCAGGTTACATTTGGGACATGTGCCCGTGATAAGGTGGACTAAATGAATCCTAATTACTTTATTGCCCCTTCAGGTTGACACACTTACATGTGACAATTTATATGTTGTTAGCAGTTTAAAAGCTTAAATACCAATTCTTATTCCAGGAAAACGTTTTAAATTAATCACTTAAAATTCAAATTTAATGTAGTCAAGTTTAGCAATTCAGTAGACTAGTTAAACAGAGCATCACATTAATAGATCTGGAAGCCTCTAATGTTAGAATGAACAAATTAAGGCATCAATGCTCATTATTTAGACTTTCACAGATAAAATAATGTCAAAGCTGAAGGTTGGCAAAAGTTATTTTTTTATAGCATGTGTTTGTCAGCCCTTTGTTTTTTGGTTGGGAGGTGCAGTAGCCCTTCCCATATGACATGAGTTACGCTGTATTTTCACTGGTGTGCGCTTTGATGTGTCACAGTGACATGTATCATTCAGGCGCTACATGAAGATGATCCCTGTGCCCTGCCATGTACCCAGGGAAATTTATGTGAAAAGTTCAGCTTATGTTCTAGTATGGGTGCACTGTTTCCTCCTGTTCCAGGACTTCTGCCTGTTGTGTTAGTAGCAATTTCCTTCAGTAGAATCAATGACAGTAAAATGCTGTGGCATTGTTCACTTCTGCTTTTATTTTTAAATTTGCTTTTATTTACTGTTTGCTACTGTGCAAACTTCGTGTGTGTATATCTTCTAACATAAAGCAGGTTTGAAATGACTATTTCATCCTCAAAACTTTAGTCCAATTTTTAGTAAATATTTTCACTGTGCTTGTTAACAGATGGTATATATGAATGTATTATGTATGACAGTGTAACACCTTCAAGCGAATGCAGATGAAATTAATTTCAGAATTTCAGACATCTCTAAATTCCTTGTTCTATACAGGTATTCCTGATAAAGAGCCCTTCTGCATAAACATATGTTGAATCTCAGATGCCCCCCCCCTTTTTTTTTTAATGTTTTGATAGACTGTTGACCAATGTATGACTAGCTGCAATAATGCACCAAATGTTAGTTTGTCTAATGCAAGGACTGCAAAGGTGTGCAGAAGATCCTGTAATGGTGAATTAATTGCATGTCTACACTTCGGTTGCTTCTTCACAAGTTTTCTCAGTGCAAAACTGTCACAGAACTTAAAAGAATCCAGAGTTAGGCAACGAAAATAATTTAAGTGCGCAGAAAGAATCCTATATACAGAAAGACTCAAAAGATTGTTTTCCCTGTAGAGGAAGGCGTACAAAACATTGAATAGTTGTTGCATACGACACAGAGGTGAGAACTTGGCTTGTTTGCAGTGCATGAACAAAAAGGTGCGAGAAATTTAATGAAACTGAACAAGCTAAAGAAACCAAAAACTGATATAAAAAATGCATAGTTTGATTAGTCATAGCTCTAAAATATTAGGCTGTCTTTAACAGAATTAAAGGCAAAAGGGGGAGGACTGGGATTAGACCTTTGTAGGGTCAGTAGTTACGCATGGAGGGAAAAGCTTCTCAAATTACTCTTTGTTCAGTCTAATGAATGAAACCTGGTTTCTTCTGGGTATGTGTCCTTTGTCACCTGAATATCCCCAATGATTTAACACCAGCTCCTTTCCTTCTCCTCACCAGGGCTGTGCAGGAAACCCTTCCCTCTCCTGGGTCAGAAGGCTTTGGCTTGGGTTAGGCATGATTTGATTGATCAGCCTGCAAGTGTGATGTGGCTGATTGGCTGGATGCTGCCAGATGAGATGTATAGCTGCAGGCTATGGCCTGTCTTTACCTCAGCAGATGCACTAATTTAGGTGTTTATTTAGATGTGTCAGCTAGTTTTCATGATAACTCTGAAAATATAATTCTTTCTTAGACTTTCATGCCCTTTCATTTTAGTTTTGATGAATTTGGCCAAAGAGTTCAAAAGTCACGTTTCGGTGGTGGAAGAAGGGAAACTGTCTTGGCCAGAGCAGTCACAAAAGCTTTCTTGCTTTGTGAGATTAGACCTAAATGAGAAAACCTGGGTTTTGGAAGTAATTTAAATGACCCTGCTTCATGGTGAAAGACAAACTCAGATTATGTTGACAAGATGGAGAAAACATTTATCTTTAAGCATAACGTCCCTTAACTATATCCATCTGGATTTCTTGTATCTTCCTTTGAAACATCTGGTATTGGCCACAATTGATGAAATGATACTGAAAACATTGAATTGGGATAATCTTGTCTGGCCATTCGTAGACTGCTAACGCATTCATCTACCACTTTGTACTTAGTTATCCTGGTTAATTCTGGTTAGAAATATTCTGCTTCTTTTTCTAAGTAATTTTGTGTACATATTGATAATTTATTTTCTGTGTGGTCATGACATTTTTATTCTTTCCAAAAGATGCTAAAAGGTAAATTTCAAACCAAAATGCACTTGAATTTGAGAGCAGGAATGGCTTGTGAAGTGATGGGAAAGTGCTACCTTGCTGCCTTCCTTCTTAAACGTGCCTGGACAGCAAATTGGAACGGCAGTCACTGACGTTTGAACATCACATATGTTTTGTGTTGATCCAGCTCTTCACCCTTATAAAAAGAGGGGGGACTAAAAAAAGATGCTGACAGGCCAGCATACTTTTTGTGGTTTGTGATAACGTGCCAAATTTCCAGTGATCCAACAAAGCCATCTGCGTTCACATTTATCAAAGGTCAGTACTTAGGAGTTCAAGCAGCACAACTGAATTGATTCACTGACATGAAGGTAATTATGAGCTCGGGTCAGAGTCAGGATGAAGGTGTAGCGATAAAAAATTCTATATTTTGATGTCAATCTTTGATACTATCTAGACCATACTAAACAGAACTGTTGTTAAAGCCTGTGTTTTCTTCAGGATATACAAACTTAGGTGTCTGCAGAACCACCAAATGTTTAAAAGAAAATTATTGCGTATAAGGAGCATCTATGTAATATTCTCATTTTTTAACCAAACTGCTAGAATTTTAAATTGAAAAAGAAAAAAAAAAGAAACTGGAAACATTGCTTTAAAAAGGGAAGGATCTAGTAGATGTATTTCTGGCAGAAAAGAACAATAAAGCAGCTCTCATTTCAGTTCTTAATTTTAATACTTCCAAGAGTATAGATTTTGTAATTACGTTATAATTACGTTGTAATTTACGTCTGTTAAAATTCATTGATAGGATTTATTTTCAGGACTGTTATGAAACAATATTTTTTAGGTTAAATTTTCATTAGGTCCTCATATAAAAGGAGCGGAATCAGTTTTTTCTCCTCTGCTTCGCACATTTGTCTCTAGTTAGTCTAGAATTGGAAGCACTAGAATCTTGTTATGCACATTTTAAAATATGAGGTTATGTGGTTTAGAAGCATCACAGCCATATGACAATCATCTCTTCTTATCAACAGAGCAGTCGTAGCTTCAGAGCGAAATGTGTTAAGACTGAAGGGATGTATTAATATCCATATATGATCTAACATCTGTGTGTGAGAGGCTGAATCTAGAGGACCAGAAAGTCTTTGACTAATGGATGTTATTCCACTGATATCCTTCCCATCTTACAGATGAGGGATGGAAAGCAAGGTTGACCTAGTGCACAGAACGTAAAGGCAAGAGGCAGTATATTGATGACAACTGTCTGTCTTTTCTTGATTTATTCCATGCCAAGCAAGCTAGATTAGTTTCTTGTATTGTTTAAAATAACAGGCTTCCTCAGAGAATCTCCTGTGCCAGTTTGCCTATGAAGCCTCAGCTTAGTGCTTTTTAGCACTTTTTTAGCACTTAGCTTTTTTTAGAAGTTATTTTCCCCCTAACACAGAGTTTTTCTAGGAGTCTTCAAAGTGTAAGGCCCAAAATCCATTAATTTGCTCTTCAGCTTGAATAAATATGACATGTCCTACTTCTGCTTCTTCAGGAGGAAGAGAGTGATTTGCTGACATGGTAATCTTTACAGTAATTCTTAAAGCCAGAAAGGAAGGATTTTTTTTTCCCTATATTGTCCTTCATCATCATCCTTTGAAGAGAAAGCTTATAGTCTTGAAATTCATGAAGAGCTATTCCTCCATCCCAACGTGAACTCATAAAGAGAATAATTTCTAAGAAGTCAGCAAGATCCAAATTCTTACCTTTCAACAATAAAACATTCAGAGATATTCATTACTTTTCATTCTTTCTTCTGATTTGCTCTAGTCATATTAAATCTGCTGCTAAAGCTCATATTTCCACAGCAGATTCAGATGCTTACTATGGAAGTGTATCTCATCTTGCAACCTAGCCAAAACCAAGAGTATTTTGAAAGACAAACACTTAGCAGGTCATCCTTTTTTGTCCTTTACATTGTAAAGGACTGCCTGTCCGTCTGATCAAAGTTTTCATATTGGCACAGACCAGAACCAATAATTCAGTTATCTAATATTAAAGAAAACATTCAGACTTCTATATACATCACTAACAAAAAATAAAAACCTGACTAATATTGAAAATAAGTCATTTTTCTTTCATTTGTGAGTAAAGGAGATGTTCGATGTATTTGAGTATGTTTTTATTAATGAATTTGCCCAGTGATAACGTATTCATTTAGCATACTTAAATTACTCTCTTAGAAAACCACTTTACATCTTAGAAAACATAGCTTTGTGAAATTCCATCAGTCAGAACTGAGTGGAAGTTTTGTTACCGACTTCAGCGAGGTCAGGATTGCATCCATTATTTTTTAACACTGTTAAGTGGAAAGACAGAAACTTTTCCTGTCCGTAACCATTAGTTGTGGAAGTGTGCTGGAATTATTGCTATAACTTTAATGACCCAATAAATCAAGGTGGTTCGAGTTATGAGGACAGTCTAAGATACTGCCACAGTGTCTGACAAACGAGGGTGTAGTGATTCCTTGCACTATTTTTCAGCACTTATTTCTTGTCTCCATGCAGCTCTCTGTCGACCACTTTTGGGGGGAGAGAGGGGCAGGAATGGGGCTGGGGGGAAGCCAAACCTGCAGTGCAAAGGTAAAATTCTATTGTGATTTTTTTTTTTTTAACAGATTTAAAGGGTAACCATTAAACCATAGTTGAATACATTGCTGAAAAATATGGCTACTGAGCATGTTTTTGCTTCTTAGCTTTTCCCTTTTCTACATAAAATTTCTGCTTGATTGGCTAGGATTCAGTGAAACCTCTCATTAGGGCACCATGGTTCATTAGAGCTTAAAGAGGCATCACTGAAAATTGAATTGACTGCACTGTGATTCTCTAGTTGCTGTGATTAGTAATCGTCTGATGTTATGCTATGTCCTTTGCATGCATAAGCCTTTCCAAACTCCATGCGATTTGTTAGAGTTAATATGTTTAATAGTTAAATTCCAAATTGCAGAATCTGCAGAGAAATTCTTTATACAATGACAAAAATATAAGCAATGATTTTTCATTCTGAAATATTTGTGGGAAATTATTCTGATAATCTGTACGGAACACTAATTTTCACACTTTTTCATTATTTTTTTGTTTGAGAGATGAGAATGTGGCAGTTCCTTAGACTTGGTACTGCCGTCAGCCAGACTGATAGTCAAAGAGGAACAAACGCCATCATGAAAAATCAATCTTTAGAACTTTTCTCGCCATCCCCCAATATATGGAATAATAAAGCATAATTATCTTTTTTTTTAATCATACTCAGAGTCATGTTTGCCTGAGCACCAGTATGATTCTGCATGTGTAATTCACTGGCAGTAAAATGAAGCCCGTCCTCATTTGAATAGAGAAGTAAAATACACGGAAAGAGTTGGGATCCAATTTAAGTAAATAATGACTGAATTAGTGACAGCAACAGAAACATTTTTCTCATTTGCAGACATACAGAATCCTATTTCTCTCCCTGAGAGGACAATAGTACGTATGGTTTGCATGTGAAACAGGGTGGGTAGACAATGAAATGTGAAATAGTGGTGTAGATAATAACTGACCTTTGCTCTGAAGTGATGATAAAGTGACTGCACTTGGCATAGGAACTTGTTCCTTTTCGCCCTTCAGCTAAAAACCTGAAATTTTACAAAGTTATTGCTCCTCGATAGGGAAGTCTTATTTGTTTTAAACAGGCAGAAAAACGTTCTTTTGGAGAATGAGATCTTCCCTGCCTTGCTTTGGAGGTGCAGAGGACCTGCGCAGAAGAACTTCAGTGGACGACAAACATGGGGCAGCTCTTCCTAAAGCAGGGAGGAATCTCCTTGGTCTGTCCTTGAGGGACCTGGCTGAATGTGCTGGTCCAGAGCTTGACTCCAGATGCTACCACTATGTGAGCAATGAAGGCAATCATGCCACACAGCAGGGCTCAGGCATCGCTTCTGTGCTGGTCACTAGCCCCCGTCCTGACCGATCTAGGAACATTTTGCTATAATAACCTAATGGGTGATGACTGGATTTTTCCCCTTGCTATTAAAAGAAATATTCATTCATTTATTTTGTTGGGTTTATACATTTCATAGTCTGTCAATTACCAATAAATTTAAGGATAATACATAGCTGTACTTAAACTGGGAGTGAGTTTTTGTGTTAGATGAACTTGTTTAAGGAGAGTTCACAAGTCTCTGTTGTTAATATCATTATCATTTAAATTTGTTATTATTGAGCCTTAGGAAGAATATTGAAGAGTTACTGTTGGTATCACATAAACTTGAGTTTATCTCAAATAATAGAGAGCAAGAAGCAATGATAATCTCCATTTTAATCTGTGTACTCTGTGAAATGAAACAGTGCAAAATTACTGTTTTTTGTCTCTGAGGAGCTAGAGCATGCTGATACAATGACATATATTTAATCAGGAGCAATATATTTAATAAGAAGGAATTATGTGACAAAAATGTGACTAAATGACATGGGAACTGCTTAGAGATATCAAGACAAAATTTACACTTTCAATTCCATTTCTATGAAATGAGCATTTAAAGGTCAGGAAGAAAGGCTAGTATTTGCATTTAAATGGAGATATTTTAAGTTGAAATGGTGATTGCTGACCTCTGTCCTGACTCAAGTGGATTTTTTGCTTTGTTTTTAGGACTTGGAATGAGGCATCCAAAAAAAAGTAAAAATACTATAAATCAGTAAAATGCTAAAACTAGTTCTCAGGCTCTGCTTTATTGGTATCTATTTTCTCATACTTGGTCTTCATCAAATTATTCTGTGCTCAGTCAGTTTAATAAGCTACTTTGTGCAGTTGTAAATAGAAGTTGGCTTCTACAGCATAACCACCATGGAGTCTTCTGAAACTGAATATTTAACAAATTCAGGGAATGTGACCAAGAAAATACTACAGGTAACAGGAAATCCACAAGTTCAAGCTCTCCATTCTTGCAGAGCACCTGGATTTCTCAGTTTGTGCATGGGACACCTGACAAGTTCATACAGTTTAATAGCATATTGCGCAGCACAACGTGTACCTGAGTTGTAACACTGTCATTGTACATTGGCGGCGCACAAAGTGATGCTCCAGCTTCTGAATGAAACAAAAGTGGCTCAAGGATGTGGGTTTAACTCAAACTATATTTTTCTTTCCACCTACTCAGTGCTGATGGGTGGGATGTTGGTAACCTTTAGCTGGATACCTTCAGACTCAGCTATTTATTTCCCTCTGGAGCAAGTAATGCTTGTATTCACTGTGCACTTGGGAGCTGAGGCTTATTTCTTGCCTTAATTTGCATTAAGTGGAAATACTAATGCAGCAAAGATTACTTTTCCCGTCCTCCTCTTGATCTGTGGTGCGGGTAGGCTAGATGATGGGTGACGATACAGCTGTGGCTTCTCTGCGGTTTCCCATTTGGGCCAGGCAGGGATAATACAGAAGTCAAGATCCTGAGATTCAGATTTGCTGTCCTTGTAAAGCTGACAGCCATTCTGCTGATAGTGTGTCAGGTGAGGCTTGGAGAAACTTGTCTGTATACCAAGTTCCTGAAGGAATTTTTACCTAGTGTCACACTGCCTGCAGGTGTGTGGAAAAAATACCAGGTTACCTTCTGAGAACTGCCTTTAAGATGTCATCTGCATCATCTTCTGATCTGTCAAGATTGGCAGTAAAATTTTCACTTACTTGTTAAAGATCTTTCTCACTACAGGGGTTGGTTGGATTGGGAATAACATACGGTATATGGGAGAGATGCATATAACCTGAAATAGATTTATAAGATACTCATGTTTGAAGAGAAGCCTGCTATACTTGAAGCTTTGATAAGTAATTCTGTTTTTTACATGCAATATATTATGCTGTAGATAATCTCTGTAATTAGGTAACATTTAGATTGCCTGTATATTTATTCTCTTTAAATACACTCTTTAAATACATGCCATGTATTTCAAATCTACGAAAGAGGGAGTTTGAGTAGTTTCAGATATTTCAGTGATGGAGTCTTCCGGAAAATGTCTAGCTTTCAAATCACATGGTTGTAGCCTCTCTTAATCATTCTGAAATATGAAATACTCATACAAACTATTGGAAGCTACCTGGCCAAACTGGCATGTGCTTGTAGTTAAGAGAACTGGTGAAAAACAACACAGCAGGACAGGGGTTTTTCCCCCTTGGTAATGATCATGTTGTAAGACTTACTGGTAATAATACGCTCAGCCAGAAATATGAGTTTTTAATTGACCCTGCCCTTTCAATAAATCATGTCCAGTCTTAAAAGATTCCTATTCCCACAGACTTCAGCAGGGGTGAAGGGTCAGCCCTCTTTATAACTGCTGGCCTCTCAAAAAGGAAGAAATCCTTCTTTGCTCAGCCCCCAGTTAGGGGCAAAACTTGATATTGAATTTCTAGTTTCATCTGTGCTGCCTCATGAGTGACTTCCAAAGATGCTAGGGTGATTTTTGTTGTTTTTCTGAAAATACTGCATTGCGGCATATCTTGGTCTTGTGGTACTGAGGTGTCAATACATTTCTTCAGTCAAAAACATGTTTTCTTTTTTGAACATGACTTTGTGACTTTTGCTTCTCTGGAAGGGTTTCTCTCCTTACGTTGTTTCTCAATTATTAATTATTTTTATTTGTTATGATTAATATTGATTATTCCTTATTGATTATTCCTTTTCAGTTTCTGATGACAATTTTATAACAAGACCCCCATCTCCCTGTGATGGACTTTATCTTTGTTTCCTTTACTAATGCTGAGAGATGCTGGTGCTCATGGCTCAGCAGTCAAGTAAATGAAAGTTCACAGCTTCCTGCAGCTGCGTTCCCTAGTGACAAAATTCTGCCTAAAGAGATGCTGTTTGAAAGCTGGTATGTTTTATTTTTGCTTTTAAAATAATGGTTTTAAAACTACTGAGTTTCCTTTGCCTGTATGGACCATTACATAGTATGTAAATAAAGTAATTATTTGATTTTCAGCTGTAAAGGAATCAATCTGCAGAAGAAACCTAGAATATTTTGATAAATATATTGGTGCTGTTCCCTGACCTTTACAGTTTTGTCATGTTTTTGCTACGAGAATTTCATCAAAGATTTGTCATATGTTTCGGTATCTGTTGACGTGGCTTTTGGGACATGTTTCTAGTAGTAAACAATTCATTGTGCTAGCAACCATAGCCAGCAGAAGTGTTCTTACATTAGCAAGACCTACATCTTCTGAATAAGAATTTAAATTAGTTCTACTTTTAAAGTTTTGAACATCAAATGCTTACTTTTGACCTTAGGCTTAACCATTGTATTTTTTTTTTTCTGGATGTATTGGATATTACACAATCAGTGTGTGTCTGTAGACCAACATCTTTACCTTAATAGTGTGACAGAAAGTTACACTGTTCTTATTAAACATGATGTGCTTGTAGATGTAAAATCTCTTTCTACTAAAACTCCTAAGTACGTATTTCGCCGTCAGGAAAGTAACAACATATTCTGTCTTAGTTGAGGAAGGTAAGACTATTTAAAAACCTGGATTATTAGTATATATGCTTCTAAATTCAGGGCTCGTTAATCAATTTTACAGTCAGAGTAGCAAAAATAAGTGTCATCTGGAGCTGTAATTATTTCCATCAACAGCAGCAGTTTCAAATGTGACTTGCTAAACTAAGGAAATAACTAGGAAATATGAAAAAAAAAAGTTCCCCAAAGACCATAATATTTTAAATTGGAGGTTATTATAACAAGTTATATAACAATTTACCATGTTGGAGGTGCACTAGCTTTGTACATTGTGACATTCAGCTGGGACCCCATTACTTCTTTACAGCTATGGCCAAACTCATGAGGCAGAGGAATCCTTCACTTTATTTCAGCCAAACCCATTTTGACAAGTGACACTAGCATTTTCACATTTCTACTGGGGACATTGATGAGGGGAAGAAAATAAATGGAGTAACAGAAGTGAGAAGATATTTGTCGGGAAAATGAAATGGGAAGAGAAAAAGTGATTTAAACAAAAGAAAGGAGAGCCAGCTTGGGCTAGGAGTTACTTCTGTTTTCTCCAGTCTACTTTTGTTAAAGTGTAAACTAACTTGCTGAAGGAATGAGAAACTCCTATGTTAACCTATGGAGATGAGAAACAGCAGAATACGTTTGCAGTGCTGCGAACATGGTCTTGCTAGCTTCATTTCGATTTCCCTAATGCTAATAGCTTAGAAAAGAGCAATATAGATGGACTTTCCGCTGCTGCACCTTATCAAACACTGCTGTTTAAACATGCACTGAGCAGATCTAATTGATACTTTAGGGCACGGGGGTTATGCTTGGCTATCAGTGGGGCAGCTGGAGTTTCTGCATCCCATAATGGCCTATAGGTTTTCAAAGGCTGTCAAGGAGACGGTAGGAAACTAGAGCTCTTGGAAGCTCCTATAGTGCAGAAGGGGCAAAGAGTCTCACTGTTTTTATGAAAACAACCTAGATAAATGCAGCACTGTAAGAAAATAGGTGTGTTTTCTTGATATCATATGGAAGCAGGAAGGTAAAGAAAGAGATTCTTAGTTAGTTTTAGTACCCGAAGCAGATTTCTGTCCATCAGCCATAGCTCCTCATAAGCTCCTCAGCCTTCACTCAGAGAGCTGCCCAAGTCTTGAGACTCTATTTGCTGGAAAACTATGCTCTATTTTGCAACATGGAAAGAGATATTTTGGGATATATTTTGAAAAGTAATTGCAACAAATGGAGATTCTGTTTTCTTTCTTTCTTCGCGGCTCTAAGTGGTATTTTGGAAAACAGGTGGAATCCAAATTGTGCCATCAGCTACGCTGAAAGAGATCTTTGATGACTCATCTGAAGTCAGTTAAATCACTGTTCTAACTGGTCTGGGCAAATTTTACATGTGTGATACTGCTGAGGTTTTGAGGTTTCTTGAAAGGCTTTTTTAAACAAATCATCTTTTATTGTCCAACACTTAAGTATTTTCCCGTGTTTTGAATATTTAGATGCACTGTTACCTGTGGTTGAATAAACATCTATACCGTTTAGAATCAATGCTACAAACATGGCAGCCCCTTTGCTTGTCTATGTAATGACAGACAATTTCATAATTTTCTTTTTAGTAATGTTTGAAAACCATAAATATAGCAAATGTAAAGCTATCTTAATACAAAACAATACTGGCAGCTTACGGAGAAGTTAATCATGATGCAATTAAGGGTGTTGATAGAGCTTTTTGTCTGTAAATGGAAGAAGGATACAACAGCAATAGGGATACGCATGTTATAAACTCAATCAAGTAAGTGGCAACCACTCGGTTCTCCAGCTACCTAAAGTGCATTTGACATGCAGTCACTTTTGCAATTATGAACACTGTACAAGTCTCATTTGCTCAGATATATTTATCCTTTTGTTACCTTTGTATGGATGTGATTTTCAAGGACGAGTAGTCACTCTGTCAAAATAAACCACTGCAAAAATAAGTCCTTTACTCCTCTGCTGATCTGAAGAAATTCTAGCTGAGTGTTCATCTTCATAGCCTTGCATTTCCAGTTCCCTTTAAAATGCATGTTTTAAGAATTTTGACAAAGCTTACAGATTAAAAGATAAAATTAGACACACAGAGATGCATAATGACAGTTTAAGGCGACAATTTCCCTCTATATTATGTCTTCATTGTGTGATGTCAAGAACCATTTGTTAAAATTTTCTGACTCTGAATGGATTTAGGTCCTGTGAAGTTTGAAGTCTCTTTTTTACTTCATGCGTGGCTTTTGAAAAAATCTACTTGATAATACAAGGACTCTAACTTAGTCTGACACTTCAATGGATATTTTAAGTTGTCTTTTCTGTCCATGTTATGTTCTTTTTTGCCAATGAAAATACTGCAGCATGGAGATTGTCAGTCATCAAATAGCACTAGGATAGGTTTCCTTATTAGTTTTGGCTGTCAGCAGTGTGTATGGAGCATAACACAGAATAGTTTCAAGTCCCTCAGTACCCAGGCATTACTTGATAAAAGAATGAGTTTTGATTCCCCCCTCCCCATTCATTTTAAATAATATTTTTCCCAATACATGCTATATCTTTATAGATTTGTTTCTGCGACACAAGATCCTGATGCGTTCACATGTGCTGTGTAGTTTTTTCTTATGCATGGCATACATTTTGATTTAGGAGCTGGTAAGTTGGAATGAGGATATAAGAATACAGCTAGCAATTAATGTTTAATGTCATCAAAAAGTTTCCTGTAATCTTTTTTGCATGGACTTGCAAGAATAACGACACAGACTAAAGAGTAGATCTAATTAGATGTCAGCTTTGCTAAACTAATTTGTTTAGAGATGTATCTGGCAAAAAGTTGTATAGCGCACTGCAGGTTCTTATTCTTATTTGTGGATTTTAGTATGTCTGCCTTGAGCTGCTCTGTCTTCCTGATCTGATTTTTGTCTGTGGTCAGTCTCATCCCCACAATAGGCGTTAGAGCCCAGCCAGAGTCTTTAACTTTTGTCATCATCACCTTTCAACTGATTTCAAGGAACCAGACTTCCATGGAAAAGACACTCGCCCTGGACATCTGCCACGTGCTAATTGGTTTAGTTCAAGCAGCAACATCCTGATCTGCCTGGATAGATACTGAAAGCAGTGGTGGTGATGGTAGGGAAAGTAATTTGAATATGCAAGGGAAAATCATTCCCTGTCCTGACAAGCACATAAAACCCAAGGAAATTATAATTTATTGTAAGCCTGTGGCTATGAAGGTAGGTTGCACTTGAAAAAATACATGTGAACCGAATACCTTGCCATCCAGGACAGACGCCCTGCCTTACTTAGACGTCTTTCAAAACTGACTAACTTAAATAGGACCTGAGGACATGAACCACAAACCAGAAAAGGTCTATGACCTCTTTCATCCTGCTTGCCCAGCCAGTGCTGCCCTGTCTTTGAGGCTACAGTAATTATACTTTCTCATTTCAGCTTTGTATTGTGTTAAATGTTTTTTTAATTAAAAATAAATAGGTAAAATAACTCCTTAGAAGTCGTATCCCAGGAACAGAATTCTTTGGGGCATTTTGCTAGAGTTAGGCTTGTTTTCATCAATTTTCCTGAAGGACATGCAGAATAGATGTCACTTCTGTGATCTCGTTTATGTATGTTAAAGCTAAAGGAACAGTTAAAAGGTTACAGCTAAAATTGACCTTAAACCTGTTTGATGTTCAATTCTTCCATGTGTTGACAGGTCCTCTCAAGTGAAGGTCACTGCTTCAGCATAAGGAGTTTCCCACTTCTGTGTAATGCTTATGTGCTTCATAAAAATATTACAGTCAAAGTGAAAGTTAGGGGGCAGTTGAATTTCAGCTTCCGGATAAGTAAAACTGGGTCCCCTTAACAGTCCATTGATCCATTTCCCAGCAAACATACATTTTAAAACTGGAATAGGTTTTAGATTATTTATGAAGACAGCATGTCTGCCTGGTACGTTTATTTTTTTACCTGAATATTTGTATGAGGAGTGCTTCTATCCACAGATGATTTGTTATTTCTTATTAAGCCTAAATTTTATGTTTCTTCATTCAGCCCTTTTACACCCAATAATATATACCTTCAAATTAACCCAAATAACTTATCTTTGTACTTCCCATTGACAGCCCTTACGGCTATGGAAACTGTTAAGCCCCATGACTACTTAATCATTCCATTAGCCCAAGAATGGGCTGAACTTTTTCAAGAACTGTTAGATGCACTACTGTGTATAGGTCTTGTGCTACACCAGAGCATGTCAGAAACATCCAGCACTTCATATACAGCACTGAACTGAGCATTACGACCAAATCCTGACTCTCTTGTTTGGTCTCTTGCTCTGTCACCAGTGGGAGAAATGTGCGCAGGACAGGATTTTGTTTCTGCTGGGTCTTTTACTACTGTCGTGGGTGAGCTATCTATCGAATTAAGTGCTAGATTTGGTGTGCAGTTATGAGTTTGCTCACCGTACCATTGAAAAACTGGGCCAACCCCATTGGTTATTATTTTTTTTTTTTACATCTCATTTTGTATTTTAGTCTGGCCAACCTGGAATCTCAGCTTTTCTTTTTTGAACTCTGTGCAGTTTGTCTACATCATTCCTGGGAGTCAGCCTGGTGCAGAGGTTAGGTAATAAATCTGGGTTCCTGGCTCTGGCTCAGACTTCCCGTGTGATCTTGATAAATCATTTACCCTTATTGCCTCAATTATGAAGCAAAAAGAGGTAATATTTACTTACCTCGGAGGTACTGTAAAGTTAAAATGTTTCAAAGCTTCTCCACCTATTTCTCTGGCTAGTTGTGTTTCTTTTATCTTTATTCCCTTCCATACCAAACTTTGTCTTTGGTGTCTCTTTGTTCTCTTTTTTTTTTTTCCCTTCCCCCC
>VXAL01013293.1:432842-457227 GCA_013399475.1 Chauna torquata | reverse complement strand
CCCCGCCCCCCTCAGTTGCCACTGCCCATTTTATACCAAAGTTATTTTCTTATGGTGGAGGGTAATACTTTCTGGCTTGTGATCTGTCAGTGTGTGGGCCATCCTGAAGCTTTCCTCCTGGAAAGTCTTCTGGAATGTTTTGTTATGCTGCAGTTTTTTGTGGGTTTAGTCCAAGCTTTGCAGAATTGTAGCTTTGTAAAGTGTTTCTGCTTTGTTAGTACCACCTCATTGTTTCCAGTTGTTTTCATATAAATATATGTTGCCCTCTCCTATATTCTGTTTTTTTTTCCACTTAACCTTTTTATATTGGTGTAAGAAGCATCACTAGGAAAATGTACTATATTCGCAGTTATGAAACAGTAAATTGTTCAGTAGTAATTACCTTCTTACAAATACGCCTGTATTCTTAAACAAAGTAAAACCTCAAAGTTTTAAGGTAGAGCAGAGATGCCCGTGTGCCTGAACTATTTCAAAATATGCCTGTTTGTGCAATTGTATCATCAGTGAATACATATTTATGCTTCTTCATGAGTGTCTGTCACAGGGATTATGTAAAAAACAGATGAATAAACAATTATGTGAAAATTAATATGCCTGAAATTTGAGTACTGTTGTTCTTGTTATTTGCACATTTGTTTTGCATAACAGATTGTTAAAATAACAAACCCATAAGATTTGCTTTTTCTTTTGGTCAGTTATTTACCTGGGACATAAATTCCAATCCTTATGGAAGAAAATATTCCGAATAGTTGTCAGTTTTAAGAGATTAATCTATGCTGCATTTTCAATGAAGGTTATGCCTATTTACAATGTAGTAATGATACCTTGAGACAGATTGATTGGAATTGTAGGAAAAAATCTTCAGACTTCATTTTTCTGGTCTGCACTCAATACTGTCCCTGATATCACTGGGAAAAATGTTTACTTCAAGTCCAGAGCCTGTTATGGGCTGCAGGCCGAATCAGCAGACACCATGAGAGATTACTAGAAAAGTGATTTAAGCTCTTCTCAAGCTTTAGACATTTTCTGCAGTCCTTCAGCTTCCAGGGCATGCGGTGGAATCTCTTCTTAACCCCAGTTCTCTCAATATCTCTGCTTCACAGGTTTTGGGATTTAGATTGACATGCCTTCCAACTTCAAGGGGTTTTGAATCTCATGGAGCAGTTTCAGTCCTACAGAGTACAGAATCATGGTAGATGCTTTTATTTTCGGCAACAGGTCCGTTCAGAGGTGACTCATTTAACGATCCTGTCTCTGGCTGGAGTTCCTGTTCCTCTACAACTCTCCCAGAGTGAGGATGTCTGATAGTTTAGCGTTTGTAAGCTCAATAGCATACATTCAAGAAGACAGAGATCCGCAAGCTTTAGCAGGAGCAATTTTTGTTCCCATGCCAGTAACCCTCATGCCTTCAATGCTGAGAGACACTTGCTTGAACGAAAATGTATGTGGGAGTACTGTGCTCGTAGTTACTCCCTCTTCTGTAATGTTAACTAGAAGGTATCAATTAGAATGATGATTATGCTGTTTAAACAGCACCTGTTTTTCTATTTTGAATTGGCACTTTAAAAGCCAGTGATCAATTTATTGCTTTATTAACGTAGATCTGGTGAATATACTAACTAATGAGTTCAGGATTTGATGTGACGTGAATGTTCTATTAATGCAGAGGAAAAATTAGGCTATCATCCCTGTCAAGCAAGAAACAAAGGAATGATAAATGGGGTGAATACTTATCCTAGCTCCATGCAGTTTCACGCAAGTTTGAGGTGTACCACCCTGAGATTATCATTTGAAGAATTATTTTTAGAACAAAAAAAGAATAAAGTGAGGTGGTATTTGCCATGTGTTAGATCCTCTGAATGACAATACAATGGGACTTTTCTAGGCACACAGAATGGGAAAGTCTTGATGTTTCACCTTCAGCATCTATCACTGGTGGTTGCTGTGGTGCAAGGTTGTGAATGAAAGTTAAAAGCCGTAATTTTCAGTATACTTTAGCTTTTAAATGGCAGTAAAGCCCCCCACAATGAAATTGTGTCTACCAAGTGATAGGAAGCTTTCTGTAGCACCTGCAGCATTTATGTTAAGGACTAGCTTAAGGTGTTCTCTCCTTCAGGTACAGTTTAATAGAATGAACACTGCAACCATTTGTTCCAGAGATATATTCCTCTAAAAGGTTTCTTTATTGACTTTTTTTTCAGTGTTCCCTTTCTGTAATTTCTGTGGAGTTTAATTATTAGCCCCAGGTATCCCGGTTGAAATCCAGACTATAAGAAATGGAAGTTTAAATTGAGACCTGTCTTTTGAAGTGCTGCTGAATGGTTTTAATATAGCTGCTATAATGTATGTTTTTCTGTTTACACTGTTGGATAAATGAGACAAAAATGATAGCTTCTGTTTGAATTTTGGTATATGAAGTTGGAGTCCCAGAGCAAATGTCTATGTGATTAAAGTGGTACTGAAGTGTTATTAAAAAGCTGTAATTTCAAATATTTTATGCTTTGTTTTGCATATAGTTGATCTGCAATGAAGACTAGTTACTTAATGCAGTTCTGGTGCTTGCACTTTACTGTAGTTGAAGAAACTTTTCATTGGTCCCTGCTGGCTTTGAATCAAGCCCTTGATTTAAGTATTGATTAAAAGAGAGACTCAATATAAATGGGAAGCCAAGAGAATTAATACAGTGAATGCGGTGAATTGGGGAGCGGGGGGGAGGCCAAAAAAGATTGCATCCACAAATGTAATTTGTTCCTTTGATGTGATGAATCAGGTTCCAGGTGCTTATTCACAAGCCATGTAAGTAGTGGCTTTGCCTGTACCTACCCAAATGCTTTTTTTCTTCCTCTTTATTCTTTTTCTAATATCTCTGCTATTTAATTTTGTTTTCCTAGTACTTATTAGATGGCTATGCTGTAAAAAATTATGAGCAGAGGAGATTTAATTAAGGACTGCTGCAGCTGTTGAACCTTAGAAGACACAATACTGTAGTAGTGAAGATCGTCAAGCACCCCAATAAAACATAAAGTGCCCAAGGGAAGAACCAGTGTTGTCACTTAAAATATCGTAGCCTAAGAGGAAAATCAGGAAGGTTCAAGGTGTCTGCTGTGTTCTTGCCTTTCCTAAATCACAGTCTTCAATAATACAAATGCATGTTTTTAAAAGGAAAAAGGAAAACAGAATTGAGTAGCTTCTCAAACAGCTCCCTAAGGCCTGCCATATCTAAATACTGTGAATGGAAATTGCTGAATAAAACGAATACAGCCTGTTTGACAAATCATATGCTGATTTACCTGGGTTTTGATGTCCTTTGGAGGATTATGCGGCAGAGAAAACAACTCAAAAATAATAGAAGTCCAGAAGACATACTGAGGAATTTTGTTATGCAAGCATGCTGTGTTTCAAGTCACGTTGATTGGACAGACCAATGCCTGCGGTTCAGAAACTAAATTTCAACTGAGTAAATAATGTTTTATATATCCCTTAAGATATTTGACATGTCAACCATCCAGATTAGTAAAATAAATGTAAATTTGAAGGACATCTAAAATTGCAGTCCATTTAGAAAGAATAGTAGTGAATGTATTATTCACCACAGCACTGCTCCCTGTGGATGTGCTAGTGCTGTATCTACAGCCAGAAATACAAAAGAGAAGGATGCATTTTAGGGACGTACTCCTGATCATGGTTAGCTCTCTGTCTCTTACACAACCTAGCCTTTTTCCTGTGTACTTTTTTCGTCTGGCAGACCAACTGTTTTGGGAAAATCTATAACCCTGTTGACAAAGGAGCAGACTGCTGTTGAATCTGTCACTTTATTAGACTGCAAGTGAGATCCCTTCCTTGCACACTGTGGCCAAACGATCCTTGGCCTGGTCTTTGGGGAGGGAGGAAATTGTGAAGACTCAGTGTGCAGAGAAAGCATCTACAACAGTAGAAGGCCATGCATTCTGGCTCTCCGTTAGGGCAGCTATCCAGCTGGTGCAGTTAAAATGGTGGGAAAACAGAATTTGGGGACAAACAGAGGAGAAGAGGGAAAGGTTATTTATACCCTTAAGTACCCTATGGCCTAGTCATTCTCAAATTACTATCTGTATCTACAAAATACATTTCGTAGGCTTAAAGTTCAGTCCTGATCATGTGAAGGGCCAACGTGAGATGCTATTTTAACTTGAGATGCCAAGTCTGTATGCCTTACAAATTATGAAACCCAAATAATAATTACTAATATGTGGTTCTGTTACCATACAGAAACATCCACATTTTGGCTTGATGGAGACATAATCATATACTCTCTCAAACAGATAAAATTTAATCTAATGCACATTTCTTTTCCTATGTCCAAGATTAACCTTACTTCGAAAGAAAGAAGGAAAATATGCAACTAACAGTAGACATGTAAAAGCAAAAGCACAATCTCACTGGGTGCATCTATGCTGCTAAATAGAGGGTGACGAAGCTACCTTGAGCATTTCCCAAGCTCTGGTTTGGATTGCTCCAACTCTCTCTGTCTTAAAGACCAAGTCTGGTGCTGACTGGAGAGCTAACCTGCTTCAAAAACTGCTCCAAAAAGGTAGTATGGACAAGACCGCAGCAGGTTGGACTCTTTCTACATTACACAGTCCATTAAGACCATCTCAGAAGGCTTTGTGCTGGCATATCCATTTGTCTGTAGTTTCTTGATATGAAATGACCAGTCTTCTGGGCTGCAACACAGTCCTTACATTATGCCGTGCAACTTGAACTCAGGAAGTAAAAGCACGCGAGAGCTGTGTCTTAGGCAGTTGGTCACCACTTAAGAGTCCAGAGGACGAACAGTTGTGTGGCCTCACCCAGTAGCCAGCTTCGGAGATTGTTAACCCCAGGCAATGTAGGTGTGAGCCAAGCTTTGCCTCTGGTCTTCAGGGCAAGAGATCTTTTGCCTAGGTGTTTCTTGCCCCAGTCCCAAGCTGGATCTGAGGAAACTGATGATAAAACAGAATTTGGTCCTTCTCTGTCAGGCTGTGAAGTGCTCGCCTTAATTCCATGTGTCTTTTTCTTGGTGGATGGTGCATCTCGCATTTCCCAGTTTTGTGTTTGTTTTACTATACAGGCAACAAACACATGCACACAAACGTGCACACAAACACATGCACAAAAGGTATTTAACTGCTGTTTCTCTCTTTTCCCCCAAAACCAAGAAAATCTGTTAGGCAAAATAAAGGAGAAACTCTTGCTCGTATTACAGGAAAGTTAGAAAGTATCTGTTTTCAAATGACAGTCACTGTGTGAGCTTAAATCCTACTGTGTCTCCAGAAGACTTGTATTTTATGATTTCAATTCATCCACCTTTTTTTTTTCTGAGAGCTTGTTCTCCTTATTTAATGTCTCCAAAAAGGGGCTTTTCGCCCATTTTGATAGCAAACATTTGGTGGCTTCCATTTCTGAAAAGACCGTGGCAACCTTTGGTCCTCAGGTTCTGCTTTCTAAACAAGAACGCGCACACAGAAGAAAGATTAATACGTATTTTTCTTTTCAGAAGTTGAGATGGGCTCTCCTTTCCTTTCAAATGATTTGAGTTTTACGAAGCAGCTGCGTGTGTTTGCTGGGTTTTAGCTGTTTTGTCATTCCATATGATCAACCTTTTTTTAAGTTTCAGAGTCATATACAGAGAAGATATATTATGTTGATGCTCAGGTATCTTTAAAAAATTTCTTACAGTTTGAATTTGGTTTCACGGAAAATTCTGGAAATCACATTACTTAGACTGTGGTTTTTAGGCAGACTTGGTCAAGAATTTTCCAAGATAAAGTTTTGCCTTCAGAGCTCACCAGTTCCTCAAAAGCAAAATGTTTTTCAAGAAACGTATCTCATGTGCAGCTGAAGGAGCTCAATAAGTAACTGAGATCTACCAATGAGTTGCCTGCTTTTTCAAGTTTAATCATTTCTTAATTTTCTGCTTGTTAATAGAGTTGATCACTGACTCAGGTCTGTTTCCCTGAATCTTTGCAATAAACATTTCAGAGCTCTGTGAGAAAGGAGGAAGGTATACTCAGCAATAAACTGTGGATAAATACTTGATAA
Organism: Chauna torquata; assembly: GCA_013399475.1. Taxonomy (NCBI): domain Eukaryota; kingdom Metazoa; phylum Chordata; class Aves; order Anseriformes; family Anhimidae; genus Chauna; species Chauna torquata. The sequence continues at coordinate 451,167 of VXAL01013293.1, read as the reverse complement.
ACTAAAAAAATTTGTTTTTCTTCTTATCAACCCTATACAACAGCAGCAGAAGTATTTTATTTGGGAATGAGAGAGTGAAGTTTTAATCTGCAATCAAAACTATGTAGTTCTGATTTTCCTACTTTTTTATTTGACTTTTTACTGGAGAAGAGTGCCTCTGTGCTTGATGTTGTTGAACAGGAGACCAATGAGAATACTTCTAATAAATTAAAAAATAAGTTTCATTCCTGTATTCAAAGGGGAGTTTAATGAGTTTTCGCACAGTAAACAGTAGTGAGTTTATGAACAGTCCTACCATGCTTGTGGTGAAGGCTATGTAAATTACACTGATGCATATTTATTCATTTACTTCTTGTGGGAATAGATTTAGGGGCCTATAAGCATATATCAGAATTTGTTACAGGGAAGGAAACTTATGAGGAAGGCTTATTATCCCAAGAGTGGAATTAAGGTGAAATTAACAAGTAATTGAAGTTATCTTTGATCATGATTTTTCATTCCCTTTTTTTCCCTGCTCTGAGGAAGTGAATATTTTTGATGTTTAGTAGAGCAGTACAATGCTGCACAGAGAAGCATAGTGCTGAATTTTCATAATAATGTTTGTAATGCAAATGAGGGACACTTCAAAAACAGGTTGATTAGCATTTCTTAATAAAATGCCAGTCTCCTCCTTTTTCTTCATTAGTTCTATCAGCAGATTACGTAGCTAGATTTTAGCATTAGTAAATTTGAAGTGTGCAGTGGCTTCTTGTGATATAATTATTTGGTGGCTCTAAATAGTTTCAGATTGTGCGTTTAAAACAGTTCCTCCAGCACTAAAGCATTACAGTGAATTAATGAGCAGTTTGTCACCTCTGGGACCTTTGCTTTGAAATCCAGTCTGGCTTAAAGTGAACTCCTACCATTTCAGGCCAGCAGCTGGTAAAAGGTTAGAAAATGAATGAGCTCCAGAGACATCACTGAACTTCCACAGGAGCATATATTTACTTTAGTGCTGTTTTTCAGAGATCAAACCGGGGGAAATAGAGTGCTGCTGTGCAGTTCCTCCCAAAGACTGCATCAGCCAGCCAGAGTATTCCCCCATCGCACTGCTCTCAGTAATGTGCTTTGCTCTTCTTTCCTTGCCTAGCTTCTGCAAGGGAGGCATGGCAACGTAAAAACTTGAGCAAACAAACTGCATTCTCCTTCCTGTGTGTCAGTTATTGGTTTTCTCCTAATTAATTTTTTTTCCTTCTTTTTAATTGCCAAACCTTCCTCCTGTTCCCTCTTGTCCTGTGTTTCATTTTAAAATCATTTCTCCTCCTCTTTATCTCACAAGCCTTGCTTTCCCCCCAGTGTGTGTTTTTTATTGTCCTTTTTCTCTGTTGTTTCTCTATGGGAGACCCAACAAGCTATCTCAAATTCCGCATGGGGTGCATCGTTCCTCCCCTGCTAGACACCTGTGAGGAGCTATCTTTTGCTCTTTTTTTTCCCCATCACAGAGACTTCAGAGAATGGAATGCATGTTGTGCTCCTTTGATTTTAGAGGAGAAACAGGAGTGACATTTTATGAGCTTTTTAGTTCAGAGGATTAGTAAGAGCAGTTGGTGAGCTGAAGTCTCTGCCCAGTTTTGATTCTGGTTGAGCACTGCTTTGCTACTTGAATTTCTTCTCCTAACTGCATAAGGAAACAGCAAGCTGAGTTTTCAGAGACGGTATTTAAATAATACATGCAACTTATGATAAGCATAGCAGGTCTTCAGATTGTACAACTGAACTCGGGCACTTAAAAGCCGTGGAAGAACTGAAACTCTTTACTATCCCTGGAGAAGCACTGAATTAAGGATACTTTAATCTGTTCTAATTTTTGTGTCTTAATGCTGTCTTGCTAATGCATTCTGGAATGGGGCTGGATCACTGTGATCAGACCAGGTAACTACCTAACATGCCTCAGCTTCTTGTCTCTTCCAAGACCCTATGCAGGATTTTTTCTTCCCCTCTAAATTTGAATGTAGAAATAATGTAACACGTCCTCTTATTAAGAAGGTGCTGGAGTCTCATCTGTGTTATTAAGACTCTTGACAATCTTCTTTCTTTCGTGTGTGTTGATTTGGATTAGGCAATTCACCAAAAGCCTGTTATTAGCCATTTCTTAGACCTTCTGTGTCAGACAACCAGTTGTCACTTTATCTGCCTGGGGACTGCTGCTCAGCAATCAGGCCAAGGCTTGCTGCATGCCAGGCAGCTCCATCCTGATTTCACTCACAGGGAAGCCATGCGTAATTCTGTTTTCAGTACTGTAACTTGAATTCAGCATTCAGATTACAACAATGATTTGTGCTATTGCTGATTGCTAAAACTCTTTGCCATTGATATTGGGTCGGACCTTGATTGTTATAAAAATAAATGTCGCTCCAACAAGCTACATAGTTTTACAGCCCAACAGTTTAGTTTAATTTCTGTGGCAAGTTGCACTAATGGCTTTTGCTGCCTTCTTTTTGTATTTGATTTTTGAGAGTGGGATGTGTGTTACTTAAAAAAGATCGTAGCTAAATGAATTGAGTGAAGGAAATGAATTTGTGGAAGTATCTCCATTTAGAAAAAATGTCATCCGTCCGTGTCCACCCCCACCCCCCACCCCCCTTCCTTTTGTTTTCAGTTTTGAATTAGAATGATGATCTGGTCTGACATTCTGTTAAAAGCTTTAGATTTCAGGCCTTAGATTAGGTGATCTGGGACACGATCAAGCTGATTGTTGATTTTTTCCCTTGTTGATTTTTTCCAACAAGGAGATTCCACCACTTCTCTGAGCAGCCTATTCCAATGCTTAGTTGCTCTCATTGTGAAGAATTTGTTGGTCTTATATCCAGATTTGCTTTCCCTGAAGCAATTTGTGCCCACAGTCTCATGTTCTGTGAAAATGCATCCTGGTGAGAAGAGTACCTTCACCTTCTCTAGAATGACTTTTTTTAGGTATTCCAAGATTGCGAGTAGATCCTTTAAGCCTTTTCTTTTCTAGGCTGAACAAGCCCAGTTCTTTCAACCTTTCTTCATAGAAGTTCTCCAATTCTCTAATCATTCTGGTGGACCCTTCACTGGACCCTATTCTATTTTTCAGGGTCTGTCATGAAATGAGGGGACCAAAACTGGACACAATATTCCAGGCATGACCTAGCAAGTGCTGAACAGAGTGAAGTAATCACATCCCTTGACTTGCTGCAGTTTGGGACATGGTTTGTCCTCATTGCCTCAAGGGTGCTCTGCTAACTCACATTTAGTTTGCCAACTGCCAGGACCTCCAAGTGCTTTACAGCAGAGCTGTTTTATGGACTTGTATATCTCCAGTTTGTACAGCTGGTTCCTAACTCAACTATTCTGTGTTGCTAAAGGCATCTCTAGCCTTGCTGGTTGGGTCATATTGGGTCATGACTATTGTAGCGAGAAGTGCTGGGGGGGGGATTACTTTATGTGTAAGTGTCTTCTGGAGAGAGGATAGGATGTGTATACACACACACACACACCTGCTTCACCTCAGTGCTCTGATACTACTGAAGTGGAATTGGTGTTTTAATTTCTTTATGCCTACAGGAGCAATCTGTTTTTTCCATCAGAAGGGTAATGTAAGAGCACAGCCCGTTCTTGTGTTGCATAAAAATGTCTGCCTGGCCTCAAATACTCAGTACTTGAAGTGCTGTTTGCACTTGCCAGGCTCTCATCCTGTCTTGCTTTTTTCCTCCTCTTTTGCAAGCTGACCTGCTCCCTTTGCCCATTCTCCAAGCCAGGCATCCAGAACCCAGCCCCAAATCTGGAGAAGGGGTGATGTGCCTCTGGCCTCAGCCTCCCCGGAAGGCCAATGTACTGCTGCCACACTCCCTGCAGGGCCTTACCTAGCAAGGCAAAGTGAGAGGAGGAAGCAAGAGGATGCACTGCACAGCCTCCCTACCCTCCTAATGCAGAGTTGGTTCATGCTCTGCCGCTGCCTCCAGCAGCTCTGTTATGAAGTTTTTCTTGGGTCACAGATGGCAGACTCAGCTTTTATGCTGCTCAGTCAACAATTATGTTGCAGATGAGTACTGCCAAAGTTTTGATCGTTTACCAAGTTGACAGTGAAATGTACTTGCTCAGTGGAAACAAGGCTACACATTCTTCCACATTCAGGTGAAATGGCTGAAAGAGCTATGGGAGGATTGGCTGGCTCAGGATATGAGGCTGGGAGGAGAGGGCTGCCTGGGCACACCAGGCTTCCCCCTGTATTTGACTCTGGTGAGGCCGCACCTCGAATACTGTGTTCAATTTTGGGCCTCTCACTACAAGAAGGACATGGAGGTGCTGGAGCATGTCCAAAGAAGGGCAACAAAGCTGGTAAACGGTCTGAAGAACGAGTCTTATGAGGAGCAGCTGAGGGAGCTGGGGTTGTTTAGCCTGGAGAAAAGGAGGCTGAGGGGAGACCTTATTGCTCTCTACAACTACCTTAAGGGAGGCAGTAGCGAGGTGAGGGTCGGTCTCTTCTCCCAAGAAACATGCGACAGGACAAGAGGAAATGGCCTCAAGTTGTGCCGGGGAGGTTTAGGTTGGGTATTAAGAAAAATTTCTTCACTGAAAAGGTTGTGAAGCACAGGAACAGGCTGCCCAGGGAAATGGTTGAGTCACCATCCCTGGAGGTATTCAAAAGACAGGTAGATGTTCTGCTTAGCAACATAATTTAGTGGTAGACTTGGCAGTGCTAGGTTAATGGTTGGACTTGATGATCTTAGAAGTCTTTTCCAACCTAAATGATTCTATGATTGTATGAACAGCATCTCTACTGGCTGACCAAAAAGGACCAGTGTTGTAGCGGCAGTTCTTGCCTAGCCTTCTACTTGAAACGCAGCTTCTGTGGGAGTTGTCATGTGTCTGGCCACGTTTGCAACATGGCAAAAGAAAAAGCCTAAATATTTAAGAAAAAAGAGAGAGAAATAATTGCAGTTATTATTGATCGTGAAGTGCTTTACACCCTAGCTACTTTCAGAGTCTGTGGATCTATCAGTGCCCAGTCCTACTTCATGACAATTACGCAGGACTCTTGATAGATGGATGATATGGGCCAACCTCTCTGTTAAGCCTGTGGGCTCTCTGCATGATTGGATTAGGTCAGCTCCTAATGGGATCTTTTTCCATATCACAAGCCAGACGCAATACAATGTAATGAGAGAAGAGCAGCTAGAATGCTAGCACGGCTAGTTGTAATAAAGTGAAAAATCACTTTTTCTTAGGTTATCACAGTAATTTAACAATTAAAAATTAATTCAGTAAGGAACCTGGTAGAAAGAGATAATAGTGCTGTTGAGAGTCAGAGCCAGGAAGTTTTCCTAGCTCCTCTTAAAACCAGGGGAAAAGCAATAGATGATCACCACGGAGTTCACCACGGAATCTGATAAATACAGAGGCACTCCGCATATTCAAAACCCGAATTCTTGTTAGACATTCAGAACTTTACCGTAGGTCTACCTTGAATGGCTTTTTACTTCTCTAAGGAAAAAAAAAAAAAAAGGAAGTATGTAAATATGGCAAGTTCTAATTTAGACTTGAACGGACAGTATCTTAGCCAGGTTATTAACATTCACCTTTCAGCAATAGTTTGGTCATATGGTTTATTTTAAATAAATTTTCAATGAATAAAGAAAAACAAAAGCTATTTCTCTGGTAATGATAAAAGCCCAGTACCATTTGTCAGTAATAGAACAGAAATGGTCCTTCTGTTTTGCCATTGCTTAGTTTCCAATTGCTCTTCTCTCTCTGCTCCCTTCAGTTTGAAGTTAAAATATGTGCAAAATTATGCTCACATCATTTGAGGAAGGCGAAATTTCAAAAAGTCTAATGCTCAGAAAAAAAACTAATTTGATTTATGTTACCTGTCCTACTGAGAGCTTTTCTTTGCTTCCAGGTATAAAGGCTAAGGAAAGTCAGACAGTCCCCACAGCTGCTCCCAATATAATTCTCTGTGCCTCCGATACTGCAACAGAGGTTGGCCTAGCACCCAGGGCCCGTGTCCTTTGCAGGCTACTGAATCCTATTCTAACTTGTTAGTCATGGGAAGAAGAGAGATGTCATACTCTGCTCATGACACCAAAAAGAATCTGAACTTCTTTATTTACTCTGACTATGCCTTTACTAGAGCCAGGCAGAGATCTATGAAATGAAGGCAGCAGCTAGGCCGAAGTGGAAAGAAAGACTGAAAGTATGGTCATGAATTTGATCCTGAAGTTATAGGAATTTTGGAATGTATCAAATAAGTAGGTAATGGATAGTAAATTCATGCTAAGAATAAATTTTATTAAGCAAAATAAATCCCTCTAGTTAGTTTCCTCCAGGACTCATTTAGATTAAATTTTCAGTAGGACTTACGTCTAGGCTTATGACAGCACTGGAAGATCGGTCTGCTACTGGTGAGTAGGAAATTGTATCTGGAAGGGCATGATAGGATGTGGGATCCATTTCATCAATTTTGCAGGAAATTAAGTTTTTAATTAAAATAAATTAATTTATCTTCCTAGAGATAGACCAGTAGAGGCTTACATTTGGGAGATTATCACCAAACATACACAAAGAGATGGCTCCCTTATTTCTTTACTTATAACCAACCCAAGCAGAGAACACATCAGTCCAACCTGGAGAAGTCTTGCTGGGGAGCTGTAGAATTGACAAGCATCAGGTGTATGGTGGAGGGGAGATCCTGATGCTCAAAACTATTGGAGGGAAGGACCTTCAACGAATGGTGGAAGAAAACAGATGAGGTGACAAAAGCACTCAGCTGAAATCAGTAAGTTAAATTGGTTTGTCCCAATGATCCATCTTTTTCACAAAAAGCTACTTTTTCTATTGGAAAAGTAAGTTGTTGGCTTTTTTTTCTTTTAAAACAAAACAAAACACTCTGCTACTCCCCCCAACCCCCCCAAAAAAACAAAAACAAAAAAACAAACAAAAAAAAACAACCTTTCTAAAATCAAAACAGTTCCCTGAAACTGCACTGTAAGTCTGCGATATTTCTATTGACTTCATTTTACCTCCACTGGGGTGAGGGAAGAGAAGACAGAGAGGTAAGTATAACTCAGTGTTTGGTATTTGATATTTTAAAAAAATTTAATATTCTGGAGGCTATTATTAAAGAAGATAAGTGTTTTTTTAACTGTATATTTAAGAGGCAAGTGCTGTGGTCTGATTTGGAGGAAAGGAAATTACTTGGTCTTCTGTTGAGTTGGAAGCCCCTGGCAGAACTTGGGGAAGGTGTGCAGTTCTCCATTTCAGGATCGCTTGGCTCTTCCTGCAAAATGTTCCCTTCAGATGTGTTCACATATTCCTCCTGAAGTATTTGTATGCATGTGCAAAACTGTCCAAAATGTCTGGTTTTATTGGAAATAATCCTTTCTAAACGAAGGTTCAATCTTTTCCCACAGATGCAGAGTTTGATTTCTGTTTGGGGAGGCTGGGTTTTTGTAAGTGAAGAGGTTGTATTCACTGTCACCTGGTGCTAGGCAGGCATTTGGGAGTGTTCGAACAATCTCCCTCTCTGCGTCCCATGTCTTCACTTCTGCAAAGCTGGTAACCCTACTGTTGTGCTAGACACGCAGAAACTGCGTTTCTATGTGGGGAAGGAGAAAAAAAAAGTTAAGATTAAATAGCATTCACTACTGCAATACAGTGTGTACATGTGGAGGTGGCAGACAGAAAATGGAAGAATACAAATAATCCCACATTTGCATTCAGAAAAGTATGAAGAGCGAATTTCTCTTCAAAACCACCAGATCCTGAGATGTGTGCAACCAGAGCAGAAAATACAGACTGAAGCCAAGGCAGAGAAGGGGCAAGCACTGGCCAAGAATGTCAGTCTGGTTAAAAAGGAAAATACATATATATATATACATGGTGGAGGAAAAAAAAAAAAAAAAAAGGAAGAATATTGAAAGGAAGCATGTTGAAAGGCTGGCACTGGAGAGCAGTCTAATGCATTGAGGTATTGATCCAAAAATGCCCTGTAAGCTTTGCTAGGGAAGATGTGATGCATTGGTTTCCCTGGAGCATATAGGTACAATAGTTTTGAAACAAGGTCAAGGGAAAAACAAAAAAAGGGTTATCTTAAATCTAGTTGAAATATGAAGCTTCTGTCATTTTGTAAATCCAAATGAAGGTGCATTTCACTCTACTTGAAATGTAGCCCTAGACTGGGGATTACTTGGGTCTGGGACTGCAGATCTCGCTTATTGTGGGTCATCTATGTTCTGAGCATAGAGTTCTTTCTGTTGTGCACAGGAATTTAGGAAATGCCCCCTAACCAACACATTTCTTGTATGTAAAATACTGTGGTGAGAAGGACAAATACAGAAACTTATTTATATTATAATACAAAAATTTTCTTTGCGTTCAACCTCAATCCAAGTAGTTGCTGAGTGTTGATACTGACTTAAAGGAGAGCAGAATGGAGCCATTTGCAATGAATAATGTATTAAGAAGGAGTCAGAATGTGAACTGTTTACTAAAATACCAGTATTTATAAAAACCAAGCTAATCACAGTGGAGTTGTAGGGAAGCGTGTGGAATGCCACACACTGGTTTGCTGCAGTATGAATACATTTTTTTTTGTTGTCTTCTTTTCTTTTTTCTTTTCTTTTCTTTTCTTTTCTTTTCTTTTCTTTTCTTTTTTTTCTTTTCTTTTCTTCTTCTTTTCTTCTTCTTTTCTCTTTTCTCTTCTTTTCTCTTCTCCTTCCCTTCCCTTCCCCTTCCTAATACTCTCAATATTTATTTATTTATTTTGTAAGTTGCTTTTACATGGTAATATGGGAGCTCCAAGTAGAGCATGTTTTTCACTTATTCTAATGTCTCTTCATGCCATGCTCAAAACCACCTGCATAGTGCTGCGTGCAACATGCAGAGAATTGATATTTCCTTTCAAAAAAGTACCGTGCTGAGATTGAAACAGTGAAAAAAAAAAAATAAAGCTTGCATCACAGCATAATGTGATAAAAAGGAAAAAAATTAGAATGGTTCTTGAGCATCTTCTGTCTGGAGGTAATGGCTAACAATATATTTGATTATGTCATTATACAGATTTGCTGTTTATTATAAGGACTGCATCCATATCATTCAAATACAGCCAGAAGACTATTACAGATCTTTGTGTTCTCAACTGCAAAACTAAACTGATTCTGTGCCCACTGGCAAAGGCTGAAGTTGCCATTGACAAACGTGTACAATATGAAGAGACTTGGATTTTGTATTTTTTTTACAGCCAAGATTCATACTTTCATGTTTTGAAGACTATATTAGAATACTGTCAAAATGCCCTTTTAATAATTTTACTTGTGATTCAACATGTTTTCAAATATTTAATCTGTCTTTTGCCTTTTAGTATGGAACTTAATCTGTTATTAATCTGCTATCTGTTATTAATATCTCTTCAGATACACAAACGCTCTTTTTCACAGATGCATACATGTGCAATGGAACATTGAGCTACTTCACTGTAAAACCTGAGTCCAACCCCAAGGCATAGATGCTAAATCACAAGCAACAAACCACTAACATACCAACTTTAGGAAGATTTTTACGAAAAGATTTTTATTCTACCAATTTAATTATTTGCAATTCCTCAATTTGTTAAACTAGATAGAGCAAACAAACAAACAAACTTTATTTGGATACTGCAGATAGGATGTTTCGCGAGTAGGTTGTTGGCTTTTCAATTTTTTTTTCTAACAATCTGTTTCTCTGTGTGTATAATTTATTGAGGAAAGACATATAAATTGATGGAATATGAAATAATGGGAAATGGATTGGCATGTTGTATAAAGGAGGGAATAGAGTTCCCTGCTGAATGACTGTGAGGGGTGGTGAGGTTGGGCAGACAACGTGCTTGGGTGTGCTCAGTACGATCCGTAACCTCAAACTTTAAAAAGCATCCTTAATCATGGCAGTTATTGGAAAAAGACAGAGTCCTTTGGAGAGCAGGGCAAACCCCCTGAGTCTCCTTAAAATTTCTGTTGTTAGTCCCTGAACCTGTTTGTTGTTCTGCTACTACCTCAGAGCCCAGAGCTCTGTGAATCCCTGTCTGGTGCCTGTGGGATCTGCCAGGCAGGGCTGGTGACGGCAGGATCTTCTTGCTATTGGGTGGGTGTGAATTCAGGTGCCTTCCCTGTGCCGACCTCTAGATTTCCCAAACTGAGGGGAACTTAACTGCCCACCATCTTTCACCCCTCTACCAAGTCTGGTTGAAGCTGACTAATGGTTTCCAAACGCGTTAGAATTTCCACAGAAAACGATGGATAGGCAGGTAGACGGGAGGAAACTGTCTGGGCTTTCTTTGTGCTAGGGAGCCAGGATCAAAACAGAGACCATATGTGCATTGTAAGAATTAATCTAGGCTTTGCAACTAATGCTGTTTGGGAGGAGTGGGAATAGATACATCCACTCATACTGCATTTCCAGCTTTCTGATATACTGCTGACAAGAGGAGCAGGGGAAGCATCTTGGGAGAGAAAGACCAGGTTAGCATGGAATGGTTATCCAAAAGCCTCAATAAACCTGGTCAGCAGTCTTCCGTGAAGTCCCACTCAAGATGGTTAAAGACTTCTGATGATGCAGTAGAACAGACAGGAGCTGTTAGAGATGGGTCTCCTGCATACGCCTTCCTCTCTGGCAGCGTGACTTGCAGCCTTCATGTCGTGACTCTGCATTTTCAACACGATGGTTGTATGCTGAAGTATTGGCGGCATATCAGCATGTCATGTGCATGGCAGGAAACTCATTCTGAACTGTTCTGCTGTCCACTGGCAGTAGGTTCTTGAAAGCTGGGACGTTCCATAAACTTTGGGTCACCTGAATGAACTGTTCTGGTTACTAGGAGGCATCTTGTTAGTGAGGAATTGACTTCTGAGTAGTAATAACTGTATACATTAATTTCCAAAAGCATTAATATCAAGAGATTTTGCAAAACTCTTTAGCAAATATTCTATGCAAGAAGAATGAAATAGTTGGCCTCTCAGAGGTTAGGCTGGATGGAGACACTCACTGCACGGAAAACAGCTACCGTAACTGTTGTTAGCAGTGATGAAGGGTGTGTAGGCAAATTGCCCGTTCGAACATAAAAGGTGTCAAGATACCTACCTATGGGAAAGCCGCTTCTGTAATTGACCCTGTTGTATAGATGCTCGTTAGTCAGTGCATTCAGAAGTTTTGAAGCAGGTGCACTCAGCTGGTTTGGTTTAAAGCACATGCCACAAGTCGTATATGGCAGAGGCCAACCGAGCAGAACTCCGGCTTTGCCACCAAAGATGAATGACCCACCTCAGTCTAACTGATCATATCCGGTTGTGGCAGCTAGCAGAGGATGCATCAGGTAGATGCGCTCCACTGGGTTATGTCATTTTTTTTATTACTGGCCTTAGAAGGAATGTTTAAAACCAAAATCTGCAATATGTGAAACCATGCATATTTTCTATGGACCTAGTCTCTTGGTGGCCATTTATATTTTAGGAACTGACATGTTCTGTTTTATTAAACTAGACTGAAAATGGAGAGCAACTGTTTAAGACCAGAGCTGTTGACCTTATATTTCATGAGTAATAAGATTTTATTTACTGTAGTTACTGCAGGCTTCCTAAAAACTGAGGATTTTTTAATACTTTGCCATTTCTGGTACGTATATGTAGATGCACACACTGTTCTTGTACATTGTTCAAATGAACAGCCAAAAAATAGTTTAAAAAATATCAAAGTGGACTGAAAAACATCTGAATGCACAAGTGCTGGTTTCAGTTCAGAACCTGAGTTTTCAAGCTGAGATGTGCAACAGTTTCACGGAGTATTTTTTTATTTTGGTTTGACATACAAATCGCTCAGGCCGTGGCTGCACTTGTGCGTATCACCCTTCGAAAAGAGTAAGATCCATTTTAGCCAAAGAGTGGCTGAACATATATTTTTTCTATTGTGTTAATTTTCATGTTTATGTCCGTGATTCCTGCCTGTAGTTTTGCTGTGCTTTAATGCAGTAGTGCTTTCACAATGCAATTTATTTACAGTTTTACTTAGACTTTAGGAATACGAGCTTATGTGTTTCACCATCTAAATCCTTCAGGTAAGGGAAAAAATTCACATATTAATCATAATCTCAAAAGATTTTTGGGTTAGGTAGGCCCCAAAAGAATTTGAAAACCTTGTTAGGATTTTATATAGTATTTGATTGTCTCTGGAGTTGGATTAGCAATTTTTTTTTCGTTTGGACTGCATTATGCTTTGTATTATTATGCCAAATTTAGCAGGTCTGAGAGAATGGATTGTGCCTGCAGATCTGCAGCTGCTTGCTAGGGTTGTTTTTCTATTTCGTTTTTGGGAAAGTACAGAGAATGAGGAAATTAATTCAATTAAGTAACAAAATAGTTTGCAATGAAGATGGGTTTTTGTTGTTGTTGTTTTGTTTTGTTTTCTTGTTCCCCAGAATGACAGATAAATACTTGAAAATGAAACTTTTCATTCATCTGAAATGTCCATGGGCAATGTAGGGAATTATTTTTCTCGGGTACTTCAGTTGTGGCCTGTACATCAAACTGGAGAGTCTGTATACCGCGTAGGGAGCTTGGTTAAGGCTCTCGTTAGTTCTTACAGGAGGCTACAGTACACATGGAATCCACCATTTTGCTGTTGCCTCTGACACAAATTTTCCAGAGCAAAGCAAAGGGAATGTATTTACTTTAACATCTGTGGCTGATCAAATAACTCTTATAACTATGCTTGATCAAATAACTCCTGTGACTTGGTGCTGTAGTCTTGTCTGAAGGGAGGGATTTCAGAGCTGGGGAAAATCCTCACTGCAGAAGTATAGAAAGTAATTTGGGTGAGGTGCTCTGAGAGAACAAAATATTCCATGAGTCACAATCAATAACAAATAGAAGAAGAAAACAAATAATTTGTTCAGGTTAAAAAAATATATTAAATATTTCTCAGTGATGAAAACCGACCCAGGAAGATATCTACAAATATGCTTATTTTGTGTGCGTCTGCCTTTCATGCTGGCTGCATACAAAGTACATACAGAATAATTTATTGCAGGTTTCAGGACTGATCATCCATGTAACCCTGTCAAGAGCACAACATTAACTGAGCGTAGAGGGAAAATGCAGTTTTGTTTTGATCTTTCCATGACCTTGTTGGTAGTAGGAAAAAAAAATCATGCTCACAGTTCATAATTTTATTATTATTTGTTATCCCTTTAAAAAAAAACAAAAACAAATATTCCTATGGCGTGATAGAATTCTGAATTCCTAAAAACAGACTTTCTCCAATTTTTTTTAAATCAGGAAATTGTTATTCTGTATAACATAATGACTAAAACTGAAAAGGTTGATGGAGAAGCAAAGGGAAATTGGCTTAGAGGAGTTTTTTAGAATACTCACGTAAAACCCATTAAGAAAGTGGCTAATTTATACCTCAGCCTTGACATGTACCGATAGTTTTGGTATTTCCCTCTTTTAGAAGCGGCAGACTCTTTCTTCAACAGCTAATGTGGCAGCTAGGTTTTAACTCAGCTCTATTATCTCTGAATGGATTAATAATTACTTGCCAAAACAATACTGATACTAGATTATGGACTAATACTGGGTTCTCTGATGCACAGACATTTAGCAAAGAGGCGGAAGGTCTACGTTCTCTTCTGAAATACTTTAATAGTTTGCATTCCCTCATCCTACCCTCACTTGACAGTGAGCTGGAAGTGACACTTTTCAAAATAACTTGACAAAGATACTTTCAAAACTGTCACTTCCTTATGAGAATTTAATTATTCCTTTTTTCTTCGAAGAAAACTTCAGTCTATTTGCAGATCCCCATGCACATTTTTATCCACTGCTTTTGGAATTGGAACATAATATTGCTGAATGCTAACATTGTAAAACAAAACTAGAGATTGTTACTTACAAATGCAGTTTTTGGTATTACAAGTGTGCATGTTTCATTAATCAAAAAGAAATACTAAAATCTGACCAAAATACCCATTTTTTTTACACTGAAGTTGTCAAAGAATCATTTAAAAATATAAATTGTACATCCTATAATCATCTATGAATAAGAACAACAATAATAGCAGGCTACATTATAAATTTATACAAGTTAATATTACTTCATAAAATTGTGTACTTCAGAGAAGGTTTTTTATTGTAAAATAATTTTTATTGAATTTATTTGTTTCTTCTAGAAGGCTCAGGGGAGAGCATTTGGGACTACTGAGAGAGAGTTTTGAGGAAAAGTGCATTTATGTTTAATCTGCCTTAAGTGTTGTGTGTTTAATCAGATTTTTGCCAAGATTTCAGGTTAATCATGTATAACAGAACTCCACTTGATGTTTGGGAGACCTGGATGAAAAACCATTTTGAACAGGTTCTCTTCTAGAATACTATTTATTGTAATACTTCCCTTTGCTTCAGTGACAATATCTGTGGCTAAAAGAGCATGTATTTTACAACCGCAACCAACTTTAAGGACATCATTTTATGAGGAACCTCTCAGGCTCCTTGTTGTCAGGATTAACTCACAGGATTATCTAAAGCCCTGGTGTGGGTTCCAATTTTAATGCTTGAGCCACCAGTCAGAGGTTCCTCAAGCACCTTCATCATCTGAAGATTTTGTGATATCAGTTTCTTGTTCTATGTACTTTTAGACCGGTTAGATTTAGTGAAATATTTGCAAAATTTGGTTATAATTTCTAGCGGAAGAGCATTATTTTGGTGACTTCTTCAATGCGTCTCCATGCTTGAGTCTGTCTACGTATCTGTATACACACACACAAACGTATATTCAAATTATTTTTTATATGGAAATATGGGTATTTTTTGATACAAAAAGTAGTGATGGCCCTAAAATATGTATTCTTTCTCTGTAATATGGACAGGGCGTCCTAACCTGACACAACTGTTGCAAAGACGAACCCTTGTAAATTGAATTAAAAAGGGGAGACTTTCAGAAAACTGTTATGTCACAGCTGTACAATCTCCACATACTGTGTGGTACTGTATAGACTGCATTATAAATATTCTCGACAAAGGGGAATGGCAATATGTGCAGGCATTTGGCTAAAGCTGTGATAGTGAGCGTCTAGGGTAGTTGAATATTGTCGCAAAGACCTTTTTTAAAATCTCCAATATTGGGGAATTCAGCTGAAAATAGCTGTGTGACATGCCTAAACAGATTCAAACATCTCTGCAGAATGTAAGAAAAGACCTGAATACCAGGATTACAGATCCCACAAATCCTCTGCTCGGTTGTACAGAAGGATCAGGCAGTTTATGTGTTCAGCTAATCTATTTTCACTTCAGGGTAATGACTTGCAGCTGTAGCCCACTTCATTGGCAGATCAGAAGCCACACTGTAGTATCTGTCCGACCTACACCATTTGTCTTGGAAGGCTAATTGTTTAGCTTACAACATGTTTTATTCTCCCAGGCTACTCCTGAAAATAAACAGAATCCAGGCAGCATGGCCCCCGCTCCCCCGGGATAGCTCCGCGGCGCTGCTGGGGCTTGCTGTCTGCCCTGGGCGCGCAGGCGGAGGAGCCGGGCCATCCAGGTTGGTCTCCCCGGCCCTGCTGGGTGGCCCAACAGGCGCTCACCCACAGATCCTCACCCACAGATCCTTCTCACGTGCTCGACAGCCCTTGGGCTCGCCCAGGTTGGGGATGCTGGACTGGACTGTCCAGCAGGACCGGCAGGTGAGGCGGGTTTTCCGAGTTGTCATTATCTGGAGTTAGGAGATAACCCAGCCTCCAAAAATAGAGCGTGTCTTCTGGTCTTAAGTCTTTTGTTTATTTTTAAAGCATCCCTCTCAAGCTGTGTTATTACATTTAACGAAGAGCAGCTTCCTTTACTGCTGTCTAATATTGGCATGCATCGAGGGCCATGTCCGTCTGGAAGTCTGCCTCTGGATTTCAGGGAGAACACCAGGGCTCAGCTGCTGATATGCAGCACCTACGGCAGCTGAGCTGCAGTTTGCAAACTGCGTTCTGCAAAGTTTCATAAAACTGCAGATGTGCTGCTGTTTTGCTGTGCTAAGAGGAATTTCATCGGGGATTCATCAAATGACTTGAAAATCAGAAGATTCTTCCTTTCTGAGAGGAAAGATGTTCACATCCTCAAATACTGCTTTCGGAGTACGAAGTGACTGGACCTCATACAACCCAAGTCCTCTTCGCTTACAGTATCCGTATCCCTCTGGAAGTTGGCACCAAGTTATTTAGTGAATGACTCTTCCGAAAATTTCCCATCTAGGCTTCAGTATATGCTGGCGTGTACTGACCTACTGTGGGTGGAGGCCCGGGTGACAAGGCAGCAGCTCGTCTGTCTTCTGCCTGGAGGCCAAGAGCTTCACTTCCACTGAGCCAGCGTGCGCCTGATGGTGATGCACACACCCGCCTGCGCGCTAAAGCGTGGTGCCGGATGCACAGGGCTCGCCCAGGGTGTATTTGGGCGGAGGTTTGCATCGGATCAGTCTTTCAATGTTTGCTTACGCAAACAGGGAGATCTGACTAGTAGCAACTGTGAAAACACACATACATGACCTCATGTATGGGCTCTACATGCAACCTTGGGTTGTCAAATTTATGAGTTTAAAAAATTACGAGCACATGTACATAGGCACACAGGCATGTTTGTTGCTTTGCTGTGTGCATTTTGGACTGCATCAGTTTCTGCCCACAAGTAATTAGATGTACAGTCCAGACGTTCCTAAGGGTGCTCTACTTCTTCGCGTATCACTTCAGGTTCAGATCATCTCGCTTGGAGCTCAGCATTTAATGGAAACTTCTGCAATTAAAGCCTTCCCCATGGCATTTTACCACATGGTGTCATGCTGCAGCACTGTTTACATAATCACCCTACTTTGCTGGATGGCAAGTGTTTCATTAGGATCTGTTAGGAATTTACTATAAAGCTATGTAACCTAATGAGGTCTTGTCTCCAGTCAGGACAGGTTTGCCTTACAATTAGGTAGGTAAAGCCTGACTATAAACTGGACTAGAGAGGCTTCTGCACAGAGTTACGTTGTCACCAAATGACATACCTGCAGGACTTGGTAAGATGCATTTAGTAATTCAGCTGTGAAATACTGCAAAAGGCTTTTCATTTTAAAAGTTCAGACAATTAATTTAAAATGCAAGCAGTAATTGTTTGGAGAGATACCATGGCTATGTAGAATTAGTGTCATTCTTTTTTTTTTTTTTTTTTACTGTGGTAAACTTAAATTTAGAATTGTGTTGTAAAGGCAGAAGCATGGTTTTAATTTAAACTATTAAAGTAAGTTGAAACATTGCCTTCCGGGTATTTGAATTGAGTCCTCGTCTTTGATTTTATGAAGAGAAAAGTCAGTGGTGGGAATTGTTTTAGAGCACGTGATTTAAATTCATTCTTTGGCAAGAACTTTGATTCATGGTTTAATCTAGAGTTTGGCATTGCCAACAAAGTTGAAGGATAATTATTTACCAAAGAGCACTGAAATGGCACTCAAACTAAGCACAAGCTGAATTGCTTCTACAAAGTTAACCTGTGCTTTCAATGTTGCTCAGTGGGAAAATACTGTGGCTCCCCTGTGAGGACCACAGGAATTGTCAGCTTTCCTTTCCCCATTGATTTCCCCCTTTTGCCTCCTTTTCCAGACTTTCTTTGTGTAAGCCATTGAGTTGGATTTACTGTATCTTGATAGGAATGAAATGCAGATCTCTAGGAGACTAGGATGCTTTGGCAAATGGGCAACTTAATCTTTGGAAATGTTTTTACACCTTATAAACTGTGTGTCCTCGAGTTGTTTTTTTTCTTTTCCCTCCATTTTCGCTTTTTCTTTCCTTCCTTTTTGTTGCCTTTTTCCTGTCTCTTTTGCCCTTTTTTCCTTTCCAACTGTCTTTTGTGATTTTTCTTCCTTGATTGCAGAAGTTGCATAGATATAAAACGTTAAGCAGTGAATCTGCACTATTTCCACCCCATTCTGTGGCTTGAGTATTTACATTTGGGCATTCACTTCGTCTGCTACTGGACTGCAGCGTGCAGATGTGGCTCTACGCATGAAAAGGCCTTTGGAAGGACATCGAATACTACTTCAGCGAGTTCCCCTCTGCAACCCTTTCATGTGTAAAGCTCACACAGCCTACTGCCGAGAGAAACGGACTTGGCAAATCCACTGCTCTCTGCAGCAGACTCAGCATGCAAAGGGCTGGCAGGGCTGAGCTACAGAGAAACCCAAGCGTGACACGAAGGCCAGTGTATTCATCATCTGGGCCAGAGTTTGGCACCACTTTATGAGCTTTTCTTAAAAAAAAAAAAAAAAAAAACAAACCACAACA
>VXAL01013293.1:417297-432810 GCA_013399475.1 Chauna torquata | reverse complement strand
AAAAAACAGACCCTTATCTCCCTCTGCCTGAGATTTGCTAGCTTATTTTCTAGAAAATATATTAGAAGTGGTGGGTGCTAAACTTCCTTTTAGATGAAAGTTCGAAGGAGCTTTACAAGATATGTGCAGATATTAACATTAGTGACATATGTTTAAGCTTTACCTAAATAAGGCATTCTTTAGCCAGATGATATAGCTCATTGTTATGCTGAAATATTGATTTAGAATTATGAATTCCTAATCCCTTCCTCAGGCTCCCACTGCTGGATTCCAGATGTGGGAGATCCTGCGTTACAGCAGTACTGCCTCTTTTCCATCCTTCTCTCATTTTTTTCCTCTTCAGTTTTGCACTCCCATCTCCTCCTCTAAGGTTTGATGTATTGATTCATAAATGAGAACATCATCGGCACTAAACAATGCCCTGTCCCACGACCGTAATTTTGATATGATTGTATTTATACACAAAACTAACAGTTTCTTTAGCAATTTGAACTCATTTTTTTTCTCTGTCCCATACATTTCAACTAACAGGAGCCTTTACGACTTATGTAGCAGTAATACTTTGGAAGATCAATTAAACAAATGCAATACAGGCTGATGAAAAAAGTATCAAAAGCATTAGAAAACATGTATTTTAAAGAGATTTCCTAGGGGAAGGTGCTCCCAAACCTGTGGGCAAGTTATTCATTGTACGGATTTGATTTGTAGACTGTGACAAAATTACATTAATAATTATGAATTATTGTTATCAGGAATACTTATAAATATTTAATAATAATTTATAGCAATCAATAAATTTATTACCCAGCAGGTTTTTCCCAAAACAACGGAAATACACTGCCTGCTCTAGCCTAACTACAGGCTATGGATTCCTTCTTTTGATGCCCTTCTAGGGACTGGCTGGTAGGAAATCAGGCAGGTGTATCTCCACTCCAAGGAACAACCTTGTGTGTGTGTATGTGCATGCACGCAGTTAAGTAACAGGATCCCAGCGTTGTTTAGATTTGTTTACAGCTCATTCTGTATTCATTCTGAATAGACTAAAGTATGTTTTTTTTTTTTTAAACTTACACAATTTACAGTTGCTAGATAACTGCGTGTCCTTTTGTTGCTTCCCAGTTCAGAAAGGAAAAAAAAACAACAACAACAACAAACCAGACCCGAACCCAAACAGGTGCGAAGTATTCATTTGAGTTTCGTACTGCAGTACAGATGGCCTTAAAAGGATTTTATAAATTTATGGCCTCTATCATCTGGAGTTCTGCTCTTTCATAGCATTACAATAGGTTGGCTGCCGAGTTGTGCGTTACTGTGCTCTACTTGAGCTGTTTGGAATATTACTTTGAGAATTGGAAGGGCTCCGGGGTGCTAAAACTGATTATGAGATTTTTCTTTGCTTGACAAGATGAGCAGGTCCATGTGAAGTATAAGGCAGTTATGTGGATTGACGGCAGACAGGTTTCAATCACAGAATCATGTTGTGCTTCGCTCATCTTTGAGGTGGGATACCGGTGAAATTGAGTTTCAAGAGGATAATTACAGCCCAATCAAATCCTCAGGTTAGGTTTCATGACTTTTTTTTTTTCTAAAAGAGATTCCTTTCAGTGAATTAGTGCATTCTGAGTGTTCTTCAGAAACTTCATTTGTAATTTGTCTTCCTGAAAATCAGAATAAAAGGTAGCAAACAGAGTGAAAATTGTCCAAAAATCTTCATTTAAAAAGTTTTAGAAGTTTATCAATGCCAAGGATGCCTGGTCCTTATCAGTGAACTTTTTCCATCTGCTAGTGAACATGATTCTTCAGCATGCATTTCAGAGCGGCTCCGTGTGCTGACAGACACCTCTGCCAGGTAGGACTCTCAGCAGGCCAGTTAAGTGATCCTGGGCTGTAATTGCCCTCCCCGGAGATAACCTCCCATAGTCAAGTACCTGACCCTCTTAAAAAATGAGGAGTTAACCCTACGAATGGGCACTGTTTTGAGTGGTAAAATAATCCCCCTAGCTAAGCAGGATAAGCTGCGAGACCAGGCAAAGCCCTTTAGGAAGTTATAGTCATGCATTCCCCAACAATAACACAACATTCACAGCTCCGCTTGTATCATTATGCTATTTATTAGTCTCTGACTGCAGAGGCTGGGTAAGGCCAATGGCTATTCTTAATCTACTTCCTTGAGAACTGACTGCCACAGACCCTGGTTTTCATTTGCGTGCTGGAGAGTCTCAGTTCAGGCTCCTGTTGCTTGAACTGTCCCCCTGCCAGCTGCGCTGCACTTCCAAGGTGAGTCAACTCAAACGGCTTCACGGGGGATCAGGTTGGGACCCTGCTCAGCCCCAAAATGGAATTCCTCGCACAGTGGGTTTGTCCTTTCCAAACCTCCTGGGAAGGCTTTCTGGTGTGACGGGAGTGCGCCAATCTCCCTTGGTTTTGGATGGACTGACGTCTTCCACCGAAGTCCCTGCGAGCTGGCATCCCACCTCTGCTCTCTGTGGCTGACGTTTAGCCCGTCCTATTTTCCCATGTCACGCATTAGTACAAATTATTTCAAAAGGGGCGAATCCTGTGTGAAGGTGGTCCTCACCCTTGCAAGGTGGAGACATTTTAATTTTGACACTGTAATACACTGATCTGTCACATAAGACATTCCCCTTACTTTTTGTGTCAATCATATTCTTTCTTTTGTACTGCTCTGAACTTCTTCTACTTTTTTTTATTTCTGTTATTTCTACTCCTTGGATTATACCACATCTGAGTTGTAAAAAGATGAGGTCTTGCTTTGAAATGTAGCTAATGTGATTCAGCAGTGCCCTGGTAAGTGAATGGATAGGTTTAATGCTGAAGTTTATTTTTAGTTTGGAAACCAAACTCCTTTGTGTCTTTGAAGACATCCTACTAAATTCCCTGAACAAAGTTTTGGTGCTCGAATGTCATCTTAGTTTCCCTGCAGACAGTGTCACTGAGCCATCTGAGCACTCGCCACCGAACTTGAGGAGAAAATCAGTGGTTTTGAATCCAGAGTCAACAAACAAACAACAAAAAAAGAGCTGTTCTTGCTCTGTTATGCATGTCCTGTTTGGGGCTTTCACCTCACTGCCACCGAGGGCAGCCCCAGTGCTGGCTGGTGCCACTCCAGGCACGCGGTTCTGCCCTGCGTTGGTCCGGCTCTGACCATCACGGGCCGCTGGTTCAGACTGCTGCGGCAGCAGAAAAATATTAGATAAATACTAGATTTTGTAGTAACCTGCCCCAAACCAGTGGGATGGCAGCTTGACATGCCGTTTACACAGGACATGGAAAATTTTGCTATCGGTGTATGACTTTAGGACCAGAAACGCGAGATTAGCAGAAAATAATGCATCTTTTGAAGTAACCTAAGCTGGTTGACACTAACCCTGGGTCAAAATGCAGTTGAGGTGTATCAGTCCAGGTGCAGTTTAAACAATTTTGATGTTTTTCTTCCAAATGTATTGTTTGGCAGTGTGTAGTTCTTTAATACAAAGCAGTTGTTTTCATTTTTAATGTTAGTTACAGGGAAATTTATGGCATATTTGTACTTCTCTGCAAATATTCAAGTGCTCTTCTGGAAGAAGGTATGCAATAAATAACGTTGCTTCATACGCAGAGTGGACATTAAATCATTTAATAGTATAATAAGAAAGCCCTGAACGAATATCCTTGTGGACTTTCTGAAGGTTTTTTTTAATTAGATTTTCCAGTATTACATTCTTTAATGGAAGACTTTCCCTCCTGCTAGTATATATCTAGTCTTGTCTTAAAATTAAAATATGGCAAAATATTTACTGTAACTACAAAACAGAGACATACAGAAGTAAGTACCTCTATATTACATCATTATGCTGTAATTTAAAATATTTCCATGCCTTTTATGAACACTTTCAAGTCTGAGTGGCTGACAATATAGTGGTGCTTGCAATAGCTCAAGTTTGCAAATACCAAAACCAGGATACACATTTTTCAGTTTCTGGTGATCACTCTGAATTATCTTGAATTCTCAGTTTCCCAGGAAATGGGTTGTTGGTTTTATTTTTTCAGTGCTGCTGTTACATAAAAACTGTAATACTATCGTTTTCTCCTTAAGTAAGCTTAAAATGTACATGGAAGCTTGAAAGTCTAAACAGATACAGATATATATTCAGAAAGGCTAAGTATACGGCTGAGAGTACCAAAGCCCTTGAGCTCAAGGAGTGACTTCATTAGTGGCGTCACCAGCAGGTTTTTAAGATCTTCTTAGGCCTGATCCCACTGCACAACCGCTTCTCTCACACCGACTATGATCCCCGCAGCCCCATTTCAGCTTAGTAACAGTTCACTGCATCTGAAAGCACACTTCTAAGCCTTTTTCTTCTAGAGATGCACTCATGCTCTGAAGAGCGAGCGTAGGGAATGTAATTGCAGATGTGAAATTTCTGCATTTGTCTCAATGACTCGGGTTAAATGTCACGCGTACAAATAAAAATATTTGCTTGCATGTAAGTGGCTGTTTTGCCAAGAGTTTGAGAGTCAGGCTTCACTCTTTCTAACTAGCTAACTATCATCTCCCTCCGTAGCTTCAGACTAAATACTGAAGGCACGTGGAGATCTAAAGATAGGAGCAGCTATCTTTAACTTGTCGCTCTTCAAGATAACACTGCACTTACGACTAGATGTTATTTTTTCTGCTTGTTCCTTTGCTCTGTATAATTCTGAACTTCCCATGTATGTCTGTGTACAATGCTGGGAATTTGGGAATGAATTTACAACTGATCTTAAATAAATACTTATAAAAATATACTGGTGAAATTATCTTGCAGCTACTGTTGACTTTAAGCTGTAGTTAACAAAACCATAGTGCCTTATACACCATAGCAGCTACTTTAGCTTTACACATTCACTCTTTCAAGACCTTCCACCATGGAAAAAATATATAATTTTTTTTTTTTTTAGATAATCTGTGTCTTTTGGTCTGCTCTTTGTTCTGAAAACGTGGAGTGTGGTATGGTTCAATTCTTTTGCGCACTGGAAATGTTAAAGCCATTTGCTGTTCTAACTGATCCCTGCTTGGAGTGTTTCATTACTGACGCAATCTCGAAGTGAGCATTATAAAGTGAAGTATTATTCTTGATTTCACTGCAAAGCAGTAGGGAGTCAAACTGCAGGCATCCAATGTCAAAATCGCCTTTTCTAAAGGATTTTTTTTAGTGTGAGGGTGAAGTGCATTTAAGGCTGTGTTTGCTGATCTCGAAGCTCAGGATGTAATGAGTAAAATGACAGAAGAATATGACCTTGCAAAGAGGGAGACGGCTAAAATCTACGTGAGCTTTGGGAATAATGGAAATGAAGCACAGTCCAAATGAATGGGACCTTTAAAGGTTGCCTTTCCCTTCACAAAGGTTTTTGATATAATATGAAACCTCTAACAAACCCTTAAGAAAAGACAATTACGGTTCTATCCATAGGGTTCAGAATCCAAGGTGTTCCGACTGGCTGCAGTTTGACAGCCATAGAAACCATTTCCCATTTAATCTATTTAACCGGAGTGAAAGAATGTTTTCTTGCTCTTGGTATGTAGAATATTTAGTCATTAATTTGGTCTTACACTGTTTTCACTGTTGAGATTTGAGCATATTGTGGAAAATTAATTATCTTAGAGCACACTATATTTTATGAAGTATTGATTTGCCTTTTCCAGTTACAGAAAATTGTACCTTTTTCCCTCTCTAATTGAATTTATTTCTTCAGAGGAGTTAGACTGTAAAATGCTGCATGAAAAGCGAGTATTTTGAAAAGCAGGGTGTATTGAATGGTTTTTGGAAACTAATTTGAAATATTTGGGGCACCCTTCTTTCACAACCACCTCTTGTGCTGTGGTGGTCCCAACAGAAATTACGCAGTGCATCTTGAGCCGGTTCAGAATGAGCAGTAATTATATGCAGGCTGGAAAGATGTTGATGAAGGCCTTCATTGAGGGCCAGCTCCACGGAAAGGCAGTTCAAGCTCCCCTGTGGTCACAGCAGCTTAGGCCCCACGAGAGGATGTCCTTCATGACTAAGGTAGCACTGAGGTTTCTGTGAATGCTTCGCTGGGACTTGAAGCAATGCTACTGAGCACATTCACTTGACAGAAGGAATACAACAGAAATGCAAATACTTTTAAAGCAGTATTTGCTATTTATTTATTGGATGCCTTTTGAGAAAGGGCATTTTACTAATAATTTTAATTACTAATGAATAATAGTAAGGACTTGAGCTCCTGCTTCCAGCCTATGTAATAGGCACGTTTCTTACACTTAGTTATTTTTTTTAATCTGAGGGTACAGCTTTCTTTTGCTTTCCATGGAGTCATCTTATCCCTGATTTTCAGCATGTTCAAAGCTTCATCCTCTGTCCCCTGACTTCAGGTAATTCAATTGATTCTTTTTTCTTTCATTCTAGAATTTCTGTGCTTGGAAAAGGGAAAGAGAGCTGGGGTGAGAAGGAGGTTGATATTTTCTTTTTTTTTTCTTTTTCTTTTTTTTTTTTGGTTTTATCTTTTTTCTTCCTTTTCTTTTTCCTTCTTTTTTCATTTTTTTTTTCTCATTTTTCTTTTTTTCCTTTTTTCCCCCTCTTAAACCCAACTACCTAGGAACTGAACCCAGTAGTTTCAAGAACCATGGAAAAAAAATGTTTAATTTTTCTACTGTATTATTTTCTATTGTATTTTTTTATTTTCTATTGTATTATGTAAAATTTCTCAAGACCCTCTCATGACTGGCACCAATCACACATCGATGCTCTTCTTTCTTGTATATCCTTTCATAGTTATTCTGCTGCTGTATATAATGAACGCTCCCTTTCTCCCCACCTCTGTGCTGGTGCTCTTCCATTCTCCTTTTCTACCAGATTTCACTGCAGATTTCTTTAGCTGACATATGAATGCTCAGAATTTCAAAACAGCCCACAGCTGCAATTAGCCATTTGTCAAGGTGTGCAGGAACCGACCAGCCTCCTCACTGCAGTGAAGTCCTCTCGTTGCTCTGCTGACACACCACAAAATTATCCTCTTAGCTCCATGAATGAGAAAAGTCCCACAGCAATAGAAGCCCATCTGGTTAATATATAAAAAACCCATTGTGTGCATTCACCCTTTTTTTCCTCCTCCCTCAGCATAGAGTTGTTTTTCCCTTTCATCTTGGTGTTTCTGAAGGCAATAACAAAGCTTCGTCCACCAGCAGTTATAAATTTCTGGCGCACCACACCCCCAATTCACTGCTATTATGCTTAGGCTTGTACAGCGGGAACCCCACGAGGCATTTTCAAGTATCTTCTCCATCCAGCTCAAGCAGTTCTCATCACTCCAGAAATGTCTTTCTTTAGCTTACAGGACAGAAGAATGAGCTCCCTTCAGAGCTTAATATACCTTTGCTTCACACGGAAGCTGAAAGGGTGCCGAAGTAATGTAATGAGAGCACAGGCAATCTGAGTTGGAAGTAAAATACATTTTCTCTGTGATGTGCTCAACCTCTTCTGCCCTGGGGCTTAAAAACTGAAATCTACGCTTTAATTTAGTGTTCTCCGCCTGTACACTGAAATGCTGCTAATGATTCCAGAGAGTTAACAAGAGGGTAGCAAAAAATCATATGTCAGGAACGTCTGAAACCATAAAAATTCTAGAGGCAAGACAATTTGACTCAAGTCAATGGATTTTGAAAAAATAATTTTCTGTCTACTGGAGGCCAGGGAAGAGAACATATTGAGTTCATTTGTATCGCAGTATTTTTACAAACTCCTTATTAAATCAAACTTGAAACAAAGGTTTGTTTAACAAGTTAGCGTAGTATTACTTTTTTTTTTTTAGAATGATTAAATAGAATCATTTTCAAAATTAGAAAGCATCTAAAAAATATAGATCACTTCTAAATAAACACACTTTTTTTTCTCTTTCTCTGTAAAAGTAATACTCCCAAGAAAAAAGCTGGGATTTGCGATTCACCAGCTCAGTTATGTCAGGTGTTTTTTTTTTTCTTTTTTTCCAATGTATGAACTTCTCGTGGGCAAGCTTGCAGTGTGTCATGAGTGTAGGGGCATGTGTTCTGAGGAGATTAATACCCGTTTCCAGAAAGAAAGATGGCAATTTCTCATGATCTGTAGACGTGGCTATTTATACCGTCTAAAAATGTTGAACAGTGTGTCTGTTACTTAACCTGTCTACATTTTTGTTAATGCTGTAAAAATGTTCATTTATTCAGTAAGATAGTTGTTTTTCATGACACCTGAGCATCTGTTTCTGAATGATATATTCAGCTCTGTAGTGAAACTTAAATCCACTTTGGAGCTGGAAGCTAATGCAGGTTAGTTGGCATATGATGCAACTTTAAGTTATTCGTATGTATTTAAAATAAGATTGATATACCCCAGTTTCTTTCTCAAAGAAGTTTAACTTAAACTAATTCTTAGTGATTGAAGTGCATTTAAAACTGGTTCATAAAACCCTCAAAAACAAAAAGCCAGTTTACTTGAGCATTACTGTCACGGCCAAAAAGCATGTTTTATGTACAGCAACCTGGCTGGTTGGCTTGTTTTTTCTTGGTATTACCCTTTAAATAGCTCACAAAATGAGACAGAAAAATACATTCCTGCAATATATTGTTTGGTGGAAATTGGCTGGAGATGCACTTGGGTAACTGTGTTTTTGAGAAAATAGGTGTGTTTCTTAACAGTAGGCTCCACCTAAAACAAACCCCCAAACTGTCGTGTACGCAACCGTGCGCCCTCTTGGGTTGTGCAGCCTGCTGCCCTGCAAGGACTTCGACCCTACGGAGGTGCAGCAGCTGAGGGACCAGTTCCTGGCCGCCTTCTAGCACTAGCATGCTCAGCTCAGGCAACGCAGTCCTGAGCTCTGTTCTCATCAGAAGGGCAATTTTTTTTTATTGAAGAAACATACTCTTGGAGGCTACTCCCACCTCCTCATGGAGCTGGTCATCATGCCTAGCCCCGGACTTCCTCCAGTTAGGCTAAGATCCTCTTCAGATCTAGCAACTCCATTTTTCTGGAGTGGGAAAAAGGACAGAAGATAATGAAAAACCAGTTAGTTGGGCAAGAGACACTCAAGGAAAGGAACAGCATCGAGGCTTGTCTCCTACGCTGGCTGGCAGGCGATTTTTATTGCTGCTTCTGTCTACGGAGGCCTTGGTGCAGAGCAAGAGCACAGGACGCTCAGCACACCAGCTTGCTGTCAGTAACTGCCCTGTGGTTAATTTGGGGGTCAGTCTGTGTCACACCACGGCCAGCGTTGTACAGATTGACAATGTGACGTAAATGGACTCCAACGTCACATTAGACCATGTTGTCAAGGCAAAGTCAGAAGTGCATCGGCACTATCTGATTAACAGCATAGTAAATTGAAGTTGTTAAGTCTAAACAAAATTTGCTTTGGTCCCTAATTTTGAACATACCTTTATTATTTTTAATGGATTGAAGCTGACAGGAGATTTGTGTAAGAAGATTTTGTGTAATTCTAATGAGAATGTGAGTCCTTTGTCAGTGCACGACAAAATCCTGCATCATTCATAAAATTTAAGACGGTGTTAATGTTATCCAAGATTATTTACAGCGTATTTTAAAACGGCTGAATGTTTCTTCACAGTGTACTGGATGCATTCATAGGCTTTTTATGGTCTCGTCAATTAAATTTGTGGATGTACCCAAGGCCATTAGCCCTCCATGTTACGTATGTGCAAAAAAGCCCATGCCAGTAGCTGGGGGCCAGGCACATAATCACCAGAAAAGTAATTATTTGGCAACACAGCAAAATGGCGGACTTCAGAATTCTTGTGGTGGTGCTGTCACAGGCTAGAAACAGCTTCGAGCCAGGGAATTTTTCCATCAATTTAATTTATGGCCAATTAACAAGCTTTTAATCCCCCATCCTGGTACTAAACAGTAAAAGCAGCTGAGGGAAGCACACCCCGACCCTCTGCAGACCGAACGGCCTCCGTCAGGCCCCAGCAGAGTCCGCTGCGTCCCCCCCGCCGCTCGGGCCGCCCCTTCTCCTCAGCCGGGGCCTGCCGGTGGCGCCGCGCACTCGCTAACGCCCCGTCAGCGGCCCGCTGCCGCCGCTCGGCCGGGGCCCGCGGCTCGGCTACCCGCCTTTTCTCTCAGAGTTTGCCCTCCCTCCCCTGCCGCGGCGCGCGCCGCTCTCGGCCGTTACGGCCGTTAACCTGAGGCGCGCGGCAGCGGCGCCAAGCTCCGCCCCCCCAACCCCCACGCTGTTTTGGCGCGCGGCGGCCGGCACAACCCCCCACCCCCTCACCGCGCTGCGCGGCCCTACCACGGGCCGCAGGTAGCGGCGAACGCCCCTCGGAGCCTGAAAGCGGGGCAGCGAGTCTCCCTGTGGCGCGCTCGGACGGGCCCCGGTGGCTCGTGTGAGCGCTGAGAGCGCTGCGCGGTGTGTTCAGGCCGAGGTGGCAGGAGGACACGAGGGGAGCCAGAGCAGGGCTTTCAAAACACGCTCATGGACACAGCAGCCAAAGCCGGACCCCTCCAGGCCTTCTCGTTGCCTCCTCCTGTCTGGCCCCACATGCCTGCGCCCCGTGGGGTTGCCGCTGCTCAGGGAAGACCCAGTGGTGCGTCAGCCATGCTGGTTGTTGCCCCTAAAATAACTTCACTTGCGTAAAAGAATCACAGAATGGTTTGGGTTGGAAGGAACCTTGAAGACCATCTGGTTCCAACCCCCTGCCATGGGCAGGGACACCTCCCACCAGACCAGGTTGCCCAAAGCCCCATCCAGCCTGGCCTTGAACACCTCCAGGGATGGGGCACCCACAGCTCTGGGCCTCACCACCCTCTGAGTGAAGAATTTTTTCCTTATATCTAGTCTAAATCTCTCCACTTTTAGTTTAAACCATTACCCCTTGTCTTAGCACTAGTGGCCCTTGTAGAAAGTCCCTCGCCAGCTTTCATGCAGGCACCCTTTGGGTACCGGAAGGCCACTGTGAGGTCTCCCCAGAGAAGCAGCACATCAGGCATTTGTCTCGGTGAAACACATCAGCAGCAGCTCGATGTGTTTTCGCTGATGGCCGTTCCTGCGGATGCCTGCTCTTTCCCCAGCAATGGCTGACGTGGTAATCAGGCTTGGCTTGGTTAGCTCCTACTCCCCTCCATGGGGATAATTGTACCCTGCCTGCAGACGTGAGCAAATGAAAACTTTTGCAATGGCAAGAAATACTGTATGGAGCATTTAGTCCTTATTACCTACCTAGCCTATTTTTATTGTCTTTCACAAGGCCTTTTCTGTTCTGTTTGAGCATATGGGCACTGCTGGAATAATATATTAAGAAACGAACAGAATTTTCTCACTGTCTCAGTAGTAGGCTTCAATTTCTGGGGTTTGTAGACTTGTACAGAATATATCTTATCTGCGTCTCGTGATCTGGTGACTATTTAGTAATAACGGTCACCCACACAGTGTGCCGGGACACCATGCTGTTTGGTAATGAGAGCTCCCGGAGTTCTGTGAAGGCACCAATTAATCATCATAGTGCCAATTAAAAAGGCCATTAGAAATACTGTCCGTAGTCATCAATCCTGCATAGGTATTTTTTTCTCAAGGAGGTGTGTGTTTACCAGTCAGACTTGCACACGTGTATGCTTCTTTTTCCAGGTCGATGTGACCTGGCCAAGCATTCGGGCAAAATATATTGGCAGTGGCAATCAATTTGTATTGTTTTACATTTTATTGTAGTTAGATCCCAAATCTACTGCAATCTAATAAATCAGGTTTTGTTTCTGTAAGTGAGAAGTAGTGCTTCATACAGCACAGTTACACTCAAGCTCTCATTGGAGTTGCACTGCAGTTATTATTGGGGTATGATTTTAAGGCTAAAGTTCATAGATTCCTTTCAGAACAGGAACTTTGCTGTTTCACGGTTCCTGATGGGGAACAGTGTGTTAATTTGGGTCTCCAAGTACTCCAGTAATATAAATAATGGAGAGTGGAGCAGGTAGCATTTTTACCTTACACTGTTTATTATTTTATTTTGAATCTTTTATCAGTTGCTCATAACTTCTTCATATTTCACCTATTCGGATTGAGAAATTTCTATACCCATTGTGTGCCTTGGAATGCTTTTTTTTATTTCCTGAAATGTTCATTTGAAAACAGTTGAACCGTTTATGAGACCAAGAGTAAAGAAGAATGCTGTTTTGTCCACATTAAAACTCTTCCAAAAGTTTCCTTTTATTGGGAAGCAAAGCTCGTAATAAAAAGTTCCTGTTTTTTGAGCAAGGATTTGAAAAATCCTTAGGGGTTATGCTTTTTGTTTTTTCTTGTAAAACATCCACTTTAGTTCTTCAAAATTACAAGGCGTTGGAAACCGCTGTTGTCTCATGCTCAGCAGAGGTGTTAAAAGTTTTAGAGCTGTGTGCTGCAAGAGAAATGGAGTTGGATCAGAAGGATCTGTAATAAGTGCAGCACCGTAATCAGGAACCTGGAATTGAATTTGGGATTTTTCTCTGCTGTTAGCAAATACTTTATGAAACGCAGTAGCAGAAGATAGATGTTATCATCTGTTGTCACAGAAGATAATCTGCTATCTCTGTCCTTCGCTCCAGCTGCTTAGGTACCAGATTTTTGACAAATGGATCCTCTGGAATAGTTGATATGTCTGTCGGCATCAACATGCTGCTCCATGATGGGATTTCAGTTTGACTTGCCAGGTTACATTAAAAATAATAATCCAAACAAACCAACTTGAATCTCCTTTCCCAGCCTCCAAAACCCAGGAATGACACAAAGAAGCTATGCATTAAAAGAAAGCCAGACAGTTAAAACCATTTGCATACTTCTGCTTAGTCTTTTTTCTTTGTATCTGAACATCATCATTCAGTTTTCCGTGACAGGATTGCAGAGCCCAAAAGACTTTGATTGCAACGGCTCTAGGGATCACGCGTGTGTCGGGAAGGAGCTACCTTTGTTTTGCTGCTGGAATCGTGAGATGGGTGAGGTGGGAGTCGTGTGGAGGAGAGGAGATGAGCCTGTTCTTTGTCTCGTTGCACAGCACCATCGCCGCCACCCCCACAGGACCTGGCACCCTCGTGTCATGCAGACCGCACCTGCCCTTGTTCCTGGTTTTTATATGGGCAGAGGCCTGGGCAGCTGCAGTTCTTACAGCTGGCACTGAAATCGGGGGAGTGACGCTCTGAACCCCATAAAGCGCTGAAAAGTGCTGAGTACCCTTAGCGAGTGGACCCCGGCTTTTCACATGCGTGTGCAAGGATCTTGGAGGCAGTTGACCTTTGTCTTGCTGTGCCCCCATGTCCCAGCTGTAAAATGGAGAAGATAAAATGCCTTTGTCAGACGGGAGTGGGAGTGTTTGCAAACAGCAAATACCTTTTTTTCTTCTTTTTCTTTTTTTTTTTTTTTAAGTGGTCATGTGGCAGTGTGTTAAGCACTGTGAAAACTGGGATGATAGTAAGAACTTTGCATTCAGAGCAAAATCCAGAGGGTGTTACAAGACAGCCGGTAATGACAATACAGCCAATTATTAACTGGCTTCCTTTCAGTCAGTGGGAGCCTGTATTTGTCATTTTTTATTGGGACAGAGAGAAGATGCAGCTTGTGAACAAACGTTGGGAGAGTTTAAATGGGTGAAATTTTAAATCAGAGTCTTTGTAATAATAAAGGAACGTAAGACTTGTATCTGTTAAAAGCAAATTTAGACATGAAGCCCCTTTCCTGCCCTTCAACTTAAAATCTACGATTATCTTAAATCCCAAAATGTGGCTTCATTGTTCATTTCCTTTATACCAGAATGTAAAATAACAAGAGCTTGAGGCTTTAGGGTATTTAAATAGTAATCCTTTTTCATTATAACTTCTGGTAGTGTTTTAATTAAAGGTATTGGAAGAACTGTCATGTGTGACACAGTTTAAAATGCCTGTACAGTGTGCTAGGAATAGGTTGGAAGGGAATTATTCACTTGCAGTGAAGTAGACCAGATTTTGTTATTTTTGACTGTTTATCACCCGCAACTTGATCATGTATTTTTACATGGCGAAGAGAGAGAACGCTTTTGTGGATGCTTTTTGCAGCTCCTCATATATTTAACAAACTGAAGCTGTTTTTAGGAATGTTCACTGTCGTTTCTTCATACCGAAAGAAACCTCATTAAAGAAAGCTACATAAAATTTGGATAGACAGTTAAAGAAAAGACCTAGACCTATTATGGAAAACATATTACTTGTCTGGTTTTGGGAGAGATTTTTATTTCTTCCTGGTTTTGCCCCGTCACCTTTTCTCACCTCCTTCCCGAGTGTGCCCTCATGGCATGTTTCGGCCCTTATTTGTGTAGACGTTTTTCAGTGAAGGGCACCAAAGACTCCTTCTGATGACTGGTGCTGTGCCATTGAAGTTGTGTGGTTTTATCTGGCTG
The DNA here is from genome assembly GCA_013399475.1 of Chauna torquata. Taxonomy (NCBI): domain Eukaryota; kingdom Metazoa; phylum Chordata; class Aves; order Anseriformes; family Anhimidae; genus Chauna; species Chauna torquata. The sequence continues at coordinate 418,406 of VXAL01013293.1, read as the reverse complement.
GCTGTTAGGCTCACACTGCACTGCCGGAGCGGCGAGATGCTACCCTTTTGCAAACTTTATGAACTGGAGAGGGCAATCCAACAGAATCCTTAGTGAGGTCACTGTGATCTGGCGACTGAGGTTTTATGCCAGTATTTTTCCTTCTGTGTTTTTCTTGAAGAGTTTGCATTATGTCACTGCCCTGTAAAACCGCATCTAAAGTAAAATATGGCAGTAATGACTAGCAATACAGAAAAATGTAAGAAAATTGCACTGATTGCTGTCTAGAGTGAATGGTTCAGGATTTCAACCTCCAATGTTTTCAATTAGAAAAGGACAGAGGAAGGAACTGGGGAGGTTGTTCCCAGTCATTGTAACAGAAGACATTTTTATTTGTATAAATTTTAATAAGAGTAAAATGTAAGGTTTTCGGGACATGTTTTGAAAGTTGAAGGGCGTTTCCACCCACTCCTTAGCCCCCTTGTAAGAGAGGAGTGTCACCGCTTCAACAGCTGCCAGTGCAGCTGACCTGGCTTTGAATTGAAAGGTCTTGTTGATTGACGTCTAAACAAAATGTTAATTTATTTGCATACCATGTAGTCTTGGAGGACTTGTTTAGATCACCAGAGGCCTCAAAAAGCTCAAGTCTTTGACCATTATGTGGAATTTGAGCAATTTTTATGTTTATTGCACTATTATCTTCCTCCAGATCAGGTTCACTTGGAAGGTGTCTTTAAGGAGGTGTTTCTACTTTCATATTCAGCTTTAAGAAAAGAAAAGTTGAACAGGTGTCTGAGTTCAGCTGAAGTTACTGGGCTATTACCACATAGAACCAATTAATTTGGTGAACTAGGGATACTGTTTGGAGAAGTAAACGTGTCCCTGAAATAGCATGTACTGGCTTCTCCACTTGGGGAAGAGAAGTTGTGCAGTTTTGCTCATTTTGTGTTCTTTTTGAACAGCTAGTAAATAAAGTCAGTGAACTGTTTTCCTTTTTTTTTTTTTTTTTCCCTGAGTTGTTTAGCTGACAGGAATCAGGAACAGGAATTCCTAATAATTCCTAATCAGGAATCAGACTGAATGACCAGCTGATCTGGGAAGAATCTGTTCAGATGCCCTCTTCCCTTCCC
>VXAL01013293.1:209196-417244 GCA_013399475.1 Chauna torquata | reverse complement strand
TTCCCTTCCCTTCCCTTGCCTTCCCTTCCCTTCCCTTCCCTTCCCTTCCCGTCCCCTCCCCTCAGGATCTCACCTAATTCCAAGGTGTGTAAGAGTGCCAGTGGCCTAATGCCTTTTACCCAAACAAGTAACATCCATTCAGGAATCTGGGTGTTCCTCAGCGTGCTTTCCCCAAATGAATGGATTTTAAGTTTAGTTAGCAATCATACAATAAATCTAAGTGTATATTGCTATGAACATATGAAAGGGAGCACAAAATTCGTGCTTCTTCCCATCAGGGCTTTGTACAAGCATTGATATACTCATTAAAAAATGAGGCTCAAGTGTTTCATCATAAAAGAGGAATAAACAAAATTTTGTGATTTCTTATTTCATAAAAGCAAAGTATTTGCCTTGCAATTATTTGAGGGTTCATAGAGTCCATGGTGAGAAATCCGTGCCTATTAATGCATGTTTTTAATGAACGCCACTTGTTCATTTAGGATTTTTGTATATAAGAAACAGCGTTAATAGACTTGTGGGTGTGATTTTTTTTGAAGTGCCTGCAACAGTGTTTGCTTAAGTGTAGATGTCCCGTGGCTGTGCAATACCAGCATTTCCACAGGAATCCCTAGGTGAAATTTAGAGTATCCTTCAGGTGTCTCGACTGGTGATAATATTAAATAACATTAAATTAAATTAAACAAATTAACTTAATAACAACATAATGTAAATAACGGAGTTATCTTAAAAGGTATAAAAAATAAATATTTTTATGTAATTTTTATTTGTTGAGATCATACGAGATGCTACATCTGAAAGGATTTGAAATGATGCAGTATGTGAGCTAACATGTTGCCACTGCGCTTAGCTGTGTCCTTCTGCTGCACCATCTGACTGCTCCAAGCACGGACTGAATAAAGTACTCCTTTTCAAGGTGCCCGCAGTTGCATGGTCTCACTTTCTCCACGGGAGAATGTGTGTGCGTACACAGACACACGCATCCTCTTCTTCTCAGAAGTCTCAGAAGATGAAACTGGATACTTACAATTTTTGATTACATGGCCGTTGTAATCTCAGTTTGGCTCCCACCAAGAGCAGCCTGCACAGCACTTGCGGTCACTGACTGAACTGTAACTCTTGGCTTTGCAGAAGATTTCAGAGAAGCCCGGCGGGCAGTGTGCGAACTGGTGTGAAGTCCCAGATCACTGGAAGAAACGGCACCCCTAGGTGTCAAGTGTCCCTGTAGCACATTCAAGCGCACTTTGAATTTCCTTGTCAATGAGATGAAAATGAGGCCCTTTCCTGGGGAGGATGGAAGAAAACGGTTGGATGGTGTAATAGCAGGTTGCAGGAGAGCTCGGTGAGGGTGCTTCAGGAAGCAGGGGAGCGCGCTGGTGTCTGTGCCCTTCCTGCCCTCCAGAGCTGCACTTTACACGAAGGCTGCTGTGGAGAGAGGGGGCAGGCAGGGGGCCGTAAAACCTTGTTTTGAAAACAGGTAAATGGGCGAGCAAAAAGCTGTCACTGAGATTGTTTATTCCTTCTATTTCTTTGGCGAAACCAAGGGAAGCCTTTGACACTTCACAGCTGACGAATATTTGTCCAGTTTTTACTGCCTCCTGGGCTTTCTTTCAATATGTCGGGCAAAGTGAACAAGTGTAATATTGAAGCAGGGACAGAAGAGAAGATGAAAAAAAGAAGGACAAGTCCTACAGAACGAGTTACGTGACAGGAGCCTTTAAAGCTGAGGAAAAAGCTGTTTAAAATTGCTGAGTATGAAGCCAACATCGCCTGGGTCAGCTTTCCAGCATGACAGCAATAAACACGTGACCAATAATTCAACCCGACAGAAGAGGTGCTCAAGAATACAAATTCCATGAATGCTGTGTTCTGCTAACGCACCCAAAATGCGACACGTAAGCCTGGACTTCCCTGACAGTGTGCCTCCTGTCTCTCCCATCCGCTCATTTGATGAGCGTCCTCCCTGTGAAAGCGCAGCCTTTCTGATCCCATTAGAGAAGAGAGGCTCTGTCTCCGCGCTCCTTTTTGCAGCCCGTGCACTTTGTGAACCGCGCTGTGCATGGGGGATTTGTTAAGATGCATGCATTGGGACCTAACGTGTCACAGGCAGCCTTGTTACGGATGAAACCTAGCTGACAGAAGAGATTAGCTGCAGCCGAGAGAGGAAAACAAAAAGTCATATTTTAAGGAAGATTGTGGTGCAAAATTTTGATTATTTATTGGGCAAGAAGATAGTCAGGGCTTTGTGTTATCAGAGATTCTGTGCCCTAGGAAACTGGCAGCGAATTCAGCCTGGTGCTGCCAAACTGTACTTCAGAATCTGAGGTTTCATATGAAAAAGGAGAAAAAAAGCAAAACAAACAGAAAACCCTCTATACCCTGCAGCTGCAGAGAAAATACTCAGAAACTCACTGAGACCAGAGCTGTGTTCTTGTCTTGAGTCAGCAATCAGCTTGAAGCAATACCTTTGAGAAGAGCGAACTGTGCTGGTCATTTCAATGCATGTGAGCTATGAAGTCTGACGTGTTTCACAGCAGCTAGCTCTTTTCTGTTCTTTTTTTGCAAAAACCTCAGTGTAATGTATGCTGTTTATGAAGGTATGTTCTTGGGAAGGAAGAAGAGAACCAGAAGGAAGGCTTGTTATTATTCACGTAAATTAGAATTAATGCTAAACTTCCCTTCCTTCTCTTCTTCCCTCCTTCCAAAAAAAAAAAAAAAAAGCAAACAACTTTTCAAATTGTGGAGAAACAAGGGATATTTTCTTTGCCCACCGGAAAAAGCTTTAGTCATATCCGGACTCTCAAAAAAATCAAAACAAAACCCCCTTCTTCCCACTAACTCCTACATTCTCCTTAGTGCCATATGCCCCAGCTCACAATTACCCAGCTTTTAATGCATTCCACTTCTGCTCTGACAGCTATACAATGCACAACAGTTGCACAGAGTCAGAAGGCAAATCTGGGAAGCACAAAGAATTAAGAATTTGGTGATAGTTTAAAACAAATGTAGAGAACGTGGAAGTAAATAACAAGTGAAACTGGATACTAATGGCATTTTTTCATTTCTCTTTGTCTGTCTAACCCTCCTGTTTAGAATTTACTTACATAGTACTGTGAATTTCCCTTTTGGCATCAATTCCACAGAATTTACATTTAGCAGGCTGCAAAATACAGGGGATCTTGTACCTAGTGCATATAATCACCCTGAGGAACCTGTTAATCAGTGGAACAATTGTGTGGTTATATGGCTCGCATCATGTTTGAGCATTGGAGCTCAACGTTAGAAAAACACTGTAATTGCTAATAATTAGTACTAGGTGAGCCTCACAAGGTTTACTTAAGAGTCCCCTCATGTCAGATTCGTATCCGTGGCATATCTAAAGTATCTGAGCCATTTAAGGATCTGAGAGGTAATACTTTGTCATTGTGTAAGGCAGAAGACCTGTGTATGAAAGGGCGAGGGGACTGTGAAATAATTACTAGCTCTGCATTTAATTTAAGTCAATGAAAATGCCAGAATGATTGAAGTGTTTATGCTGAAGATCAAGGAGTTAGATTGGAATAGGGTAATCAAATCCAGGGGCATCTTTCTTAAGTTTTAAAATATTTCTTAGGGAGGAGATAATGGAGGACGCTGAGAGCATGGCAGGGGAGTGTTGGAAGGAAAATCAGGATCAGAGGTCACACCTGTGTGAAGTGATGGCTTGAAAATGACAAGTAAAAATAGAGAGATGCTTCACTTGACAGTGATGAATAGGTTCCTTGACCTGAGGAGGAAGACTAGAGGTGGTTTCGCACTGTGGAGATGGTAATTTGATAGTGGCAGTTACAGGTGAAAAAGTTTGCTGTTAAAAATACAGTGGAAAAAAGTGACTGGTTTTAATTATGCGTGGGCACTCATGCCCTCAGGCCTCGATTGTCCAGGCAGCTCTGCTTTTCGGCTGTGGTAGCTGTGACACGTTCAGTTTGTCACTTTTCCATACTTTCGATGTGATTCTCCCATCCCTATTTTTCTCCAGCTGTGCCCTGTATAGATTTTACTTTGTGTTTACCTGTGCTTCGCTTATCTTCAGCACCAGAGTATTCTGCACTGCCCGGCAGCTGCCCCTTTCCTCTGGCACCGTGAAACTGTTCAACCAGCCTCACAAAGTTGGTAAACTGATGCACAAGGCTTATAGAGTCGGTATTGCGGTATCTGGGACTGTACATATGGTTTCCACAACGTGGGAGGTGGGATCAGTCATATCTTCCTTACACATCTCTCGTATCCCAGGGGCAGGGAAACATTTGCCAATGTCCTATAACTTTGCTTCTCTGCAAGCAATAAATGCCTAGAGTCTGTCAGCTTTTTGCATAGTAAGATAAAAAGCATGTTACGGGCTGCTGGCTGCTTCTGTTCAAACACGAAGCATGGATTTTGAGGCTAGTGGAGGTCTGTTTGTTTAAAAGAGATTCTGATCAAGATGAATTATGAAAATGTCAATAAATACCACATTTTAAAAGGTAATAAACTGACTATTACTGTCGAAGGCAGAGCTCCAGGCAAACTTTAGCAGCAGCCTGAACCACCTACCTTTAGGTACCTTCTTCCTCCACAGCACTAGCGTGAGGAGCTGAAGCAGCCCTGGACCTCCAAAGGGAATTCTCAGAGGCCCAAATAGTCCAAAGTGCTTCACAGACACTGTGTTCATGATTTCGTTACTTGTGTGTGTGTTTCGGTCATACTTTTCCATGCAAGTCCCTTATGCGCGTGTGACATCAATCCGTTGCTCAGCTGAAAATATCCAGTACTTTGCAGTTTAGTATGGAGCAATTAATCGTATGTTTGGGCACCGCAATGCCAAGTTTTATTTTGTTTTCAAATACTGTGTATGGAAGATTGGAAAAAATAGATAGTCAAATGCTATGTTTAGATATTTCTCTTCTTTTGCAATCCTTTTAAAAATGTACCAAAGATTTCTTCTAAAGACATGAGTTAAAAATAAGTAATCTTTTCGTGTGTCAGGTCAGGGTTTAATTGCTTGCCCACCCAGTCAGGAGTTACCTAGTACTTGCCGAGCTCAGGCCTGTACGCATCACAGCACCAGCTGAGAGATTATCAACTCAAATGACCCGTTTGGGGAACACTCCTATCCGTAGGTCTCGCCCTCCCCCTTTGCTGGACTTGAAGTCTGATGAGTGTTTAGACATTGCTTTGAGATAATGATAATGTGCCTTTTAATTAGCATCAATATTTCTAATCTTTTGGGGAATAATAATGTGCTTCTTTTTTAGCCCTTGACTGTTGACAGATGGCCACTTATTAAACATCATTAAATTCTGACATCAATCATTTTTGTGCTTTTTAAAATATGCTCGTCGTTTAAATCAAATGATATATATGGGAGGAAGGTTTTTCAGACCAGGGCGTTTAGACTTTGATGCAGTGCTGAAACAGCATTTGGTGGAGGCCTCGTTTTTTAAGATGCTATAAGTATAGTCTCAGGGGCATGGCTAACTTGTAATTTCAGTGTACATGCGTATATTAAAAGGGGCTCTTGTATGGAAGCAGCCTGACTGCTTTTGAGACAAAGCCACTATTTACACATTTAGAAACTTGAACTTTTGAAAAGCCTGTGCTCATCTGCAGAAAACATTTCATGCATTTACACAGGAATTCATATTAGATGTGTTTCTGTGAATGCAGTGAAAAACCGAAGATGAATTCTTGTATGTTGTTTGCAGCAATGCTTTACTGACGATGCATTCTTGGCTAGAACCTCTGATCTGTTATTTGTGAAACTTTGTTTAGTGGGTACAGTTACGATCTGCATTGTGTCCTTGCTCATCTTAATAGCAGTATTAATTTGCAGGAAGGGACAAAAATTATCTTCTGGAGTTATCAAGCAGTGTTTAGGCTTTCTGAATGCTAATTAATTCAGAGCTCAAATGCTGTACCTGCTGTTTAAAAGGCTGGCAGCTTGTATTCTTCACCTGAGTGACAGCTGTTGCTACCTTTTTTTTTTTATTTTAAGAAGACTGGGAAAGATTAACTCCATCCATGCTGATGACTGCCATATTGAAATAACAATTGTTACGTTCAGAATTAAGATTTGCCATATTTTGTCTTTAACAGATTTGCTGATTTTGACAGCATCTTAGAGAAAGGATTGGTGATAGTATATTGTTAAGAGAAATTGCTAAAAATATCTCCAATACACCGTTATTTTTTTCTGGACAGAAAAAAAATATATCTCTGCCAGTTAATGTCAGAACCAGATCCTCCATGTAAGCTAGACAGGAAAGAATTAAAATATTGCTAAGTCAGGTTTGAACATTTATGGTAAGTGAGGAATCTGAAGAATTTTCTCTTGGAGTTTTTTTTTTTAATACTTACTGTCAAGGAAAACATTTATTAGTTGTAATTCAATTAAATGTTCACTTAAGCCAGTTAAGTGTCACACAAAATAATAAAGAACAGTTTTATATTTTAGACACTGCATTCAAATATCATTGAGTTATTATTCATTAAACTAAACTCCTTTGCACTAGGAAGAAATGGAAGTCTTTTTGGTAGTGAAAAGGGGCTTTGAAGGTATGCAGGTAATTTAATTTAATCTGAGAACGAGTATCATCTGGTATATGTTCATACGCAGATTTGAGAGGGTTACGTGGTTTGCCTGAATGATCGATGAAGCAAGGTACTAATATTGGATTACATTCTTTCTTTTTCACAGAGGAACGGATAGCTGCGTATACGTGTGAAGTCTGTCCCTCCATTCCCTCCTGCCCCCGATTGAAACAGTTTAATTTGTACTATGCGTTTTTTTTGGAAGAAACATGAGACAAATCAACAGTTGTCTGATGTCAAAGGGCATCGCTTAACCAGTGATACCAAACAGAATTCCACAAAGGCTTTCAGTTCGTATTTTAGGGCAAATTCAAGGTTTTTTGCTGCTGTTTTGCTAAGCAAGTATTTCAAAAATACAGATGTACGGTAGACACATCATAATAATCCGTTTTTTTCTTCTCATTTTGGAGGCCCTATATCTTTAGGGGAACTTGGGGTGGACGTGTCTAATGCCTTTGGGCTTTGATTTGGTTTGTACGCATTCTGATTCAGTAAATCTCATTAAGCACATTTAGCTTCCAGTATTCACTGCAAGTTCTGTTGACTTCAATAGCAAATTAAGCACATGCTTAAATGGTGTTTGGAGCCCTAGGAAAAGGTGATTAACCTAAAGAACAAAGGTATGCTATTACAATATTTTAACTCATTAAAATCCAGTAGATTTGCTGATAGTGATTCACTAAATACTCTATATTGGAAGTAAAACAATTACCTTGTAGTTGGCCGGCTCTCTTGTGCAGCTTGGAATAGCAACATCCATGTATTAGCTAGGTACTTCTGTTGTGACAATACATTTCCTTTTACTTTTGACCTATTGTTCTGTTCTTATAAATAATTAGTGATTATAATTCGTGATTGAGAATGCAACTCATTAAAAAAAAATAAAGGTTTACAAGCTTGTTTACAAAGTGTTCTTGAAAATGGAAAATTTTTGAGAAATTGTTGACTTGTTGCAGGTTACTGAAACATCTTTTGTTATTACTCATTAACTTCAAAAGACATTTTTAGCCTCCATTCTCAGGGGTGATTTTTTGAAATGCGGTTTCATGAAGAAAGCACGCGGCAGCTTTAGCAGAATTATCCTAGCGTTCTTTGTGTGGGGGCATTTTCTGTGTTAATTGACTGCAGAGTTTGATACAGACTGAGTAAAAATCTTAATGTGGCAAGACTGAGATGTAGTTTTTGACTGAGCATGTGAGATACTGTAATGAATCCAGCAAGTATTAAGAAAATGCACTGCAGTATGTAGTCTGTCCTTAGTGTGCCATTTATTAAAAACTCAACTTTTCAGAATTTTTTCATACATTTTCTGTCCCTTCTTCCCTCAACCCCAGTTCTGGTATTTATATATGAAATTTGTAAGACTTCCACATGTGCCTGAGAGTAGAGATTTGTTGCTCTCTAATCCGTGGGGAGTAAGTTCTAAAATAGCCCCATAATGATTCTGAAACCAGAACATTGCTTAAATGTTTGGGGCGGGGGGATAGCAGGAGGTTACAGGGAAGGTTATTGTTTGTTTTTCTTTTTTTGGTTGACCAGAGAGGGAATGATCAGATCAAGAGAGGAATATTTTGGGAGGGTGGACATGGCATTGTTAGCTTCCCCAAGCTGCTTTTCTGGGGATTCTACCCACAGCAGTAAAAAAATGCATAGCATGGCTCCTACAGTTAGTGTGTGTGCAAAATCATGAGTTCACTGAAATCTTGGAATGAGTTATTTGGGGTCTGTAGTCTGTCTTCAGCTTCTTGAAATAAATCTGAGTGATAAAGCTGCATAATTGTTGCTACTGTGGTGTTAAAATCTTATGATGATTCAGTCTCAGTGTGCTCACTGAGTCAGACCAAGGAACCATCGAGTCTGCTGACTTGTGTTTGCTTCTTGACCTTTTGGCAAAGATCAAGCGTAGCATATGTTTTTATCAATTTAATATCTGTTATGTCCTCAACTTGAGGGTTTTATATTAAATGAGTTTGGGGACTGGGAAATGTACTAGGAGCTTACGCCATCCTCTCCATGCACGAAACAGGCTATTGCTGTATTTCTAGAATGGTGTGAAAAAGAAGAAAAAAAAAAGTAGCAAGTCCCCAAATGATCATAAATGAGTGCGAAGGGAAGAGCAGGAACAGAGGAAGCATAGATTATGCTGCTCTAAAGTTTTCTCTTAATCTCTACCTATTTTCAGCTCAGGGCTTTTCCTGATCCTCAGTAAACCCACTGATTAAAAAAAAAAAAAAAAAAGGCACTTCTAGTTGCATTTTAGTCTTGTGTTCATTGTCTTCTCAGTCCATATTAATATCCGTTTTGTAATGTCCTGAACTGTAACACCAGATTACACCTTCAGGACTGGGCATTGCTTTGTACTTAGAGGATATAGTGAGCTATTTTTCTGAAAAAAAAAAAAAAAAAAGAAAAGAGAAAATAACAATTGGAAATAATCTCAAAATCCAAAACAGAAGAAACATACTGCATCATAGTGCAGTGGTACATATGGGATTATATTGTATTTGCTTAAAGACCATTGGAAAGAAATAGATGAGCGATCGATACCTTTGAGGAAACACTGCTGCTACAAGTGCTTAAAACATACTCTGAAATGTGTGGAAAACAATGGAGAGTTGGTGTTTACTCAAACATTTCTGATTGATTAAATAGCAACTTATGCCATTTCATGCTAGTTTATAAACTGCAGGTCCAGAACTGTTCATACATGTAGAAATCAGTGGGTGGCTAACAGAAGCTGCTTGTGTTTGGCCTGTGACGCAGTTACCGCTGAGGTCCATGTAATGCAGCAGGTGATGACAAGCATGGTTTATAACATCTTTTGAAACAGAATCAAGCCCCTAAATGACAAGTGGAAGTGACGGGGTGAAAACTGGAAGTTGTGTTAGAAGCAAAATGGATACAGTTCAGATAGGGAATGATCAAGCTTGTTTCTAGGTGATATAAGAATTTGACCCTTCAAGGATTTCTGACTAAGTATGTGAGGTAATACAGAAAGGAGGTACCTGTGTCATTGTAAATTAGTGTCCCCCAGTTAAATCTCATTACCAAGACACCTTCAGTTTTTAATTATTTGACCCGCCATGGTTAATAAAAAGAGATACAGTAAAGTTAATTTGGTGTGACATTTTTAGTGGTAGATTGGATACCAAATTAATTGCAATGAAATAAAGTAAAAATAATTGTTTCCCCTCAAAAAACATACTTTCTATTCCTTGCATCTTGAATTGGTTGGTGATTTCTTCGTCATTATTTATGGCCTCAGTATTTAAGTTAGGATACATTAGATAAATCTTATGATTTAGAAAAAAAATACAGTGATAATTGTGACTATTTTAATGTTGCTATTTAATGGATAATACAATAGTTTGATTTTCAAAAATTCTGTTTAGAACGAAAAAATAGTGTCTGCTAGGTAGAAATCCACTGCAGCACAATACCATCTTATTACTATGCGTGCTACTATGCTTACAGGTTATTGTCAATATACATTGTCTACTGGCAAGGAAGCTTTTGTTTGTCATGGGAACAAAATGATTGCTCCTCATTTTTCTTGACTGCTGAGTTCTTTTAGTGAAAAGCATTTTTATTCTGGAATAAATATTGACTCTCTCTTTTCTCTCTCCAAGAAAATTAATTTAGTGAGAGTTATATTCACCGAGGTGAGGGAGGGGCAGCTGAAGGCCCAACAGGCTACTTAAAGCTATGACACAGGCCAGCGTGCAAGAAGTGTCTTTATTACCCCTGGGTCAGCACATACACGCTAGCTCTTTTGAAGATCATCTCGTGGGGCAGAGCAAGAGAGGATTTGTGGGCTGCTTGTCTGGAGCAGTAGGACTGCAGACTTTCCTTTTCTCAGCCATAAAGGAGTATAATCTATTTGCCTTCATTGCCATCCTCTTCCCTCCCCTTCTGAGTTGTTCTGTACCCTAAAAGTAGGTGGTCTGGGTGAAACAAAGCGCAATAATGCATCGTGCCTTCCAGAGGCAGCCATGGGAGAAACGTAAAGATTTGCTTTTCTCTGTGCTGATTTTTAGCATGCAGAAATCCTTTCCGCAGTGCTTTGGGGGAAAAGAGGAGAGGTTAGCAATAGCCAAATCGTCCCTTTGTAAGTGGTCTGAAAACGTGGAGGTGAGAATGCAAAGTGTCGAGATAAGGCATGGGAATACGTTCACAAAACAGAGCCCCCATTGCTGTGACCACGCTTCAGCTGATGAAGGGCATGCCTGTCGTTGGAGAGAGACGCAGTGGCGTATTCGTGATAGACAAATTGAAAGAGTGGGCAAGAGCAATGGGAAGACTTGGGCAGAGTTCTTGATAGAATTGCACACTTCCACTTCCTCCTCTTTGCAGCTCGCTTAAGATGTTGTGGGAAACAACCGAACCTTTGCAGATGACTGCCCGTGCCTGTTGCTGTCTTAGTGTTTGATACCAATCTGTGCCGAGCAGTGCACCAGCCTGTGTTACCGTAGAAATTACGCCTTGCACGTGTGAGATTTCCGCTCCCCCAACTCCAGAATTAACTTTCATTAATCAATTAACAATTAGACCATATAGGTAAGATACCTGAGTTCCTTGTAGAGAGTGATAGCTATGGTGCCTTAATTTGGCCACCATTAGAGCAGCAATTAGCATTCTAATAAAATGGCTTAGTGGAATTTATTGCAACACAATAAGCTTTGATGTTTGTAAAGTCTGTGTAAGCGTCTGACATGCTGAATCACTGGATATTGTTGTGAAACCTTTTTTTAGATGTTTATTTGCTGGACAGTTGTCTTTGTATTACAGCATTGGCCATTTCCTCAGTAAAATGTTTTGAAGAGATGAAGGAAAACGATAAGGATTGTACATCTACAGCACAATGTTAATTGTCTGTCTCCACAAATGTTATCGTGCTTTTGTTCCAGAGCCAGTACTATTGAAATTCATATCAAATTATCATCTCATTTAATTTTTGATGTTTGACTTTTTTTTTTTGAAAACACAATTAAAAAACCAAACCAAAACAAAACAAAAATGAGCTAGCATATAAACAAATGTCCCAGACTCCTGTGCCTCAGACAGATCATGATGCTGCCATTGACTTTATGAAAGCGGCTAGGATTGTTTGAGAAGACTTCAAGGTGAAATGGAGACTTGCATATGGCCTGTGTTAGCTCTCCTCAAGGGAATGCATTTACTAAGGGGGAAACTACCGTTAAACTGATGTTTTGTGAGATTTAGTACTGACGTCCAACTTAGTTCTGCCGCATGAAATAACATGATTAAAACACCAAAATAGCAGAACACAAGCAGCGCAACTTTGTTGAACTTCTGGATGTTTCCACGTAGGTGATTAACATTTGATTGAACAGTGATAGGAGTGTTTGAGGCACGTCCATGTGAGATGTAAGAAAAACAAGCCTTTAGTAACTATTTCCCTCAGAAGGGTTTTATCCAGAGAGAAGGACGCAATATTTACATGCAATAGCAGCTGGATATTTTTAGAATTACTTTAAGTTCCCATGCAGTAAGCCTCTGCACAATTAGAGAGCACATAGGAATCAGATAAGGTAACAGTTTGTCCCATTTGTGTGAAGTGGTCTTCCAGGATAAAATTACAATTTCTTTCCTTCTAAATTTGGTACTCATTTGGGAGTAAATTAATTAAGACTAAGCTGATGACTATCTGCTGTTATTCTGCAGTCATGACATGGTAAGGCGCTAGGGGTCTACATGCAAAACTTACTGGTCCATCAGAAAAAATGAAGTGTCTGTGCCTGTTGGTTCTAGAGCTGTTACTTTAAATAAATGATTTAATTCCATGTTCAAAATACCCAAAGGTATAATATCTTATTATTGTTGTTACTAACTCAGATTGCATTAATTCAAGAGCTCTTTCCTCGTTTGAGAGCTTTTTCTCATGAGACAGGAAGATGGTCTGTGTGTACTGTGCCTTACCTGGTTTACTATTTTATCCTTGCTGTGAGACTTGAACAAATAAAAGTGAACATAATGTAAGTCAAACAGACTCAGGTGCCACAGTTCAGGGTTCCCTCAGTGATCTTTACTGATGGACAGGACATGTTTGGAGGTTTTCTCAGTGGGATCATGATATGGATTGCTTAGTTATTCTGTACATGCTGGAAAACTGGGTGGGTTCCCTGTTTCTCTTTGAGTGGACATCAAAAATTCATGCAGCAGAAAGGTTAAGACTGCCAGTAATTGAAATACTCAGTTAAGACAACAGAGAACTGCACATGAGCTTTCCACTGAATCGTAGAAGATCCTTGACTTGATGTCTGCATTGTTTTAAGCACAATTGCTTTCTATGCTTATTCAAGTTATCGTCTGTCATTTTCTGTTGAAGTGTTTTTCTGCCTTAAAGTGAAGCTAATTTCAAAACTGTTTCGTATAACAATATTGAATGTAAAGGTATGTGTTTCCACATAGCTGCTCTTTTGTATGAATTCTGTGCAATACTATCTCAGTGAGGCGGATAGCAAATCAAGTGCTAAATCTTTAAAAAATGCTTTTGAATGCTATCTTTGAACAGAGATTATGAGGAATGAATATGGCAGAGCTTAATCATAAATTTTTCCCTTTCCTGACAGTACTGACATTTACTTGTTTCTGCACAAATAGATGAATCATAGCTAATGAGTTGTTTTGATCATTTATAGTGTTAATGCAAACCCAAGACTCCTATATTTTGACCCTATACCACTGGATTAACTGTAAAAGACTGCAAGCCTAAAAGCTGCTGTTTTGCGAAGTCATTTAAACCGTTCTGAAAGTTGCTCCATTCGGTGGGCTTCAGCCTGGGGTAACAAGCCACTGGCACGCCATGGGTGACTGCATGCGGAGGGAGCGTGCAAGGCAATCCATCATCCAGGGGACATCTGCTGGCACGTAGCACTGGAAGCTGAGTATTTAGTAACACTTTTCTTTCACGTGAGGCTTTACCTTTGGCTCTTACTATGAGTGAAATTGAGTAGTAGCCTGTGATCCCAGTGAGTCTGATTCACATCACTTCCTAGGGGGTTTCACAACAAAACGTCTGCACTTCTGTCTGCTTCATTGTCCAAATATCCTCCATTTGGACAAGAAGAGGAAATGTGGGTATGCGAAAGAGGGAGGGAGGATTGAACAGCGAGTTGCTAAATAGAGAAAATAAAAAGGGAAATATTGACCAGATTGAAGTTGAGAATATTTCCCTGTTCGTTCTAATATCCCTATGTTTTTGTATGAAAAGCGAAGCAAAAGTGTATGGCATTTCAGAGTGTGTGGATCTGCACCTGCAACATGTTGGATACTGGAGGAAGAGTTTGGTTCTAAAGATGGCTTGCAATAGTGTAGGAAGCAGGATATTAAGAGTTTCTCTGAGGAGCAATATTAGATTGTGTGTGTAATTCAGCTGAGGTAGCAAATTTAGTCCTCGAACCATCATGTTTCTGTGATTTTAAAAATATTTTGCTGTATACAGGGTTTAAAAAAAAAAAAAAAAAGTGGGTATCTAACCCGAAGGCCTTGCATGAGCCATCAGCTTTAACCTTTTCATTTTACTTGACACTCTAGAAGAAGATAAGGGGGCAGTGCTGTCAGAGAGGTTACACAGAGGATGGAGAGTAGTGGTACTGGAAAGGATAACGACTTCAGCTCTGATTTTCTTCCTCCTGCTGCAACAAGGCATCTGTATTCTCTGCTGGGTGCAGCCAGCCTGCGGGAAGCTTTCGTTCCTGCAAACCACAAGTAAGTCAGAAGATCATTTGGGAAATTAAAGAGGCATCAGAGCTGGACTTTTGATGACCTGTTTTAAAAAAAAAAAAAACGTGGATGGATGGTGAAGGGGAATGATGGGAAGAACACGAGGAAGGACTTAGGTTTACTTCCATCTGCAGTTCTGTGAAGATAATACTGCTATGGTATCAGGTGCCACAAGCTGCCAGCCGGCCGTAGCAACATCTCTTTGTCTTCTATTTCACATACAAAGGGCAGAGCTCATTCAAAAATCAACTTGCAGCTGGCCGGCACCTCAGGGGGGTCACTGACAGTAGTGAAGGAATAAGACTGAACGTTTCTGGGCTGAGATTAGCTGAAGTCTTCTCTTATCATATAATAGCTTATTATTACCATAGCATTCAGGCAAATGTGTATAGTGTATATGTTGATTATTTTGTCTAATAATCAGACTCTTCATTCTGTGCTGCAGAAACAAATGCCGTTTTCAATTACTTTAATATGCTACATTCTTTAAATTAGATGGTCTATAGGCAGCAAATAAACAGCACTCTCCAATATTATTTCAGAAAATGAATAGCATGTGTGTTCCCTCTGCTCATCTACAAGAGAAACTGCCGAGTGACATAGGTTCTTGTTATTTGCTTCCATATGAACAGCTCTGAGTAAGTGCCCGTTCTCAAGAAACGCACATTTGCTGCGTTCTGGCTTGTAGAAAGCTGTGTGTCTATTTGACGTGCTCTCAGTGGAGAATTGCTTATCCATGCCTGATCCAGACTGGTTTCACCTTCCAAAAGAAACTAGCATAGGTCAAATGTTGGCAAGAAGGATTGAAAAGTGTTTCCAGCTGATGGAAATGCTTTTGGTAACAAAGTGGAGGAATTTGAAATCTAATCTATTCTCAACGGAAAAACAGCAAATAGTCCATGTTTCAACACTTACAAGCTATTCCAGTATCTAAAGTGCTGACATACATG
Source organism: Chauna torquata (assembly GCA_013399475.1). NCBI lineage: Eukaryota > Metazoa > Chordata > Aves > Anseriformes > Anhimidae > Chauna > Chauna torquata. Next base: position 401,939 of record VXAL01013293.1, on the reverse strand, counting down.
AGTTTTTTCAAATAACAGAGACAAGGAATCAACTAATTTTGCATGAATAGTACAAATACAAAATATCTTCTATAATGAACTGCAGCGTGCCAAAAGACCTTTCTTGTTTACTGGTTCACTACAGTGCTGGTGGCCACACCTGTACGTGAATGACTCCTCTTCCTCCTCCAGTTCTTTTGTTCAGTGTTTTTGGTATTCCTAATTTCTCATTTCTTTCCCTTCCTAAATTCTTGTTATTTTCCCTTCCGCAGTTGAATCTTTTCATCCCTTATTTGAATGTTCATCATTTCCGTCGTTCCTTTTTTTCTCATCTGAATGTATATTCACTCTTGCCTGTTTGCCATGTTGAGGTTCCTCTGTATGTTATCTCTTCACAATGTTGTGACGTTATTACCAGGTTGTCCAACACTTTGAGGGAAACGCATGTTCTCGGTTGTTACCTGTTCCTCTACGTGGAAGAGAGCATGCTGTGAGCTGAGGAGGAGAAGGTCGTGCCTTATTGGACAAAGACTATGTTATTCCTCCTGAATTTTCTTAGCTGCTTTTCTTTGCCCTCCATTGCCTCCATCTGTCTCTGGCTGTAAGCACAGTGTCAGTCAGAGTTAGGGCCAAGCATGTGCTAGGTTTCCTGTTCAAACAGAATAATGACGGAGATGTGAGTCACAGACTGAGTAACACTGGGCACAGCGGCACATAAAGTACTTGACATATCTTTCTTTATTATAACTTTCCTTTTTTTCCTTCCGTTGTTTGTCCTTTTTTTTCTCTTTGTACCTCTCCTAGCTCATGTATACAATTAATTGATATACTGTAGGAGATCTTTAATCAAACGTGGCTGCCTTCTCATCTGCCTCAAACAGGAAGCTCCTTAGGAATATGGACTGTACCTCTCACCCACACCAAGCACCTCTCTTGAGCATAGCTGAAAGCTGCTTCATGGATTTGGAGATGCTGTCCCAAGTGTCCAGGAGAAAAAGAAAACAGAAAAAAGCAGTGGGCCTGAACTGAATAGGAGTGCAAAGCTGCCTTTCAAGGCTTTGCAGGGCTAATGAAACCTCACAGAATATCCAGACCCTCCTACTGCCCTTTGCACATCACAGGTTTCTGAGTCCAACTGGTGTGTGAATTTCTAATGTAAATTCAGTACTAAATGAGGCAAGGAGTCCTTACAGCTGTTACGGTGAAATCTTTTAAAATTTCATTTCCCCTGACAAGGGCAATCAGCAAAGACAGATATCTGTAGCATAGAAACAGTCATGTTTGACTGTCTTGAGAAAAATATCCCACTACCGATTGACTAGTAAGATTTGAGTGGAATTTCTAGCAAATCCTGTTACAGTGGGTCAAGCACTACGTCTGTGGTTGTGCTTATTTTTTGCAGGCCTTGGTAGAGGTTTATTTTAGCACAACCATTTTATAATGCTTGGAATATGTTCATACTTTGGATTGCTGCTACTATAGATAATGGATGACCACTTAGTTAATGTTTGACAGCAGTTACAACACACATCTCCCAAAGTTAAGTGTCCTTATGTCTTTATATGAGAACTGACCTTCAGGGACAGTAAACATATTGTTTGGCAACAAGTTAATTACAGACTTTATCTTCCAAAAACATTCATGTCACGGGTGGGATAATTAAGATGTCCTTGCAAGTGAAAAAAAGTTCTTGAGTTATTGTAGTGTTGCAAAGTAGGTGTTAGAAACCGAGGTCACAACGGTATTACAAGAGCTGTGTACTCACGTTATTTTGACTAAATAATTCTCCTCTTCAGGCTATAAAAATGAAAGATGGACTGAACTGATATGTATGGCAATATATTCTGTAAGTTTTTGAGAAAACAAAGGGATGTGGGGTTTTCAGGGGCATGATGGGCAAGCAGAACTGATTGTATTTGATTTACTGGGGGATTGATTGCTAGGGTTTATTTTGTTTTTCTCCCCTTTCCTCCTATTAAGGCCTGAATCTTTTGTTAAATGGTTAGGGTCATGTTGGCCCTTTCTAATTCTGTAATGTGAGCTTCGTGGTGATAAATAGCTTATTATTTGCAATTGAATTAGGCTATAAATTTAAATATGACAGAAACAGATGTACCGGTGATTACCTTCAATGCATTGCTGAGGGGATCCAAGTTTAACATAGTCTAAATACCTTCCAGAAATGTTTTTTCTGAAGTGGGACAGTACAGCTGTTGAAGAATCTCATTCAGATGAGTTCTGCGGTATATGAATATCCTCCAGACTGATGTATCTCAGATATGGCATGTTTTTTTGTTTTGTTTTGTTTTGTTTTGTCTGGAAGAATTCAGGGAAGAAGATGAGGAGGAGTATCCACTGTTGGGAACTGAAGTTCCTGTTCTGGAGTATTGCATCTCTAAGCTGCAAGCATGTGGTTTGGGTCAAGTGCTGCTGTATTTTTTTCACATTCTACGTTCAAAAGGGGACACCAAGCATTTTCCAAAGATGGAGTCCCTAGAGGGGCACAGTGTAGTGGAATAAAATTGTTGTCAGTAAAATGCCCAGTATATGCAATGCAATTTTGTGGGTGGTACTTAAATCAGAGTCTTTGTCAGCTGGCTGAATTACAACATGATGAAGCAGGTTAACTATCCCAACATGCCTTTGTATTAACATGGGACTAGTAATGAATATACACACCAATGTAATTTTAAGATTTGAATTGCAGTATCTTAAAAAAAGCAAAAACTCTGCACATGTTCTCTTGCTCAAAATATGATTCGGCAGATTGGTAGGTCTACCAATCAGATAATTCTGACCTACTGTTTTCAGTTTGTTTTACTATTTGTAAACCTATGTTCCAGCAGAAGGAAATCATTCTAGTTTTAATGAACGGTACAATTTTGGACAATCAAATACCGTTAGAATGATTTTTTTTTCTGTAATAGAAGAAAAGGCTTATAAAATTAAAACATTCCACAAGGATAGCCAAGATACATGGATGCTGGTGAGTCATACCTTGAAAAATGCAGGAGGATTATGAATGATTGAAACATACTCTTTGAGACCTATTTGCATGAATTCATTTGTGGTTTGAATGCTAATATTTAAGCAGCCCAACATTAGAGAACAATAGAAAAATGGGATCTGACCACAAAGACTTTGATTGATGGAACTATGCCATTCACGTGTAAGGCAGCACTGTTAACATACCCGTATCTAATTGATACATTAATACAGAGTGTGTCCAGGGTGAGTTTATACAAAGTGCAAGGCAATAGAATAACACTTTCAAAATGGTTAATTTTGTGCCTGTCCCACAGACTGTCTTGAAAGTTGAACCTTTTTATCTTTGTGCGTGTGTAAAGGTTGTCCATAAATATTAAGGCATGGAACACTCAACAAAAGTCAGATCTCTCTTCTAGATTCATTATTAAATGGCACTGCAATGTGATTTTTACTGTGCAAATTAATTCAAGGCGTCCGTAGTTTGAAATTCAGCTCCAGCCCTAACCCAGACATTAGTTGTGTTTGTTTTACCTTCTGCAATACACGGGAATTAAGTCAGTTATCTCTGCCAGGATGTGGTATATCTTAAAATGAAGTTATCAATGACCATCACGTGCACCATGTTAACGTCTCTAGTTTCGTATAAACTAAAGACTTTTTTTTGTGAGCAGACTTTCCAATTTTGCATGTTTTTACTTTTTAAATAAGTGATTTCCTCTTTGATTTCTTTTTTTTGGAAACTTCGTAAGTTATTTTGTTTGTGTTGTTTTTAGATTTACTTAAGAGTTTTACTCAACATAAAATAGCTCTGTTGAATTTCATTTGAGGTGTTTTTCTGCATAACTGTGTACGAATAAGTATTCTGATAATCCCTTTCTTTTTAAATCAACCAATTTAATGCTTGCTTCTGTCACTGTTACATGGAGATGAGAGACTTGACCTATTTTTAAAAATGAGCTTTTTAGCTTTGTGAGCTACAGAACAGAATTTTAGAATTTTTAGAGTTTATTTTTTAATTAGTTGCCATTAGGGTTTGCTGGGGCACATGTGAGTGATATTTTCCTTTTAATTGTTAGCTTTTGCAATGAACATTACAGGAATTTTTTTCTTCTCATAACCCTCTAGTGCTTTCTAACCTTGTTGGTACTCTCCAGCATCTGACTTTGACCTGCTGTATAGGCTTCAGCTTTGTTGCATAAAAATTATGTGGATGCTGTAAGAATGTATAGACTACTCCATTTCATGTGCATGCAAGCAATAGGCATGCAAGTTGATTTATATATGATTACAGTTATTTCTAATGTGACATTTACCCCAGTTAAGTTGTTAGCACTGGAGAAAAAAGTATTTCGTTAATGCTATTTTATATTCAATGGCTTCGCTGATACTTGTTGCAGATGTTTCAGATTACTGTCAAAACTTCATTATCAGTGATAATGTACTAATGCAGTAAGTTGACATATGGGTTGACTGAGTGACTATTGCAATATATAATTAGGCTGGTGTAACATGATACATTTCCACTGATCCTACACAGCGTTTAAATGAAATTTGTTTGAGACTGAATTCGTTTGCTGCATTGTTATCATTCCCAGAGTGACTGCTGCCATTATTCCTAGGGTTCTTGCAGGGTGGTGTGAGGGTGTTAAAGAAACTCCATGTTATACAGCTACAAATATATTTTCTTCCAAATTTTCTTTTAATATTCGTATCACTGGAAATAATAATCCCACTATAGAATTAGCAGAACATGTTTCTCTAACTGTGATAAATTGGATCAAAATATATTGTGTTTATAGTATAAATAATGCATATACTATACCTTACTAGTGTTTAGTAGTATTAAGCCATTTGCAAGCTACGGCACTGACCAATTTCTAACCTGTGTAAACAAAAAATATTGTTTACAGAGATGTTTGTCTGCAAAGTAAAAAAGCGGAATTTTAATGGAATCCTTCCAGTAGCTGTCAGTTTCTTCCTCCGAGTTTGATAATTGAAAGGTTTGTTGTTTTTTTTTAAAAAAGGAAGATGGTTTCAATTATCCAAAGCTAGTGGAATGTTTAACTACCCTTCTGCTATCAGTGGACTTGTTTACATTGGGATTTTGACTAAATTGAGATTGCACATATCCAGATGTTATCTGCCCGGGTGACTTTTTCATTTGCTTTGGCAAAGGATTTGATGGTATATTGCTACCATCTCTTTGTCAGTTTTCATTTTATATATTGCAGGCTACAGTCAAGCTTTTCTTTTTTAAACTTTGCTACACTGTTAACTCCTAAGCTTCTGCTGTTCTTTTCTAAGGGTAAAATCCCTATTTTATGGTAGGCTCATCTGAATAAAGATTATAGATACGGAAAGTTGTGTGTTGTAGCCTGTGCATTGCCACACACACAGCTGAGCAAACGCTGAGTTTTATTTTTTAGGCTCTATAGCTTATTTATTTCAGTCTCATAGACACTGCGAATGTGATGGCATTGCTCTAGGGCTAGATTGCAGTCTTGCGTTTCGCCTCACGTGAAACGCCTGCCGTTGTTAGGTTGCCCAGGGGCAGCATGGGAATCAGTCTGAGACCAAGGGATTCAAATTTGATCCCGACCGCAGCTTTTCTTCTTGGTTAACATGAAAAAAACCATCAAAGTCCCAGGCAAACAAACACGAAATCAAAAGAATTTTTTTCTTGTTGTTTTCTATCTCTGCTTTGCTGTGCTGAGGGGCAGAGGTGTGTCTGAAATGCATCCACTCTGCATTGTCCTTCAGTGAAGCAGGAAAGGAAAAGCTCTCCACCAGAACTGCTTTCTTCCCACTGCAGTGACCTATCGTGCCAGTACTTGTGCAGAGGAGCAAAGGCTCCTCTTAAAAGTAGCTTGCAGCAGAATAACGTTCCACAAATGTCAGCGGGGAATTAGAGAGAACATTAGCTAGGACTACTCAGAAGTAGAACGACAGTATTGAAAAATAGGAGCAATTGAACGAGAGCATCTTTTCACTCATTAGTGTAATGTCATTTTCCAGGACTGGAGGTGGGGGGGAGAGAAATTACGTGGCCCGGAAACCTGCTACATAGGATGTGCTCGGCTGAGAAGCTGCTTGAATATAGAATCACCTTTTTTATGTCTTTAGAGTGCTAAAGTGGGCCAGTGTTCAAGCTCAGCAGTGATCAGACAGAGCTGCAGCCAACAGAAACAGAGGTTTGAAAGTGTAAGATCCTAATCTATGTCCTAGTGAACCTTTCTGTTGAGTTATTTTTCCTCTTTCAACCTCCAGACCTTCTGGTTGCAAATTAAAGAGAGTTCGTGCTAGTGCTCGTGTGACTCCGGATGCATACATCTTACATTAGATCTGAATGGAGGTCCACTTGTTAATGTTTGTACAGCCATGGGTATAGTTAATCCTATTTGCAGGCCTTTAAAATGCCAATTTTTTATTTTAAGGCTGGTTTACTTTAACTGCAGTATTTAACCTCAGAAATCTGTTTTTTTTTTTTTTTCTCAATCGCATTTTAGGAAGTGTGAGGCTTTAAATCAGTAAAAGCAATGAAAATGTATATGCTGTTTTGAATGTATGATTTAAGCAAGTCTATGGTGTAATCATACACAGTGGGATATAAATCAAGCTGGTTTTAATTGTTCCTAATACAGTTTATTTTGGTAATGCCTAAAGAGCAGCTTTGCTTGGTCAAGTAGAAACACATAGAGGTGGGTTTATTATCTAAGTAGCCAGGAGTGAGTGATAGCGGTAAAAGTTTGTGGTAAAGTCCATGAATGGCTGATGTCAGAAAATATCAGACTAATTCCAATTTGAATATGGGAGAGAGACGAGAAGAAAATCTGGCTATGAAGATAAAAGATAATTGAAAGGAAATGTGACACTGAGAGTGGAGAAGTGAATAAACAGTTGACTGAGTTAAAGAGCTGGGCAAGGAGGGAGAGTAAAAGATCTGTTGAGCAAAAGAGCAGTTAGCATGGGAAAGCACATCAAAATGTCAGAAATTCATGAGTCACCAGAAAACGCCAGTTTTTGCAGCTACTTTTACTGGTTGAAGAGTGGCTAGGTTTCTCTCTCAGACTTTTCCCCCAGGCCACATGATGGAGAGAGATTGGACATCCGCAGTTAACTATCTGCTGTAAATAAGTTATTACCAATAATTAGATACTTTTAGATAAGTGCCTACAAAATACACAGGGCTGTGCAAAAGGTGAATGCAAAACTATCTTGTGTCCAAGGACTTCAAAGCCCACATGACAGGTACAGAGAAAAGAGGTTGCATCTTGCGGTGGTGTTGATGAGAGTTTTTAGTGTATCCCTTTTTCTTCCTTTTCTAAATTTTGTGAGAGAGTGAGGTTTTTCTCAATATTATGAATGAATTGTGTTTTCAGTAGGCAGTTGACTCACTGTATAATGACCTATCTCTGTAAGATTTGCAAGATTTAAGACAGTTATTTTTAAAAGGTGAATATGAAACATGTAGCATGAAAATATGGTCTTACATGTGCCATACAGCATCTGCTGGGTGGTGAGCTAGCCTACAGGGTTAGATTTTGCATAAACCGGAACAATACAACTTTTAGGTACAGGAGCGTTAGCAGAGTGTCATGAAAATCTGAAAGCAAATTTGCCAGTGCTGCTTTTCAGGTCAACCAAGCTTCCTTCTGGAGCTCCCAGTAGATCCTTCTCCTCTTTGCTCCTTGCCTTGTATATAATTAATTTGGGCTCAATGACTGCTTTTTGACTCAGTTCAGTTATAGCTGCTGATTCTGAGAGTGGGGCCAAGCTGTTGGCCGCTGGTCTGTTTACTGTTATCAGATGTCTTCTCAGTGGCTGATAATAATTTACTCCGAACAAAAGAAAATGTGGGCTCTGCTGAAAACCTGAGATTCCCCTGTCCTCCTCCCGTGCAGAGCTGGGAGTCTTGAGAAGAAGTGGCATTTAGACAGGAGGAGAGCAAAGAAACCAGGATTAGTGGTAGGGTCAAAATAGTTCAGAAGTTGTTGGAGAGATGGAAGATGGAGGGAGCTGGCTGGAGGACAGAGGGACAGCAGTAGGTAGAAGGAAAACCCTGTGCTGAAGGACATCACAGAGGGTTCTGCTAAATTCCAAAAGACATTCAGGAGTGAAGACAGTTGTGCTTTGGGATGGAGGGATTACTTTTTTTTCCCTCAATTCGTTTTATCTCATTGTGTATGTAAAATAGAGGTTCACAGGACCTCTTTTCAAAGCCAATGTTGCCTGTGACATCCAGCCCTGGTCGCTGAAGACAGAGATAGACTGTAACCTAGGGTGCCCAGAAGGAAGGTGCTGTGAGAAAAGGTTTAACCTATCAGGTTGCTAATTTTTTAGGGGAGGTCATGTGAAGGACTAGGGAAGCTGGGAGTTATCTCTGTCTGTAAGTCTCGCCAGAAGAGACTGAGCTGATACTTACTTAGAGCAAAGGAAACTTGAGAGCGCATGGGTGCATGGCATGTCTAGTTATAATATAAGAACTGCAGCTGACACTATTTCCCAGAAAACTTGACAGGGTGAAATAACAGTGGGAGACTTATGAAAAGAGTGGAAAGAAATCTTGTACAAAGAACTGCATGGCTGATTGCATCAGTGCCTTGATGTCAGTAAGTCTTCACCATGAGACGTGCATGAAGGCTGTGGAGCATGTATACACATACGATGGCATATTTATGTCTTGTGAGGTGTCATTAGCAATAACAACTGTTTCTTATAAAGATTTCTAGGAGTTATATTTCAATAAAATGATCAGTATCAGACTCTACCTGAACACACTTGATTTTCAAAATCTAATATTCAGCTCTGTTTCATTTCACATTTCATTCCTGTTAACAGGCAAATGGAATTAGATGGATGCAAGAAAGCACAGGCTGTTTTTATTTGAGGAAAGAAGGTAAATTATACAGTATGAAATGAGCAAAATTCCAAGAGAATTCAAGCCCTAGAATCTCAGTTATTAATTACTTTGCCTCTTGAGTCTCTGAACTGTTACTTACAAAGCAAAATGAAACAAAGCTCTGTTATCAAAACTTTATCAATCCAAACAAAATGTGCAGAGGTCAAGAGAGTGCCAGAAAACAGTGCTGTCCAACCTGCTGTGGATCAGGGAAGGCCACAGATACCAACTGTAGTTCAGTAAGTGTGCCCCACTGACCGGACCGTGTCCCAGCCCCGTTCCACAAAATGAGTCCCCTGGTCACAGGTGGGCCTCAGTGTGCTTTCATGGAGTTCTCTGCAGGGAGATCTCCAAGCCTATGACTAGGAGCTGCAAAGAAAGACTCTGCTGCCAGATGGCTTCCTAGTGTCCCTACTCTCCCCTCTCTCATATTCATTTAGTTAGGACTTTTTATCAAAATGCTGTAAATCCACTTTCTCCGGACTAGATTCCATAACGGTTCTACCATTTCATAATTGCTCTTACCTATAGTTAGTATTATTTCTCAAAGTAAACTGGAAGTCTGAATGGTATAATACAAATGCAACAAGGGCAAAATAACGTATAAGTTCACTGGCTGCCATTTGCCCTTATATCTAAAACAAGAGCTTAATTTCTTTACCCTTTAATCCTTCTCATTTTAAATTTTTCACTTTTGTAGAAAGTGACAAAATCAGTGCGTACATTCTGAATACTTAAGAACCAGGAGGAGTTCATATTTTTCTCTTGAGTTCAGATTCTTTTTCACCTTTTCCTAAAAATGTTTCCTTAGTTCAAATTTGCTGTGCTTGTCTCCAGCATGTGAATGTTGCCTTGGATCATTTGCAATGAACAGCTGCAAGGAGATCTCAGAAAGAGAGAATATGCTAAGTAAATTAGTAGTTTAACTGCACAGCAGTCAGCAGTCTTTCATCTGCGATATTGTGTGCTTGTCTCTGAATTCGGGAGTCAGTTTCCATAGTTCCAGAAAGCTCCCAGTTTTGATGTGTGGAATTCCAATGAGCAGGAACTTCTGACAGCAGCTTTTCCCAATATTTAACCTTCACAATGTCAGTAAAGGCAGGCTTAGATTTTTTTTTTCCCCTTGTCACCCCTGAATTATTTTCTTCTGCTCAGTTAACACTGTTTAGTAAATCAGCTGCCTGAAGGCAGGGATTAGGATTTATCGATGAACTATGCTCAACTGGAATGCCCTAATATGAAAATAGCATCCCTTGACCTTTTTTACATGAAGAGGATACATTTTACAGAAACCACGTATTACCCATACACCTGTTGTCTTGGTTATCACTTGCTTTCACACCAGTCTTTGACATTGGAGAATTTTGGGGTAAAGTAACAGTCATATATCTTAAAATTGGTAAAGTTCCTAAAGTGTAGCCACTACATCCTCTTTATTATATATTCTGTGTTTCAGCCTGTTACCTGCTGCTGCAGTTGCAGAGGTTTAGCGGTAAAGGGGTATTTTTTGTTTTTGTTTGGTTGGTTTTTTGTTGTTTTTGTTTCTGCTTGGGAAATTGTAAGACATTTAATGCATCAATGTCATTGCGGTATATACTATCATTTCATGATAATTCATGTGAGGTAGTAGAATATACTTGTTCCTAACTACTTCTTCTCCATTGCAAAGTGGCATGAACTGCTAGGATAGCTGTGTGAAACCAGTGGGGAAAAAAACAATACTGTCACAAAATGGGTTTAAAATGTATATAGAAAGCACAGCCTCTTTTGAGATTGAGTTCTATGCAGAACTTCCTTGCTCCCTCTTTAAAATACATAGAGCAGAGAAGTCCTGAATTCATTTGACAGATGAAAAATAGTCTAAACTGAGCAAAACTTGTCCCACTACCTACCTTGTATATTGGATGTATGAATAGACCAAATTAGTGCCTTATGAATAAGATGCTGGTAATAAAGATTATATAAGAGATATTAATATGTGCTAACTTTCAGAAACTTCTGAAATATGCAGAGATTTTCAGAATACATAGTATACATAGTAGTTGCCTAGCCACCCTATGCAATGCCACTTCCTTCTGCTGCAAAATAAAGGTAAATATTCTTGTTGAAGTACATGCCGAGCTATAATTTATCATATCGATTCTAAGGTTTATCTGTCGTCTAACATAGATAGGAACAGCTGCATGTTTTCCCCAATACTTTATTTGTGACTATCAGTAAACAAAGTGATTTTCATTGTCAAAAGGAGTATTTTCATTGTGTTGGTAACCAAAGAGTGCAATATTTTCAGTTGTTATGCCAGAGACCTACACTGTTACAAAGATACTTCATCATTATTCAGAAGTTTTGGCTTTAATAGAAAGATGTGTCTTGGGATTTTCTCCTATCAGAGTAGCGGATGGGACAGTTCTGCATTGGCACTTGTGGGATTTATGGTGTATTTTTGCACTACAACTGTTAAAATGACTCACACGCGTCTGCATCTGCGGAAGAAGAATTATCCTACAGCAGTGATAGTTCCGAAATCTGTCATTTTTCTGGTAGAAACTGGCATTTGAATGCAGCATTCCAACTGTTAATGGATATTCAGGGCCCTTCCGGATAGAGTCTTGATTAGTAGATGACAGGCTAACAGAAGAGCTGTGTTTTATGGTTAAGGGAGTTAAACAAAACTCACATTGCCTTTTGGATGGAGGGGAAGCAGGATCATTCAGAGACTTCACAGAAAGTTGCTGGAGAGGAATGCCACAGTGATTGATGAAGGTGGTCCATTATCAAACACTATGTGAAAACTTTGATTTCCTCTTAGTAAATCACATACCTTATACAATACACGAGTGAGGAATTACTGTTGTTTTTTTTTGCTGTAAATAATGTCAAACAGAATTCAAGGCAAAATTTAGGAAGGGAAATTGCATAGTGTATTTAAGCCGAGTAGTTGATGTTCCCTTTGAATGTATCTGCATATATTGTTTGGTAAATAACATTTCGCTGGAAATGAACTTCTTATATCAAGGTCTTTGAGATTTGTATCCCCGGGCGCATGAAATACAGCCACAAAAGTTACAAGCTTTTTCTGTAGAGTAAATATGTAAATAGGTTGATCATTTTCATCTGACTTCTAATATTGCGGTTTTCGTTTCTTTTTCTTTTATTTTAGTTTCACACTTGCCATTAGCATTTGAGGGGTTGTCTGTCCCCTAGGTAAGAAAATCCAAGACTGGGGAATAATAATTTTGTGTGTGCCTTGTATCACAAAAGTGCTCTTTCTGCTAGGAAAGATGTGAAGGTGTTCGGGCTCACAAAGTTCATTTCACAAATCCTTCCAAACAAGAAAAGTATACGCAGCCATCCCAGGCTTTCCAGATTGCACAGTCCCAAGGAGTGCAGCAGCCTGGCATGTAAAAAGGGATATATTATCTCTGATTGATATAACTGGGACTTGTTCTACTGAATGGCTCTGGAGATCGGGATCAAGGTTTTCAGCTTGAACAGATGTGGGCTGGAATCTACGGGGAGCATGTGACAATATCCATGAGGGACAGCGAAACAAATTAATCCCTTCCAGTTGCAGAAATGCTAATAAATGTTTCTGAGCAGCCACATTTTGCACAAGCTTGAACGTCTGGATCGCTTCTAGGTACAGATATGCCTACGTATGGCAGGAGAATCAATACAGTGCATGTCTGAATCACTGCTGAGGGGACGCTATCTGTGAATAATGGATCAAGTTTTCAGCCATACGCAGGCTGGAGAATAGCTTTCTGTAGGTAATTATTCTAGCTGATCATCTTAATTAAATTATGATTTAAGCATGGTTCCAAGCTTCCCATCAAGCTGAAAACAAAGATGGGGAAGCTGGAATGGGAAGATGCTGGCTGGAATGGGAAGACATTCCCCAGGAAGTCCTCTCTAGAACTATTCACATTAGGCTTGCTCAGGTTTATTTTCTGCCAGGCGTTCCTTTGTGCAAGAAACCGATACTCCTGGCAGTCCTGAATAATCAGGATTTACACATCTTTTAGACTGCGGAATCACTTGTAATCTGCGAGACAAAAGGGAGATCAAGCTTTGCTCCTTTTATCTGACACTGTGTTTCTGTGACCTACATGTCTTACGGCAGATAGCTTGAATATCCTAATGCGGTTAGCCTCTCTATAAACTGACGTGTGCTATAAACTGAACTACGCTAAATGAAATGCTGGTTACATGGGTGAACTGTGTAAGGATCCCAAGCAAACCAGAATCCAGGGGTAAAAGCGTACCATGCTCCCTTAAAGCAAGCTAGCCAAAAATGGTGCCAGTATTCAGGTAGTATTCAGCACGTGTTCTCTGTGGCTCCATACAGAAGTTCCCTGCATGGCTTCCTTACTTGTGTAACACAAATTGTGTAATACAATCTGAAGTGTTGTAAAGGTCCTCTAGAATTTCAGTCTAATAAAAATGAATAAAATGAAAGAACCTATAAAGTTCAAAGACCTCAGAGGCTAATACGGAAGTTTTCCTTGCACGTATAGGTACTTGAAGATAATCCCAGAAAAGATCAGAGTTGTTTGTCAAGAAATCTACACAGAAAACATAGTGGCTAAAGAATTAAATATATCTCATATTTCCTTGTAAGAGAGGCTGAAAGGATGAAGGAACGTAGGCTGTTCTTTCCAGTACCAGTGCAAAGTACTCGTCGTTTGATTACTTCCTGAAATAGGAACATTTAACATTCTGCTCCAAAATTTTTATGGCAGACTCTACTGAGTAATTAACAGCTCGTTAAGTGACTTGGGTTTTAATACCTATGTTTCTGCATTAGAAATCGATGCATGTTAGAAAAATCTGAAAATTGAAACATCCGATTTGCCTTTCCTGCTTTTAACTTCCAGTTGGATGTAACGGCATTTCATAACCTCGGTCAGATGCAGTGCGGGTTTCATGGGGGGAGCTGCTACCCTCATACGCACAGACAGCATCATTCAGCCTGGAGAATCTGACATTTCTGTACCACCCAAATCTAGACTAAAGGTAAAAATCCCTGGTTTTCTATCCCCAGGAAGTTCTTTCATTAATATTCTCCCTTGTTTTGCTACTTTGAAAAGTGACAGCATGTCACTTGATGCCGTGTTTTTCCTCACCTCTTAGCTCTCTTGCACACTCCATTATCTTTTCCTTTTTAGCTCAAGTCTTTCTGTGGTTTATTTACTCAGTCTTCTCTGGGGCTCTTGCTCTGCAAGCCTTAAACTACATAGTCAAAATGATTCCTTTCTGAATGAATCAGTTAATCTGGTCTCCACATATTCAGCCGCATGCTGTTGTCTTCCAAAGGCCTATACTTATCTCTAGTAACACCTAAATGGCATTGTAATGCATTAATTGTTAAAGCACCATTAAAGATACTTAAGCAACCAGCAGTATCCTTGTTTTCTGGATGGAGACGCACAGATAAAGGGAGAGACTGTTCGTAAGACAGGATTTTTAGGTGATAATTTATTGTGCTTTTCCTCTAAGATTTAGACTCCCTGCATCCATTGTGCCTTTGAAAATTGCTCTTGAAACGATTCGCCCAGAGCCGTCTGTACATACTGCAGTGAGACAGTGCCGTGCTCGTGCTCAACAAACCCTGCTGGGTTTCCTTGTCACGCGTGAGCGGCACAGCTGGTGGTCACCTCTGCTGGGCGGCTGGGAGAGCTACGCAGAGACGGGAGCTTCCCCGCACGGGGTACTGCAGCCGCGGAACTGGTCGTCCCTCGCCGGACCTGCAAAGCCTTCTCTGAAATCAAGGTGGTTTAGGTGGTTTTCAAGAGATTGGCTTGGGCTTATGTGGCATAACGAAGGCATTCACGTGCTGTTAGCGCGTATATTTTTAAGGCTTTCTTAAATCTTTAAGTGAGGGCTGGGATGATCTGTAATAGACACCCCAAAGTCAAAGTGCTTTTTATGAGCCAAGGGGCTCTCCTGTCCCTCCCTGCTCTCGAGGAACCCCTGGAAGGTTGGCTGATGTTATTTTCGGTTTCAAGACGCGCATTCAGGCCGCATTGTGCATGTGCAAATGCTTGGAGTATTTCAGGGTCGTCCTTCACGTGGAGCGAGGATGTGGAAGGAGGGAACGCGAAGTAGCCTTTTGTTTGGCGCGATCTGTTCTAACAGTACAAAGTGCAATAAATTAATTTAAAAGAAGGTTTTGAAGAGGCCTCCGTTACTGGGTGATGGCCGAGTCCTCTCTATTGTGTTTGACCCTGTTTGACTTCTGACATTTATTGCAGCTTTTTAATTTTTTTTAAGTGACTTTGTCTTTTTAACTTTTAATATTTTTTCCCAATTAAGATGACCAGGCCTTGGACTTCAATATCTTCTCTCAGTTTCTGCCACTTGTCTTATAAGTAACTCTCCTGTCTAAACTTCCGCAAAGGCTTTCGGTGGGGGAAAAGAAAGTTCTTGAACTTCTCCTTTTCATTCTTTTAAAACTGACCTCTCTCTAGAGCTGTCTCTAATTCCAGGAGGCACGTGGCAGAAATACTGTGTGTTTATTGTCTGATATAGTGGAATTTCCAATGAGAATAGTTCTTCTCTACCTTGGAAGCAAAGTGTAATAGTAAAACAAGGTGGCAGTTGTTATTATTATCATTTTGTATCAATTTAGTTAGCTACTAAAGATTCTACCTGACTTATGCGATTAGGACTGTAAAATTAACCTGATAACACACCGTGCAGTCCAGAAATCTGCATCTGTCCTATGCGAACAACAGGAGGTTTTCTACAAATAAACATTCAGGACTTGAGAAGTCTCTTTAAACTCTTCAGCTTTTCTATCCTCTACAAGTTCAATCTACAGCCTACAAAATCTGCAAGATCATCCAGCTCCTTCTCTTTTTCTGACAGTTCTTCGAGCCAATACCCAGCCGAACTTTTTCAAGCAGGACAGTGATTCTTAAAAGTGTTTTTTTCCTGTGCCCATATTCCCCCCGCAGTGCTGCTTTCCTACTTCACTCAGACAGTTATACTGTCTTCTACTTCCCACTACTTTGCAATTCTAATAATTTCTGCCTAATGGTATATGTAAAAAAAAAAAAAAAAAAAGAAAGAGAGACAACCCAAACCACCTGGGGGTAGGGCTGTAAACAGATTTTCCACAGTGGTCTCCTTATCCTGCTTCCAATATCCTCTTCAAAAAGGAGACTTCCAATTTAAATAATTGTTAGTTATAAATTTCAGTTTCTGGTAGATTAGATTCAAACTGTGTTCTTCATCTTTCTAACTCTCCATATATAAAAGATTGAATTTTTTTTGCACCCATTTTGGTATTTTACTAATGAACTTTCACAAATGGTAATGAAATAAAAGTTCTTGTACAGAGAAAGTTTTCTAAAATAGAAATACAGAAATTTAGTTACTCCTTCTAGCAGTAATTAGCTGATTTGTTTCTAATGCCAGGAATTTTCAGTTTAGCTTGGCTTGGAATGATAACATGCACCTGAAGAACATCCAAATGTTAGTGCTTCAAATTGCCACCTGGTGGTATTGCTCATTGAACGTACTGCTCAGGGTACGGCAAAATCCAAAAATAAAATCCTATGTAGATGACAACTTTGTGAATGACAGAAGATGATCTTGGTGTCCGTGTGAAGCATTATCATCCTGGCTTGTGATTTAAATTTTATGTTCGTAAATGCAGAAATAGTGAAGATTTTGCAAGCCAGTGACTACTCAGATTTATTTATATGTGACATATTTGTTTCCTCTGTTTTGACAGCTAACCCTTCACATTTGCTCACAAATAATTTAAAAAAATCAGATCCATATGACTTTTTTCAGACAACCCCTTCAGAATCTGCTTAATGATAAACATAAGGGAGGTTCAGATGGTTTGAATATGAGTTCACTTCTGAATAATCATGTATTTAATTGCTTTACTAAATCGAGCAATGGCTTCCAGTCAGCAATAGCATGTAAGCATCTCTCTGCTTAACTTCACGTTTAGATGTTTTTGAGTAGGGACATTTCATTGACTGTGGGTCCCCCACACCCAAAGGATGCGATTGATCCAAAAGAAGGAAGCTTTGGAAGGCGTGCACAGGTACCCAGGAGTGTCATGAGATACATGAGACATGCTAAATATGGGGGGACTCAGCAAGATCTGTTACAGACCTCTGCAGTTCTCCTTCCTGCAGTACGAGGAAGGAGAGAAAATAGGGGGAAGTGGGTTTTGTGTGGAATGGAGGAACGATAAAAGCTTCTGCCATTTGAGGGGGATGGCCTACTTGCAAAGGGTGAACAGGGAGGGACCCAGGTGTGCTAGCTGCACATGTGGAGCTTCGTTGAGAAGGTGGTGATCAGCAGCTGATAAGATGCAGCTGTGAAAAAAGATAAATACAGGCTGCAGTGCCTCAGGTGGCAACTGGCTAGCAGTGGGGAAGGTGAGTGCCTAGTGTGTAACGTATGATTCTGGTCCTCTGCCTTCAGAAAAGATCTCTCTGGGGCAGGTAAGGAATTGTTGGGATGTTGGAGAAGAGAGAGTGCTGTTTTCGAGGAAAAATGAGAGCTGCGCCTTGTTGTGGGAGGGTTGTACATCAGGCAGGAAAATGGAAGAGAAATGCCGATGCCAGCGTGAGCTGGCCCTGTAAATTCAAAAAAAAAATCAAGTCCTGGTGTTTACTGGGGAGGGAGCAAAGAGGGAACTTGAAAAGCATCTGGAAGGGTTTATGTGATACTGTCCTTGAACTAGTAGGTGGAAGAGGCCCCTCTTTTCTGTGTTCCCATGTAATAACTGGATGTTAGTGTGTGTCACTGCTGCCAGTTAACGTGTGTTAAGGGAGGACAGTTTATCAAGAGAGTCATATGAAAAACCTTTTACAAATGCAACATATTTCATGAATGTACTCTTCAGGTGGGGTTTTTCTGCAGTTGTTCTTACTGGAGAAGTTTGAGCTTGAATTGGTTTGGATACTAGAGTAAAATGGCTTGAGCTTGTGGGCAAAAGATAAAGAAGAGTATGTGCTAAAAACAACAACTGGTGATTTAGATAGTAGGTACCATTTATTGTTTTCCAATAGTTGTGAGGGTGAATTATACATAATTTACTTCAATGTAGTTATGCAGATTCATCTAGGTTTTGATATTGTACTTAGTTCTCAACAAATCATGGAATGTAACAAGTGTTGTTTCTTTAAAAACAAACAAAAACACTCTAGCAGACTTCAGTGTGGTGTTATGCCCTTAATTTTGTCTTTTTCTTTCAGCATGTAATCACTTCTGTTATTTTGCCATCATCATGTGGTGTAATGAAAGTAAGCTTGAAATCCTCGAAGCACAGAATTGTCTTCATAAAGAGATTTTAAGAAAGAAATGGATTGTGGCGGGGATTATTATCTGAAATACACTAGCATACATAAAGTATCTTCCATGTTTAGTGGCACTACAAAAATATTCATAATTAAATGTGTGATGCATGGTGTAATTCTCAGGGGAGCTATTTCATATAATTAATTTCCAATAACTGCATTACTCTATAATATCATATCACACAACAAGATAAATACTCTGAATGGTAGTTGGAGAATACAAATGGCTAATTCTTCAGTTCCACATAGAGAACAGATCCATACAGAAATGGCTTCTTGCAGGGGGAGTAATGCAGGTGAAATGATGCATGCTATTTGAAGCAAAAGTGCAGGGCTTCCTCTAGCAGGTCTCTACTAGGAGTGCCAAAGAACGTGTGCTTTGGGTCAAGGTATATTTTTATTTATGTTTTTGCAGCTTACTGGGACCAAGTCACAAAAGAATTTGGCTTTTTATTATTTTCAGCTCACTTTGAAATTGCAGTACATGGGGAATTCTTTGAAGTAAGTCTGCTTATGCAAGCTGCTGAATATAACGCTTTTTTCATTAAAACATAAGTCTTCTGGCTTACACTGTATTCAAGTTCCTTGTACACACTGTAATAGCTAGTAGGAGGCCTGATTAAAAATGTAGAGAGCTTTTGGGCAGCTTTCTGCATAGAAAACTGAGGCCTTTCTTTCATGTTGTTTTTTTTAAATCTTCTGTTTCTCCCCACCCACTTCTCCATTATGTTGTGTAGTGCTAGTAATAACAATGAATATATAGTCAATGTCAGTTAAAAGCCAAGTCTCTGTCTGTTATAACTAATGAAAATATATTGAATTTAATATACTTGGTTGGAGATATTAGTTTCTGACAGTAAATGATGGCTCACGCTAATTATGGTCATTATCATGCAAGTAGAGTGCATTCTTCAAGCCTGAGGTACTACTGGTATTTGAGACAAAAAAAAAAACAACCTTTTTTGTTTTTTAAAATTTTAATAAAATGCTAAGCAAAGCTTATTTTCAATGCTGTTAGTTTGTTGGCCACCTTTAGGAAAACAGTCCGTTGCAGCTCGGTAGGCTGGCAGGGAGACTCCAGTGCTTTCAGGACTATTTGGCTTGCGTGCCTTGATTTATCGCAATAAAAAAGCATAAAAAATGCTTTTTTTATTGCGATAAATCAAAAAAGTCAGTCTAGCACAAACTTATTAAAGCAAAGCTAAAAATAGTCTTTAGTTCCTCTTTGAACAGCCTGCTGTCAAAGACGTGAGGTTGGTTCCTGCTGCCGTAGCTTGACAGACGGGAGAGTGGTGCAAGCATCACCTCCGCTGCTTGCGACCAGGTGCCTAAACCCTGTCCCTGGCCTGGGAGGCACCTTCTGGGCCTGGTTCCCCACGAGAGGGAGAAGGAAGCGTTTACGATGCTCCCAGGCCGATTCTGAAGTGGGTGCCTATTAAAGGTGGGCTCTGTGGGTTGGCATGAAGTAAAAGTGAGTTGCTGTGCCTGCTGATGCTCGGTGCGTGGCTGCTCTTCAGAGCACGCCTCGAGCCTGTGCTGTCCCATGCCGTGCAACCGAAGGGTGCTGTATGTATTCCCTGTGGTGGAACAAACCCAAACTAGAAGCCTATTTCTGTTTTAAATCCAGGAAAAACTTAAATATTTATAGCGGGAGGGGAATCCAGACTGCGTTCCCTCTCTTTCCAGGCAGCAGCACAGCTGGCGGAGGCTGTTACATCTGTAATTACTCTAAGTGACTTTATGTAGGGGCTTTCAAGCACCTGGCTGAGAATGGACTTTTCTGTTACACTGCTCACTTCTTTCAGAAAAGTCTGCGTGTCTCACGTGAATATTGTTATTACTTTGTGGGCACGCTACAACTTAGTAATACTTTCCTAGGTTTGTCCTAGGAAAAATTCTATATAAATGTAAACTTCTCAATTACTGTTTCTGAAATGTGTATTTTTAGTATGCCAGAGTTATTGCCCATAGGGTGTTGCTTCTGTTTCATGTTCTGCCCCTTCCAATAAGTTAAATAATTCGAGCGATTTCAAATGTGTAGTGGGAATTCCCAGGGGACCTATGGAAAATATCCTGAAGCTGCATGCAAACTAGTTTTCTGTTTAAAAAGCCACCTGGTTTAAAAAAAAAAAAGGGGGGGGGGGGGGGGGTGGGCAGCAAAATGTTTTGCCTTGTGAGACTGCTGAATAAGAGGTTTTTTTGTATCACCAGGCCAATTCCAAACAGAATTAGACTTTAAAAGCAATGTTGGCTAAAAATAGTGCTAAATATTTTATTCTGAAGTTCAGAGAAAGCCAAGTAATTTCATTTATAAATGTACACATGTTTGTTGGCTTGTTTAATGGTGATCAATAGAAGTCAACAAGATTAGAAGTCTGAGATGAGCGTAGTGCTACAAAGTAAGGGCTGAGCTCTCCCCACCGGAGTGCTTTTGACCTAAAGGTGAGGCAGGTGGATATGTGGTTGTTTGATTGCTGGTGAATAGGAGGAAGGAGAGGAAGGAGTAGGTTTAAAAATAGGAGGAGGAAAACTGAAGGAATATGTAGGGAGAGGCAGAATAAAGTCAAGATCAAGATAAACTGTGCCACACTGAAAGCAGGAGAAAGATCAGAGCAAGGACTTCTTTTGCAGCCTAAAAAAGTGCAATACATGGGCATTGTTCCCTGTGTAAACTGCTCTGCGGTGTTTCTGCTACATTTGCTCTTCCAGGTATCATATCCATCTATTTCTTTTCCAAGGAAGAAGATTATGGTTTTCCTGTGGTGGTGTGTTTAGGTTTCAGCTTCACATCTGGTTTTCTTCTTAAAAATACCAAAATATAACAGAACTTAAAAACCCTTTAAAGCTTAGACACTTGTTATCTTGAAATAACAGAAACAAGAAATTTGTATATTGTGAAATACCTGTTTTCTATAAAACAGTGTGAGAGTTAAGAGCACAAGTGCATGGCGTTAGCTTAATACAGTTTTTTGTTCTTGTGCTCTGTTACCTTAGCAGGAGAAACACTTTGGGCTGCTATCACCTGACATCCTTACAAAGGAAGAATTTCTGAGTTCCTGTCTTAAAAAAAAAAAAAAAAAACCACCTTGGGATGTATCTCAGCAAGATCATCAGTGGTCCCAGTCTGAGGGAATCTCTTAATAGTTGCTGAAGACTAACACCTGAATACAAATGTCTTTCTGAAATGGGGATTTTGACTATTCTTTTTGTTTTTCATACTTTTTTAAAATCTGTTCATGATAGCAGTAATTCAGATACAGTAATGTACAACTCAAACTAATTACATTCTACATTCTTCTAAAAACTTAAAAGGATGGAAATATTTAACAAGCATGTATAATACTATCTTGAAAATATCATGTCTTCATCAAAGCTCCCCAATTTCACAAAATTTGTGAATAATAGAATGGATTACTTTTAGAATATGAAAACAATTTTAATTTTTTAGTCTGTTTGGCTTACGTACGGTAAAAGTGCTGAATTCTGCAGTAAAATATATTAACCTACTAGCTTGAGAAAAATCAGTTTGTCAGCTGCACCTGATGGTACATTTCAGCTGTGATTATTGTATGGTAGGTGGGGTGCATCTTGGAGATTAAGGCACAAGAATCATTTCCTTGGCCCTTCCCTCAAGACCATGGAAATTGAGAGGAATTTCAGTTCTGAAGTGTAATGGCTGTGTGTCTATGCCTGTTTTAGGCACCCAGCTTTTAAATGGATGCAGGATGCAAGGTGAAACTGTAGGCTCTGCATTTTTAGTTATGCGCCATTGGCTGTGCTTTTGCTGTTTTATTGCTATGAAAGAATGGTTGCCTTGATTATATGTAAGTTATGAGAGCTGAATGATTCTGGCAAATAAAAAATGTTAAAGCGACGTTTTCACTGTTAAAAAATGCAGAAGTGTAGCCACTGATATATTAAATTAAGGTAACCGCATGTAAATGTGCAATGTGTATTCATTTAGCATGTGGCTTGGACTAGCTGTAGGATGACTAATGGGTTGCTTCATGTTAGTCAGCAGATATGGATGTGAAGAACAGGAAAATATCTAGCAGCAGTTAATTCATCTGCTCATCCAGCCTGAGCAGCTCTTAAAATCTCTGCAAGGCTTAGCTGCCTCTCTAGTTTTCCTAATGCAAATAAAATGTAGTATCTACGTTAATTAGTATTTTTGGTAAGAGGCCAAAAGGAGGAATGCATTTGTTTCTTAATAAGAAAATAATTATTGTATAATTCATTTGACTACATAAGCATTTTGCAGGAGAGTTTTTTACTAGCTAATGACAATCTCTTGCGGAAGAATAATCTTTCCTCCTTTGGTGGGGAAAGTTGTGGGGAGGAAAAAAACAGCTGCCAGGTTTGTAATGTCTATAACATTGAATGCTGCTTAGAATGTATATGTTTGTGTATATTTAATTTCTATGCTTTTTAGGAAATGTTTAGTTGTTCACACAAGTAGTTAATGGACCATCTTTTTCATTCCTAATGGGCATGGCCCTTCTGGTGTGCTGCAAGGCCACCTTCTAATCCATAGGGTGCATAATTCTAAGAAAATGAGTACATGTCCTGTGTCCAACTCCATATATTTAAATAAAACTGACAACAATTTTTAAAAATGATGCCACTTTCCAACTTCCACCCCTCCTCATGTGGTGGAAACTTGGCAGACTGAAGAAGGGTCAGGAGCTGGTGATACAAGACTTTTTTTCCTGTAGGTACTGCCTTTTTTCCTACAGGTAGTCACAGTGCTGTCCAAACATACTGCTGTTTAGATTACTACTTACTGCTCACCTGCCCGTTATTTGTGAATAAATAATTTAGCAAATGACTTATCTAAAGCCTCTGGCTTGGGCCGGGGGGCGGGGAAGTCTGGTAGCAAGGAAAGACTGTGTGAATGCGGGGGAATTAAGTGCTTGATACCACAATAATGGTCCGGCCAACAGAGGGCTGACATGTCTTAGTGGACAATAAGATGAAAAGAAAAGCAAGCATTTAGACCATCTGTATGTCTTTAAAGTGATTTGGGATCCAGGAAGACATCTGATTTCACTAAAGTAACTAAACATTCCCAAGAAGATAGTGGTAATATCGGGAGCTAAAAGGTGATCCGATTTTATATTTCTTAAGGATAATTGGAAGCAGCTCATCTGAGATAGCTTCTGTTTTCTCTAAGAATAGACCCAATTTACTTAAACTGGAATTCTGAACTGCGCCGTTCTCTGGGCTTAAAATTTTAATTTTCTTTAATGAATTTTCCCTTTGTTTTTCCCTTACACATTCACGTGTTTTGGCTTGGAATGGGTGCCAGGGCAGAGTGTTGCTACAGTTCATCTTATTGCAGCTATATGATTTCCTTGTATGCATGCTATAAAGATTAAAATGACATTGTTTGGGAAAATAATTGAATGATGTTCTAAATTAAAAAAAAAAAAAATTACCTGTGCCTAAAAGGGTAAATATCACTACTGAAACTACTGCAGTCCTTTCACCAGGTCAGAATAAGCTGACAGGGAATATATTTTCAGGCTTAATGAACATAATTCCATGGTTTTCTGATGTCATGATTTTGCACTGACTGCAGTGTGATGTTTGGACTCCTACTGTTTGTTTCCAGATTCTGGATAGCTGATTGCTTGGTATTCACAGAGGTTCAGAGGTTTAAGTTTTGTGAGGTATGAAGTTTACTTTGACTCAATTTCTGCCTTTGGAATGAGTATGAGCGGAGATTTTCATGGTTTTGTTGTTTAGTAGGAGGTATCATACAGGCCTATGTGTTGATTGTGCCTGTCAGGTCATCTAGCACCTGTGAAGGAGAACCGGCTGCAGAGCTGTAATCAAGGCTCCCAGCCTTTTCTGCAAGAGTCATGGCAGTGCCTTTTCCAGTAGCACCCAGCAAGCAGGAACCTCGCATCATATTACATAGTTATCTCCTCCAGAAGAGCATTATGAAAGGTAGAAGCTCCTAGTGGCTCCTCACCACTGCTTAAACAGTGCAACTTAAAGGACCGATTACTCCTAAATTAGTAGTAGCATATTTGCATTAGGATGTGAAGCAGTCCAAATCTGGCAATCCTAACAGCATCATCTGGTTAATATAAAAAGTAATTTAAGTGATTTTGAATCTGTGCAAATACAGGCCTGTAGGTTCTTTTGAAGAGGCATCTTCAATGGGAAAAGACTAGACTTTCGTATAAAAGAAAGCTTTGTTCACAGGTATGTAGATTCCTTTCTGTAACATTAAAAAAAAAAAATCACTTGAATAAATGATTGCTCCTAGCAAACAGTTTTTCCCCGTTTCTCAATACAACCTCTTACTGGGAAGCTTATTGAGATGATACACTGACTTGTCATGAATGTCACCACTAAATAAGCTTTTTTTTGCCTTCCCTGAAGTCAAATACTTGGTCACCACCAAAATGATCATGGTCCTCTGCTGGATTATGGTTGTCCTTTGGAAGGGGAAACTAATATTTTTTTAACTTAATTTTTCATTATGAAGGAGCAAGGGAAACTTCTGTGTATGAAGGTTAATTTCAGGTTGCATGAGTGCACAGTTTTGATGGTGTTTTTTGTAATCTGAAGCACCTCTTCATAGGCTAACCTTGTAGCCAAGTCAGGTATAAGCCTCTATTGGTGTAAGACGAAATAATTAAAAATAAAAATAATAAAAGCTAACCAAAACCAAATCAATGCAAACTCGGTCTGAGGAACGGTCCCAAAGAGCACAGCCTTTCTGGACATGCCATTTTAAGGCACTATTCAATTTGATGCTTTGCTCAGTTTCTGGCCTAATAATTAAAATAATGGACCAGCTACACCAAAAACTTATGCAGGGCTTGCTTCTTTCTATGTGTTGCTGTTTTTCTATTATCTAGGTTAGATCACTTTGTGGTAGTTGATTACTTAGAACAATTTACCTTATTATAGTTTAGGAAGCAACAGCAACCATGATGTTATATGGTATTAAAACATTTGTAGTTGTATCCTCATTTTCAAAGGTATAAATGCTTTGAGAGGGGAGAACTGCATTTCAGTGAGCTTAATGGTATTGATAGAACTTCTCTAGCCTTAATCAGTCCCTGGAGCATCTTAAATCTATAAATAATGAGCGTTCTGGAAGCGACGTGTCTACCTCTACTGTTAGAAAGCAGAGCTTACGGTTTTTTGCTTTTGTAATTGGTGTGATGTTCAGCTTGAGTAAATTTCATTCACACTAACCTTGAGGTAAGGAGCCTCAAGTTGTTGATAATTTTTTTGAGTCTTTTGAGTGTTTTGTTTCTCATTTCTTTGTGCTTTATATCATAGAAAAATGAAATGGAGTTAATAAAACTTATTTGTAATGTCTTTATATTCTGTGGTTACAAAGAAGACTTAATTCAGTTGCTTGCATATGGAAAGAATTACAAACAGGTGATACTGGCTCTGCTTCCAAATGCACTTTTAAACAGGCACACTATCAAGGCTGCTGGGTTTATAGGCTTATTGACAGACGACAAATGAATTTTATCCTTTCTATGCACTGCCTCTTCCTTTTTTCCTCCTAGTTGCACTTTTGTGGGCAGGCATGATAATTGAAGTGTACGGCATGTGAATGCTACTGACTGGCAGTGTGGCAAGCTGTGCCCGTGGCAAAGGCCTCCTGACTTCCCTGCGACAGGAATTTGAGTCTTTTATTTTAAAGCTTCCTTGAGACAGGATTTTGAAAGCTAACAGTTGAGAAAAGGTAGATAGTCTTTTATTTTCTTAGAAGATGCCATTTCAGGAGTAAAATAACCAAATTTCATTCAAGGCTCTGAAAAATACTGTAAATACTTTTAAAGGGAATATGACAAGTTGTATAGCAACTTTTTTGTCACTAATGGTATCCAGTGGGCTCCATGAATTCTTTTGCACATCTGAGTCAAAACCTAAGATTGGAATCTCATGTGTTTTTCCTATTGTTTTGTTTTTTTGTTAACTAGCCCAAATGTAGGGATTGAAGAAGAATTCAAGAATGTCAGTTGCATGGTAGAAAGCAGTCTGACTGAATAGATCCAATCCCTGTATGTTTGTTTTACTACCTAAGAGAATTCAGTTTCCTTCTACACTGACTTGCTTTCTGCTTTCCCTCCTTCCTTCTTATTGCCAAGGTGCATTAGATTTTTAGTATTTGGACGTATTTTATAAATGAGCAAGTTTTGTAAAATGTACATTTGGTTAAATTTTAATTATGTATGATGATGCTACCTGTTAAGGATAGCAACTTGTTGAAGTCAAATGCTTTTACTGATGCATACCTAGTAGGAAACTTTCAGCAATAGTATTGTGTGAAATCATGTTGCTTTGTGAAATGCGTTAAAGGAAGCTGCAATCTAATGATGCTTACAGTGATCTGAAAGAG
Organism: Chauna torquata; assembly: GCA_013399475.1. Classification (NCBI taxonomy): domain Eukaryota; kingdom Metazoa; phylum Chordata; class Aves; order Anseriformes; family Anhimidae; genus Chauna; species Chauna torquata. The sequence continues at coordinate 375,364 of VXAL01013293.1, read as the reverse complement.
GCAGAATTTTTTTGGTGTCATGCCATACTGGAGAGCACTTGGGCACACAGCTACGCTATTCATTTTTTAAAGCTTGTATGAAATTTGAATAAAACAGAGCAGAAATTGTATTGATCTGCTTAGTTTCAGAGGTTGTGAAATTACCAACCAGGTTTGAGTAGCTGTTTTGCTACCCCCCCCAGCTTTTACACTTGGTCACATTAATTCCCTCTTCAGCCACATTATCCACTTGTTAAATGCACGAGAGAATAATTCTGAGCTGTATACGCTTTAAATAGCTTATGCGCGCATAGGTACTAAAAGAAAACTAGCATTGCCAACAGAAATACATTTTAGGTAAACTGCTAGTTAAAATGTATAGATATAGATGTCACGCGGTTATTTGATGTACACTTCAGAAATGCCCCCTGTAGCAGATTTGCGAACTATTAAGGCCCTGATCCAGCATGCATTGAATTGGATGAGAGACTTTCCATCTGTTCTGGGTCTGCTTTGTAAAGACAAATGGAATTGTTTAAAGCATTATGTATTTTTTATACAGTTCACATGATATACGAAACCTATTAATGGTTTGTATAATGCGAAGTTTGGACAAGAGCCCTTCTTGGTCATCTTGTTGGCATTCCTCTTAATTAACTCCGACTATGGAAAATGAGCAGTTGTTTGACTTTCAGAAGAAATACCTGTGGGTGAGCCTGAAGCTGCTCCTAAACACGAGAGCACCGCTGAAGCGGCTTGTCCATTCCCACGCTGTGGGCTTGCAGGGTGTTAGGCAGCTCCCAGATGAGTTCGCAGTGAGAAACAGAAAATAGGTTGGGTGAATGTAGCTGCAACTCATTAAAACACAAGAGAAAAAAACAAACCAAAACATGAAAATGTTTTGTACAAAAAGCCATTCTTTTGTCTTGGGACTTCTTGTCCTCTCAGCCCATAGAAAGCCTGTTTTATTGCACTGAAATTTTTATTTGTGCACAAGTAATATCCCAATGACGTTGCGTGGTTACTCAATTCTTTTTTAAACAGTCAGAGGAGGAATGTGGCTGTCTCTAGGCAAAAATTATGTTTCAGGAAGAAAAATGCTAGCTCCAAGAGTATTGAAGCCCAATTCTTTAATTATAGATTCAAAGAATTTTTGTAAAGTATAATTAAATAATAATAATCTAATTGAGGACCTGACTAATGCTCATTAAACACTCTGAAAGTGTAGGGTGCTGTTTCTGGTGGTAGTCATTTCACTGGTTTCCTCGGCATGGGAATACAGGTGTGTTCCTGATTCAGAATAACCCATTGTGGTTCGAGAGGAGCCGTGCCGGGCGGTGTGCTGGCTGAGAGCTGCCTACCGTGCACTCGCGCATACTGAAGGTGCTCGGCTAGGGATGTGCGTTATCAGCACTGCTCTGTTGTGCTGCTTAATTATCGTTGTGTGCTGGAGAGAGAACATGGGAAAGAAAAATGTCTTTGCGCAGCAATAATCAATAAGACCGGCAGTGTTTTAAGCCTCTGGTGATCACAATTTAGTTGTTTTGAAAACAATCGTAAGAAAGACTAATGATGTGGAACTTGTCATTTGCTGATTGTTCCTGACAACTCAGAAGAAATTGTTAGGAATGGGATTAATTAAATATTCTGTTTATCTGATTGCATTAGTAAAGGTATAAAATATTAAGTGTAAATAATACCACATGGTTTTAAATCAACAGCAAGCTTTACTTCCCTTCCAGATGATGTCCCTTGAAGAAATTCAAGGGACTCCATGTACCATGCAGTTCCATTTTAAACCGGTGGGAGCTGAACCAGCTCTGCAGCATGTGTTTCTAGGACAGCGCTGTAGTATTTGGCTAGAGAAATTAATTACCTATCTTTTGAAGAATTATTTTTTTTTGTGTTGAAGGTGGGAGAGGCTGGAAGTGCCAGTTCTAGTTTTTCCATACTTGTGTGAGATTGGAGGGGAAACACTATATTTTCCTATTAGGTTGTTTTGACAGCCAGACAGATTGGAAAGATATTGGAAAGCACTTCAGATTTTAAGTGGACCAAACAGTACAATCTTTTTGTGACATTCAGATGTGTTTGTATTTCTACTAGGATAACTTTTCTTTCTTGGCTTTCTAAGGTGAGACAGCCAAGTGATGATGAGTGTGAGTCTTGTGTGGTAGTGGCAAGTTACAAGGTTGACTGTTGGGAATAAAATTGCTAGATGGCAGGAGTTAGCTATTGATAAGCATTTATTTTGTCCAGCAAGTAATATGCTATGTTCAGACTTATATATGGAGAGCTACATGTAAATAAGTTAAAACTCAGAAAACATCAAAGCTGTTTCCCTTGAGACCCCAAAGATATGCCTGAGGATGACAGACTTGGGAGCAAAATATGATTTCCCTTGTGAATTTGTTGCAAACATAAAATCAAATTTTATTAAGAAGTAATTTTGAGCTGCTGAACTGCATAGCAGCTGGTATGTGGAAAAAAGCAACAGGGATATGAAGCATAGAAATGTCCAGTTAGCTCTCAGCCGGTTACTTGGAGTGTGAAGTCACAGACTTCCTGTAGTCAGGGAACTAGTATGTAAAGGCTTCCGAAATGAATGATATTTTTAGAATCGTTTTGCTGACCACCACTGAGCCAGCAATATGATGAAGATGCAAAAAAGAAAGTGAGTGAGCATATTTTTAGGAATATCATGCATAAATTTGGGGGGGGGGGCAACTGTACTGTTTCAGTGGTTCTGAGGCTACTTGATCAAACTGCACTGCTTATTGTGAAGAGGAAATGAAAGCATGGCTTAGGAGGAAAAACTGTAGGAAATGACCTTGTTTTGAAGCCTATGGGGAGGGAAGCAGGTCTTGCTATGTAAAAGGTTTCTTTTTTTTTTAAAAAAAGTAATTACTCATTTTGTGTTGTGGGGGAAGACCAAGAAGCAATTAATTTTGAAGCAAAGATGGTTTTCCTTGGATGTCAGAAAAGTTTCTAAGACATAGTGTTAAAATTTGTTTTTGTGGAATTTTCTTTGCAGAAGAAGAATTCATATTTATCTGAAATAGTTTTGTAGATATGCAGATAGGTTTCTGTAGAAGTTATGTGGAAATGTGCTTTCATAGAAGGCTTGGGACTACATACTTATTCTAGCTCTATTTCTATGGTCCTCTGGTGCTTTGACCAAGAGAGCTACTTAAAATGTGCATTAGTAGTTATTTCATGTGATAGATTCATGAGAAAGTGCACTGAAATTCATTTTTAAACTGCGGGTACTGCAATCTGCAATTTGTAAGCCTGTTGTAATTTCTGCTGTATTGTAATAAAGCACTGGTTAAACAGGCCAGTTTGAAAAGACCAATTTGCAATGAAGCAAATGAACCTGCCTTCAACAAATTTACTCCTGAACCTGCTTTCTAGTCTTCAGATTGGCTGGGATTATCTGAGTAAATAATGAAACTTTAAAAGTAGTTATTAATAACAGGAATGCTGATGGTGTCTTGTCTACGGTGTAAGCAAGCATTGCTGTAAGCATTTATGATGAGTGTTTGCCTTGGCTCCTGTGTGCCATGTTTTCTAATCAGGCTTCCTTTTCCTGGCTGTTGTTTTTCTCCTCCTTTGGCAAATTATCTTCTGGTTATACAATTCTTGTGCCCCTATAATAAATCTGGAAATGGAAGGCGAACAACTTTGAACTGTTTCTGTTGCCTAATGTACTAGGAAGAATCTGATATTTCAGAGAGCCTTGGCAACTGTGAATGTACTGGGAATTACATATATTTGGTTGGATCATTCTGGGTTGAGCTGCAGTCATGCTGTACGTGGAATCGAGCCACTGATGTTTTCTGCAGCTTCTCTGAGTGCTGCAGCTGGGACGGAGTAGTGTGAGGTCTGCCTCGCTGAGGGTGTCTTCGTGGCCATTCGCAAGCGTGCTTGAACAAGCTCTGCCTGCGCTCTGAGCTGACTGGAAGCTCTCTGGCAGTGCTAGTTTGCTGCCAGCCCTTATCTAACAGCCCCTTCTTCTCTCCTTGCAATGTCAGCTTGACTCGGAGAGAAAGCGAGGAGAGCCGTCATCACTAGGCATGAGCAGTGACCTCATGTCTACTAACAAAAAAACCCCACACCAAGCAGACCAAAAAGTGAATGGTCCCTGTATCTTGCCTTATGATTTTTCCTTCAGACTCTAAGTCTTTACACTAGTTGTTCAGAGCCCTATGTTTTATCAGCAAGAAGTTTCTCATCTTCCCAATTGGAAAGAACATTTTTTTAGAATGTAAATCCTAGAGGCTGCAGGGTTTAGGCCACTGCTGAAAGGCTTCTTGGATTTATTGTTCTTAATGTTGAGATATTTAAACAGATGTTCTTATTTGTTGACTGAATCATGATTTTTTTTTTTAATTCTTAAAACTTGGAGGGGGGGATGGTCAGGAGTTCTGAGCTGTAATTTTGGCCTTTTGAGATGTTAAAACTCACAGGACCTGGTAGCTTGGATTGAAGTAGTGCAGAGGGCTGTGCGTGGGAGGGGAAGCCTGAGCCTGTACTAACTGAATTTAGTTTGCCCATGCAGCATATTATGCAGCACTTTGGTATCTTATTCTCTCTTCAGAGGGAGCCTGAGTTTATAGGAGCTTTCTGAAAACGAAGCTTTTTCTGTCTGGTTTTCAGTCTGTAAATTTCCATTAAAATCAGGCGGTATCCGCTCCAGCAGGGCTTCCCAGGATGCGGCCCCGTCTCTTGCTCGGCTAGAAGTGCGTGCAGCGCACAGTCGTCCCTGCAAACCAGTCGGAAGTGGATCTGCCCTGGATTGGGTACGGAGCAAATCACTCTAAGCAAGGATGCTCCTTGGCGGTTTGGCTGGGACTGGCAGTCGTCGTGCGCTGTTCCCAAGTCACATGTAAAGTCTGTTCTTACTCCTCCTGCAGTATGTTAGCACCAAATAGAAAGTCTTTCTGACTGAAATGTGTAAAGATCCTGAGCGAGCTTTGCTTATCTCTAGAAGGCTCGCTTTCTTCACTGTGTGTGAAGAAGTATTGCACTGGTGCTTTGTGTGTGATTTTTATGTGGAATCAAATGCAAATCTGCAATACATGGCATGCACAGAGCTCGGCGATACGGAGTGGCTGTGCTCACCTGGGTCTAGAGCCAGCTTATTGGAAACCTCTAACAAAAATGGTTTCTGTTTTTTCTCTTAACTAGTACTGTTGTAGATTGGAGATGCAGTGTTTGTTTTTTCCAGGAAACACCAGGAACATAAGGACCATCCTTACTGCATGGGAAGTTGGCTGGGGGGGGTGGTCAGAGGGCATGGGGGGAAAGGAGTGGGAACAAAAAAGCCCAAAACTTGGAGAATAAACCATCCCTGAAACACACTGAAAGTAGTTACTCTAGGGACTTCAGCAACAGTGATCTGCTGTGTACACACATATATTAAACAATGATTAAAAAGTGAAAACATTGAAGCAGGGACCCTGATAATTATTTTCAAATAACTTGCCTTTATTCTCTTGAGATTTATTCCTACAAAAAAGGAAGTTAGCTTATGTTGTTCCACAGAAAGTTATTAACTAATACTTAAATGTTTGCAATGCTTATAAAACTGAGTTATAAGTAGGATTTCTAGAAGTTACTGCTGTACATCAAAGGTTCTTCTAATGTATTAAACTCAAATATTTAAGTTTTAAAATAAGTGGAAAGAGTCGCTGTCAATTCAGTGAAAATATAAATAGGCCTTGTGGCTTATTCTGAAATTTCATGACTTTAGGACTCTTTAAAATTCTAAGCATTTTAAAATTGCTGTTCATGTCTTCTGTTTCTTGTCTGTGGCTTTGGGAGGGCAACCGTGTATATGGTGACAGCATCTCCATAGTAAGAAAGGTAAACGCTGGGTGGAAGATAGGCTTTAGCATGTAAGCAAGGTGATGGCTTGCAATTACCGGTCCGTGTGGGAGATGGAGGGTATGCTTTTTCATTTGCCAGATAAAAAGGAAGATGAAAGGCAGGGATGGAATTGCTGTGATGGGAAAAAAATTGGGAGGGGGCTGGAAAAACAAGGGAGATTTCCAGAGTGAAAGCAATTGAAGCCTCCTGCCAGTGTTGATGCTAAGACTGCCAGTGCTCATCTTGATTTTCTCTGATACCTGCTCAAAGGGCGAGTTCCTTCTCAGGTATGTTTATCTTGCCCTGATCCACAGACCCTGAGGACTAAAGGAAGCAACATGGTAGTTATATGCCACAGAGATCCCTCCTTGTGTGGGGTTTATTACTGCAGGGTTTGGAAGCCAGAGAAAGCAGCAGGGCTGTGTTTGGCCAAGTAGGTCCATCTTCTGCTATTCTGTGCTTCAGAGCTGTCTTGCTGCTGTGGGAGATGGCTTCTGTATCTAGCTGGCTTGTAGGAAAACCATCTGCATTGCTAGTAATCTGTCAATCTAACAGTTATTTTTCTAAATACTATTGTAAGCTTTGGCTCAAAGTTTTGGTGAAAATCTAGGTTGGGAACTGTAAAGGGGAGATGTTCAGAGCACCTTACTTCTGGAACTTCCAGCTTTAATATAAGATATATTTTTGCAGGCAGCCTGCTGTTGGCTTTGCATGCAATATTTCCTTTTGCAACTATCTTTAAACTTCAATTATTGGAAAGGTATTTTTGGGACTTAGTATTGTGGCTCAGTTAAGGCCAGCCTGCTACCAATATGGAAAAAGATACATTTACATAAGCCTCAAGTGTTTGCTTGTGCTGAGACATCCGGTGTGTGCAATATTGCTTATGGAGACAATTAGTTTATGGCTTGTGGGTTTGGGAAGGCTCATGCTGAATATGAACAAAATATTTTTGAAAAAATTCATTTTAGCTAAAATGTTTAATCGCCGCTTATGAGTTTTTCGTTGGTATTCTGTTTTTCCTGATGTGGGGGAGAAAAACCACCGCTTAATTTCTGAAAGTGTTCTGCTTCTAAACCATGCTTTTCAGAGCATGAAGAAAGACAATGAACTAAATAGTTTCCTGGAAAGCTTGCACTGATTTTAATTTAGCAATGTGACTAAATCAGGTAAATTTCTTCAAGGGATTTATTGTGTTACTTGCTTAAAAATAACAATAATAAAAAAAAAGCTATTGAATTTCAGTGTGCATTTTAAAGTGTAGTAATAAAATAAGTAATATGGCTGAAAAATGCACATTGGAATTAGCTTTGACACTCTATTTGCTTTATGTCTAGCTTTATCTTATAATGCATTATTCACTGGTAATGTACAGACTACTTTATTAAGTCTTAATCAAATGCATTTTATAAGTGTCAATTCAATATTTTGCTATTGTATTTGTTTTAAAATACTGAGCTTTTTGTAGGAAAACGATAGATTTATACCAATGTGGTCAGGAAGAGACAGTTTTATATTGGCATGTTGTAAAATTACCTATGAACTGTAGTTTTACATTCTGTTCTAAAATGTCTGTATTCAGTCTACTTCATTTGCTTGGATGAAACTGCAACGCTGAGGAAACAAAATGGCTGACGGGTTTATCACACTTAGATGCCTTTGAAAAGGCGTTTGGAAGTGTGCCTGAATTAAACCTTTTTGATCACTACAGGTCATGTCTGCATTAGAACTGATAGGAGTTAGATGTGTGACACTTAGATCACATGTGCAGGGTGTTGTGCTGTTGTGTAACAGGGACCTGGTCGCTGCGTGTTACTGTACACAACTGCGTAATGCTGTAGCTAAAGGTACGTGTGGCTTGCATATGTGTCTTTTTAGACTCCTTAGATGCGTGTTTGGGTTTGCGTAGATTGTACTTGAAAAGATAACTTCCTCTGGCTTGATGAGTGGGTTAACACACAGCAACAATCAGTAGCTGTTTTAAATCAGAGTTTCGGTGTGCTTTCCTGCCGTAACTTTGTGCTCTAAGTTTTAGTTGGACAGTTAGCCCCACGTAGTTTTGCAGACTGACTAAAATAATAGACGACCACTTTGAATTTCCAGCATCTCAGCTGAAGGCTTGCAGCATCTTCCTTACAAAATACAAACAGGTTAAATGGTTGCTTAACCATCTCCTGTGCAGGAAGCAAGAATTAGCTGGTTTCCATGTCACTAATCAATTTTCTGTTTTTACTCCGATAAATTTGTTTCTCTGCAGCAGCAAAGACTTGTCTAACTACAAAGCATGCTTAAGAGCAACTGCTGCTTTACATTAAGAGCAACCAAAAGATAAAACAACCCATTTACTTGGACTAATACAAAACCTTCATTTTTCTCCATAAAGTCTGAGTTGAGCTTCACTAATGCTGATGGGAATTAAGCACATGTATGGTAAAGAGCAGCCCTCTGAGACTGCAACAAGATCTTTCACAAACAAAATGGATGATGTTCATTGCTGATACTTCCCTCCCTGCCCTGGCTGACTAAACTGTTTGGTAAGAACACATCACGACAGAAAGCAGTATTTATAGTGGTGTTGGGAGGTTTATAAGCTCGGAATCAGTGTAGCACTTGCAGTGTTGCAAGTTCTGTCCCTTTTGTCTCAATTTTATGGCCCTGAAGATGTGGCATATAGGAAAAAAGATATTCATTCTTGAAGAATGGCTGGGAAGTGTATAAGTATTATTTCTTATTTCATTTGTTTATAGAGTAGAAGTTAAAGTAGAAGATAACTAGCCTGGGACTTGATGCTGTTATTTCTCAGAAATGTGAAATAAAATCACATATCTAAGTGCTTATCTTGTCCTCAATCAGGCTGTGCCTTGCTGCTGACTGTATGTGTTTAATGACCAAAAAAATAAAACGCTTATATAGAAGTACTACCATTCTGATCAGACTGTCCATCCATCCTCAGATACTTGTCTGTTTAAATGAAGCGATGCCTGTGTGCAGAAGCTGCTTTTAACTTGTAACAAAAGGCAGTTTAAATAACGTGGCCTGCAATTTCTTGTGTATATGTTACCAGATGCTGTTTTTCCATAGGTACTTGAATGCAGTTAGCCTATATAGAAGAAACATCAGAACTTTGTTTTGAGCTGTGAGTAGCAGATGGAGCAGTGTTAGAGCTGATGTACTTGACTTTCAGCCTTATATACAATATTCGTTCTTATTTGATCACTTAGTAATATGAATTTAACAGGACTATAGGGTTGTCAAGACAATATAAGCTGCAAGAAACTTGGATGGTCATAGCTTGGGAGTAGTTAGAAAATTACTCCTATGCTGAAAACATTGAAAATATGCTGAAGTTCGGCTTTAAATTTTTAAAGGGTATTTAAATGGTAGAGCAGAATTAGATGTCGGAAAATAGAGAAAATGCAAAAAGGAAATTCATAGTGCTTCAGCATTTAAAAATACTGAAAGGAATGCCAAAGCTTATTCTGATTCAGGTTGTAATGGCTCTGTATGTATCCTTTTTGGGAAAACACCTGTGATTGCAGGGGAGCCTTTCCTAAGTTCATACTGGAGCAGTTTGGATTTAATTAGCAGGTATAAAACTTGCTTTGCTGGCAGTGCCATGGTTTCAATTGGGTGGAAATGTCTCACGTTGTCCCTTCTAAAAACCAAACAAAATCCCCAAGCGTTGGTCTGGCTGGGAAGCTGTAGGTTTCCTGGGCCAAGCTCCAGGGATGTAGTGCGAGACACTTGGCATGCCTTTCTTGTTGAGCTCCGCGAGGCTGAGTTTGAGTGCTTGGGGTATGGTGATGTCCGTTCTGGTTTGTTCAAAGACTTCGTTATCGTGCTGAAGTTATACGGGACCTTTTCAGGCCTTTGTACAACACATATATAATGGTGATGCCAAAGCAATCTGTTTGTAAGCCTGCTGGTTTTGGTGGGTGTTGTGTTCACATCGAGGTGATACTTGGTGGTCCTATGAATGAGTTTGGGTTTTCAGAGAAAATGTCTTTAAAGTGAAGGGAGAGAGATGAGCATAACAAGCCACAGAAGAATTATGTGGAGCAACTGGTATGGCTTTTGTAGTTACATACGTTGCTTTTTCTTTTTCCTGGCAGTCATCAGATCTCTTTGTGTTTAAAAACTTGACAGATGCTGTAATGTTTTCCTCGCTTCACATGCTTCATTTTTATGGCTTCCAAAATTTCAGTTTCACTGCTCTTTATAAGCTGGCACCACAACACAGTTTAAAGTCTTTTAATAGAAGAACATATGAAAGCTACTGCAACCCTTTGTCTGTTCATGCGTTCTTACTAACAACTAATGTACTTTAGCCTACTCGTTGCTTTTAGTATTTTGCCAGTGGGATTTACAGAGGTTTTTCTTTAGCTTGTCTTCCTTGACTCGTAGAAAAAAGATGTCTTCAGATCTAACTATTTTTGGATTTGAAGGTGCCTCTGGCATTGCCAAATGACTCTTTTCTTTTCTATACGGAAGTAAAAAGTAGTATAAAGCTAGAGAAGTGATTGACTGAAAATTTGCTAACATGTCAGACTTCTGATTCAGGTTCAGACAACAGATCTTTCTGGCTTGAATAAGAGCAAACAGTTTGTAGTTGGATGCGAGTATACAGGCATTAAGTCTGTTTTGTTTTTAAAAAAAGTGTTTTGTTTCTGTTCTTTATTCTGAATTCATTTGGAAATAAGAGTACTACTTGACCTGCCTTGCAGAGAAATTAATGGTTCTCTTTTGAAGGATATATAGAATTCCCCAAAGTAGATGGTAAGTATTGGATCTGCGTCACAGTTGCACCGGAGGACTAGGAAGAGGGAGAGCTTATCATTGCTCCTTATGTGGCTCTGCCACCACCTGAAGTAGGAACAGTTTCTAGGAATTCCACCCATTGGTTCAGTACTTTCTGTACAATTTTCCTCTGTTCCCGAACACCGGCTATTTTCCCATTCTCCATGGTGAGCCCATCCATGGGGACTGCTCGTGCTGTTGTGATGTGACTTACATGTGCATCATGCATACACATGCTTCTAATTGTTATCTTTATAAATACAATTATAAAGGAGATAAATACCAAGACTATGGCACTTAAAATAAAACCTGTGGAAAATATCCTTCCTGAGAAGGTAGATGGCCTTTCAGAGCAAAGGATCTTACAAGTGTGTCCTGCACTGGGGATCTATTTCTGCTCTTCATAGCATGAGCCCTTAGATTCTGGAAACGACATATTTTAAACTATGACAGTACTGCCCTTTTAAAATGTGTTTTAAAAGATATGTGACAGTCTAGGAGTAATTTGCAAGTGAAGTACCTTTTCCCTTTGGGATGTCATAATTATTTTGGAGATGTAATTTGTCATGTATTCCCTGCTGAGTTTCTGAAATATTGGTTTGCTTTCTTGAGGTTTCTCTGATGTGCAAGGGCAAATTCAGATATTTGATCCTCTGGCTTATAGCTGCTATTGGTGTGACAAATAGGTCAATTTGTGTTTCTAATAATGCTGATAATATGATATTCAAGTCCTTGATGACAAACAAACAGACATATATGTTGTGGAAGAAAATAAGTCTCTTCACAAAAAGCAGAACGTTTATGATATTTTCAGCCATTATACTTTGAAATGTAACATTTATCTTGGCATTCGGTTTCCTTCTGTACTCATGAAGGCCCCTCTCTCATTTATTACTGTTAGCATACCAGAACAAATGTCTTTCAGATGTGAAAAATCAATCATCTCAAAAATGTCTCCAGTAGTTATTTGGGTGGATTAATGCAAGGTGTTAGGAGAGTAAGGTTGAAATGAAATGTCATAATTGAGCAATGCAAGTCACCAGAGAAATAACAGTAAATTGATCATGGTTCCAGCTTTAGAAGCTTTTTTTAAATTAAAAAAAAGCATAAAGAAGAAACTCATACTGATAGGCAGTACATTAGATGGTATGGAATGAACACGCACTTTGAGTTAAGTTGATTGAATGCAGCACACAATTCTTTACTCTTCAGATTTCTGGTTGCTGGCCGCAAATCTGTTTTCAAAGCTACTTCATAGTCCCCTGGAAAATAGAAAATGTAGGCCAATAATAGACTCATTCTGTAATCTCTGACACTTGAGCATCAACTCCAAAAACTCTTGTCAAGTCTGTATAGCCTTGGCATGTGCACGGGAGAAGATGAGCAGCGATGGTTTTGTCAAATGAGTTGCAGACAATCAATTTTTTTCCCAAACAATTTGAAAAAGCTGTCTACGCCTACTGACAGTTTTTGCTGATTTGAGGTAGAATGAATCCTATCTGTGTAGCAGGGGGGTAGTTGTCCAAATACCACTTTCTAATGAGTTTTTTCCCTTTTAAAATGCTAAAGAGTAACCTCTGTGAATAAGAGATCACCCCCACTTAAACTATTCTTTGCATAGTCAATTGAAATTATGGAAAATAGGCTGCTGACTTCTGCCATGTTCTGACTTGTTTTCAGTGACTGAAGCTTCCACGAGAGGGAGGAGGAGGGTCATTAATATATTAATAGAATAATGTATTATAGCATATTTTGAAGGCAGAGGAACACTTGCTTATGTAAACATAACCTCTTCCCCCACTATCCTGATGATCTGTTTTAGTGTGTAGGTGATTTTTCCTTTGCAGCACACAAACTTGGAGAAATGAGATGTGTACCTGCGTTAGGGTTTTGTGTGTATTTTCAGGGAAGGGATGTCTGTTTTCGTGTGTGTATATATATATGGATCAAATCCTGAAGAAATATTTTTTTCAAAGCTGCATGGGCTTGCTGGGGGGGAGGGGTGTAGCAAATGGGTTAAGTGGTTGTAATGCTTGGAAACTCCTGATTTTTAGGGCCAGAAAAAAAACGCAGTAGTACTATAATACCTAGGGCTCCACTGTAATAATGTCTGTTGCAGTGGATCTGTTAGAGACCCATGAGGATGTTTTTGTTTTAATTTATAATAGCCACTGCCATGGGTTCGTTTAATTTGCATTGTAATGAGCCATTCCTTTCCCAGAAAGTGTCAGTAAGGCTAAAGTGTCTGTATGCAAACTACCCACAGGTCATATTCTCTGAAATCTGAGTGCTTTTGTGGAAATTGGGAAACTAATTATTAAATGCCAGTTGTCATTGCTGGAAACTCTGCAACTGCAAGAGAAACATTCTAATAAAAAAAATGCAAAGCAAGAGATCACAGATGTTTCAAAATTAACCCTGAGTTTAAATGGGATGGGGGGAGTTGGGGGGGGGAAGCACTGTTTTATGGTATTTTGACATCAAACTAATTCATGGAATTTTTATGCTCTGCCTTTTTTAGTGTGGATGCAAGAGGGTATTGAGAGTAAAAAGGGAGTGGTGTGAGACTGAGGAGAACAAACATTGATTTGGGAGCTTGGTATATGCCTTTTCTCAACCCAAGTTTCACAGATCTCCAAAGAACTGTGCTGGGATGGACATTTAGGTCAAACTTCAGTGTTTGCCCACTCACCATACTGACTTCAGTGTGGGGGAGAAACTTTACAGCAGACCAGTGTATAAGCTTTTTAAGATCAGGGATATAAACAGAAGTCTCTGAAGTGCCAAGGCTACCCCCTTGTTTCATCGGGGGAAACCTTGATCATATGAAGTCTGAAGTCAGAATTTCATTTTTTTTCTCTCCTTTTTCTTATATCCTTCTACAGCCTTAGAAGACTGGGCTGTTGAACACAGTGCATCTCAAAACAACCATTACTAAAGATGTTATTGTGCAGGCTTTCCGTGATGATAAATGACTAAATTAACTGAGAAATATGTACAATTTTGCTAAATGGTGATTTTTCTCCTCCTTTGCCCTCAATTTACATGAATGTGGATTAGTCCTCTTAACTGTGATATCCCTACTCTTGCTTTGAGATCATTCATTTGGGAGCCTCTTCAAAAAGAGAGTACTGCATGATCTGTTTAAATTGTGTATTCTTCTGGGTTCAGTGTTCTTACCAGTGTGCCTAGATGCAATAGGCATATGCAGCCATGCATCATGCCTGAAAGAATCTCCTAGGTGAACTGTAGCTTTTGTTTATGAGAAGTGTTTATAAATTAGCAAAGATAAAACAATAAAATTCAAAAACACTAATGAGTTAAATAGTTATGTTTAGATGCTATGTAATTCAGCATGGATCACTAAAGTTAATTAGAACTACTCACTTATTTTGAAGCTGTAAGAATTCAAAGCAGATGGGATTTTGAAGGGTAACCACCCTTTCTATATCTTCCAAGAGTTTTAAAAATAACCAAGTGACTTTAATAACACTCAGCCCAGTAAGGCTGTTTCAGCTGGTGTGCCGATAGTGCAGTGATGCCTCTCCCTTCCACATAGCATCCCTTTTGATCCTTGACCAAGTTTTCTGATTTGCAGTTAAGGTACAAAGCCTTTGAAAATATTAGTCTTCCAATTAATAAATGTGGTACTTCTAAAGTTTTCAGAAATCTCCAATTGGAGAACGCTCGCAGTTCTGGAAGAAACCATGGCGCGTGAGCTGGAGCAATAACTTAGTCACAATAAGTGACTAAAGATGTAAGAAGATTAAAATGCATTACTTTGTACAAAATCTAACCAAGATTCAAAGAGCTGTGCTTTCAGCATGACGTTGCCAAGCCCAGCTTGAGAAGCTGAAGTTGTAAGGTTGGATGAAGGGCACTGAAATGTACTTGCCATTGAAATATTTAGTTGCTGTCATTGGAGACTGATTTGCAAATTGGACAGGTGCTGAGTAAGTGAAGAAGAGCAATAAAGAGTGTTATTTAGGATAGCCACTTCACTGTTTTACACTTCAGCGTACTTATTGCTCCCACTACCAGTCATTCTGTGATGTGCAGGTGTTATTTCACTCTGGTTAACTAGTCTGGCACTGAGAGTTTGATCTTGATATGATAGTGAAGCTTAGTATCTGTTGTGAGTGCTGGAGGCAGCATGGAGGTCCAGGGGACCAAGCACTTCTGGTCATCCCAGAACCAAGCAATGACTGGGAACCACATGTCTTCAGCGGGCTGGATGCCTCAGTCCTGAGTCCATTGCGGATTTAGTCTACCAGTTCTATTCAGCAGGAGTTGAGTTTATTTGCAGAATGTTCCTATAATTTAATATTTTTTTTAATTTGAAATACTTGAGACAGTAGAGGGAAATATTTTTGTCATTTCAACAGACATACACCTCAGCAGTGATGTCTCTGCTGTTGCAGTCTTTGGTCTTTCTAAACAAATAGCTTATGAACCAATTGTTCTTAGGAGAGTCAAACTCCTTGTTAGAAACCCAGACACTTGTACACTATTTTCCCTATCCTGCTTTAGTCTCCTTTCACTGAGTGTAAGGGGAGCCTTTGCAGGCTGTTGAAGATGTGAGCTGTCACTGCGTAGGTACCCACTCACTTCCCAGAGGACGAGAGATCATAAACTAGAACTTTAAAGGCAAATCGATGGCTCCTGTAATACATTAAATGACACCATGTAAGTTTAAAGGGAATGTTCAGTGAGTCAGCTAGCCAAACGATAGTGGGGAGCCTTGGTATGAACTAGAGCTGTAGAATAAAACAGCTTTTATAAATGGGGCAGCAGGCTAGCCCATACTATTTCTTTCAGTGTGCTTCTTCCTTATACATGTGGTACCCTTTTCGGGGGGGGGCGTGGAGAATCTCAATTCTTCAGTTTTAAATAATGTATGTAGTTAGTACTCCTTTAATATTTTGGGAAATAAGTCAGCAAGAACCCAGATCAACTTATGTTTTTCTAAAAACAGCATTGAGGTAATGTGCTCCAACTGTAAGCTTTTTCACTTGCAGTATTTGTAACCTCAGCAGTTAGATGTGGAAGTTTGCAGGAGTATGGCTTTATTTAGGGTTATTATTAACCTATTCCGAATGTTTTTTGTTGCTGGGGAAAAAGGGATTTGAATTCTGATTTTGAGAATCTACACCTCATGTAGCATCTTCTGGGTAGGTACTGGACCAATACAGCATTTCCTTTTTTTGCTTTATGGGGCTACATAGTGTAAGCATGAAAGTATATTGGTTATAACACCCTAGTTCCTATAATAATTATTGGAAGATGTGATTTTAGTTGGGTTGTACAACTGGTAAGAGTCAAGGGTTGGGCATGCCTTGTTCCCTATTGATCTTTTGTGAACATGTATCGAGTGCAAACCTGTTCAATATTTCCATAATGACCTAGGAGATAGCATGGAGTGTGTGCTTATTAAACCTGCAGGCACTTCAGGCTTGACCAAGAGCGTATTAGAAGCCAGGAGAAGAAATCAAAGTGATAGTAAATTAGAGAAACAAATCCAAAAAGTCGGATAATGTTCAATGTGGATGGGTGTTATGCTACCAGCTGTAAGTAACAGAAATCAGCTGGACAAATAGGAGGGCTACAGGCAGGGATCTTGGGGTTAGAGCAGATCACAGGCTGGTGAGGAGTCAGCGGGATCCTGTTGGTACACAAACAGACACAATTTGAAAGCATAAACAGGGCTAAGAACTGCCAGAGATACAAAGTAGTTCTCCCAAACTCTGTTAGGCTTTGGCAAAGTCTCATCTTGGCACACTGCCAATCTTCGTTTGAAGAAAATCTGGAGGAGACTGGAGGTCTAGAAAATGTGACTCTGCTAGGTATGAACAGGAGATGTTTAGCTTGAAGAGAAAAATAAGAATTTTTTTTATTAGTCCTGCAGTAAAGAGAAGGGGAATACTGTGTTGCCTTTCTGTGAAGAACAAGATGAACAGCAAGAGCTGGGAAGCAAAAGCCTAGGGAAAAACTGCCCATCTATAAAACAACCTGGGAAGGCGATGGAGGAGTCTGCACCTTTGGGAATCTTTAAGGACAGCTAGAAAAGAGTTTGTTAGTTGATCTTTAAGGCTGGGAAACAACTTCCCAAAATCCCCAGCAGCCCTGCTCTGAGCGGGTGCCATATTCTGCCTCCGTTTGTGTGAATGGGATTGTGTACTGGGAAATGCCTGGGAGAGCAAGCCAATGTCAGGGTTCAGAATTGCTGGGATTTTGTATTTGGTCACTTGGCAGATTAGAAGCGTGAGAAATACAAGTGCTTACATCTCTTGTAAGTGACTACAGCTTTCCTCACAACTAAAGGAGGTCTCTTGTAGCTTCGTAGGAGAGCCTGCTGCCATACTGGATTACGGCCCTGCTCTACGTATGTAGTTGTCCTAAGGAACTATGAAGTACTTAATAAAAATGCAGCTTACACTTTGAAAAAATGGCTTCTGAAATGCATCTTTGTTAAAACCAAGGGAGTGTAGTAACCTGCAAGACTTGTGAAGTGCTGACAGAATAAGTGGGGTAGGCTTGCCCATGGATCAGCTCCTGATGGGCTCCCTGTAGTCAGTCAGATATTCCGAAGATAGCTTGAATTGGATTGCATTTTAATTTCATTGAAGAATGAGATGAAGTTCATTACAAATACAGAAAGTAAGGAGGTCAGACACCTTACTGCTTCACTGAAGAGTCTGATTAATCGACTGTTGATCTATAGTGAGAGAAACAATGTAATTAGAAAAAAGGATTAACTGTAAGTAAGCTTAAATCACACAGTTTAGAAAATTGCAGAGAAAAATCCTCTCTCACAAATCACATCCAAAATAAATTTGTTTTTATGGTTAAGCGGGTTGCTTTTCCTTTAGTGATGAAGCATTGTCTACATAAATGTTTTTTTACTCTAAGTGTAGTGACAACCATGTCACACTTCTGAAGCATGGATGCTCCTATAGTGGCAGGAGGGGGAGTCAGCTTTGTCTGTGTAATGCATTTTCCTAGTGCAACTACATCCATCATACTGGTGATATAGAAAACATTGGTTTTTGGGGGGGGGGGGGGGGTCAAAAAAAAAGAAAACACTCCTGTACCCAAAACCCAACAATCATCATCAGCAAACAAAAATGCAGTGCTATCCCTAGCCAGAGTGCTTTGTGTCCATGAGTGATGTGTAGCTTGGGAGCAGGAGCAATGCTGCAACATGGAGGCTGGAGAACAGCTGTCTCTTCTCTGTTATGCCCAGGAAAAGTGCAATTTTTGAAGTTACAGTTCCTTTGTGACTCCAAGGTCCTGTAAATGTAGAAGAGAATGTAATTTGAATAGTGTGTGAATACAGCTTGAGTCTCTTTTCTTGCCTGTTCTCTAACTTGCTCTAAACCATTGCATCTCCCTTTCCAGCAGAGAAAAGAAGTGGCTCTTTCCTCTGCCTTCTGTGTCTTTTGCTTTGCCCTGGTTGGCTTGAAGCTTGCTGGGTTTAGAAAGGCAGATGGGTATCTCTTACTGCAAGAGAAAAGCTTTCATTTGTTTGCCTTTTCTGAAGGAAGAGGCATGCGGACATAAATGCTCTCCTACCTGGCTGGGAAACAACTCTTGTTTCTCCTCCCTGACCCCGAGGTGATCTGGTGTGTTGTGTGCCCAGTCCCTCCCTGAAGAAGACTGCCATTATGTGGTGAGCAGCCCAGCTGCGGCAAATTTGAAGAGTCACAGGTGCAGCAGTTAAAGCAGTCGGCAGGAATCGAAGCACTAATTTTGCTGTATGAAAGACCTGAAGGAATAGCTTGCAAGCCATTTCAGCTAAAAGCTGTAGGAGGCTCACTTGGCTGTGTCTCAGCCTCAGGACTTGACTTGCATTTTGGTAGTGCTCAGTAGTTTTGGATGCTTAGCCCAACTTTCTGTTCTCAATAAATGTTTAATTTCTTCCATTTTGCATTTGATATGCATCATCTCTCCTCAAGCCTAACCTACTTAGCCAGTGACAATGTCCAAACCTTTTAGTGTGTTGCTTCCTCAGTTACCAGCACAGAAGTAGCTGTGGACTAGGAAAGTTTTCTGCTTGCTAACATGCAACTGAGCTCTCTTTTTGTCTTGCAGAATTTTTATTTTTCCTGCTGGTCACTTGTTCCCAACTGTCTTCCAGCAGGAGCCTTGGCGGGGCATCTTCCTCACAGCCTGTTTCCTCATGTGCTTCACTTATCTCACCGCTTTCCCAGACTCTCTTGCCCTTTTCTTTCTTTTGCCTTACAATGACCTTCTCATCTTCCCCCTCCCAACCTTTTCTATTGTTGCTTTTTTTAATTTTTTTCCCCTTGCTTGTTGTACCTCCCTCAGCTGTTCCCTACTCCCCAGCAGCTCCCTGTGTTTCTGATTGTTTGCCAAGCACAGGACATCCAGTGGGGTTGGCCAACATGTGTTTTTGCAGCTGCTGGATGAACCCAGAAGGGACACTTTGGGTGTAGAAGCTGCTGTTTGCTTGCCACTCTGTGTGCATGAGCTACCACCTCGATAGGCCCCCTGCAAGAGCCAAGGGAGAATGAGGAAGGGATTTTGAAGTGGTCAGCTCTTTACCCGTAGTTTAGGGATTATGCCCACAGTGGGTGGGTTAGATATGCAACTCTCCAGCGCTACAACTTCTATCTCCCCTGTATCTAACAGTGCTAGATTCCAGTAGGATTTCAAACACTGAACACACTTGTGTTTAAGTCAGTTGTGGGTTAGATTAATCCACTTTCTATAGGAAAGGAAAGTATGCAAAGATCTTTGAAGGTCACTGAGTGGGAGGTGATCAGAAGAGCAGACAGGGCTCGCAGCTGTGTGCAAGCACTAGGGGAAGCTGGTCATATGGGCTGCTCAGGACAGCGAGGGAGGCTTCATGGTGCTGGGTTTCTGCTTCCTTGTAGCTGTAGGGGTTGGATTAGTGGTGAAAGCACAGAATTTACTTGTCACAGCGGTATTTTGCAGTTTACTGCCCCAGCATGTCTGAAAGTTGTGGGAAGCATTATGCCTCGTTTAGGTGACTGGTTTTGAAGAACTTTAAGACAAGGAGAAGCCATCCAGCCTGGTGGCTCCAGTATGTAAGGTGGGGCGGGGGGAGTGAAATTCAGTGAATGGATTTGAGGCTGAGCCTGCTGATACTAAATGGAGTGCTGCTATACCCATGAGCTGGTATTTAAAACCATGCAATTGAAAATCCTCAAATACAGTGGCCATGAATCGCACTGAAGTTGGATAGTGTTTTTGTGTGGGTGGGTGCTGGTCTGTTCTGCAGCTGAATTGCCCTTATTGTGCAAGGGCTCCGTAGGAAGCCATTGTGGAGCTGCTTAGGAAGAAGCTCTGGGAGGTTTCTGGCACTGGGTGGATCTGAATGTACAAAGACAGTGAGATGACTGATGTCTGCTAAGAAAACAGCAGTGCTTCCAGGTGGCACCTGGCTGCTGTGGGGGCCTCTGGAAGATGGCATCAGTGAGCAGCTGCCCAAGAAGGGGGCTTGGGAAAGAGTTTGTGGAGGGTTTCAGGTCTGGATTCCTTTCAGGCTTATTTTGCCTAGCCCTACTGTGATTTCTTGTCCTAGTTTGACTCCAAATTAAAACATTGCCATCCCAGAATGATCTACGATCTGGAGCATGAAGTATCTCTCTTACTCAAATACAGTGTCAGCAGCAAACCTAGTGGCTTTTGCTGTTTTTTTCCACTCAGCATAAATGGTTTCTAAAATACATTGAGAGATATGCAGCTGCTTAAAACTTTAACATTTTGAGATGAATTTGCTATGAAATGACATTTGTTATCTTACTATTTTCTGTAGCTGCAGACACTATTTAAAATGGAATCTGACTGTAGATACTGGGAGTCGTAGATACTTAATTTCTATTTTCATGACATTCCACTAAAATCAAATTCAGTATGATTTGTGATCGCTTAACTGTCCAACATGCTGCTTTCAGTCATGGTTCCTATCATGCTTTTCAGCCAAGACTTCTGTTTATGGTAATAGGGATAAAGTAATTTTGCATCTTAAGGGATTGTAGTACTATGGAGTTGATGGCTTCTGGTCCTTCCTTCCTTTTTCATGGTTTTTATTTTGAAATGCAGGTTGGCTAGGCCATAACAGCAGTGTTGAGTCAGAAGACTTTGCATTTTTTTAATAGGAAAGTTTTCTGTTGCTCCTTTTCATAAAAATGTGATTCATCGTGTGATTGACTCATTTGCTCACTGTTGAGGGAATGCTTTTTTCAGTTTTGGTTAAATACATCACCTTGCCTCATGATGAGTTAGAGTAGCCTTAACATCACATTTTGTTGTTTTTTGTGTTTTGCTGTTGTACTCAATTTCTTGATCACTATTAAAATAGATTTGCTGGGGAAAGCAGAGAAACATCATGTTTGTGCAATGTGCGCCAGGTCCGATGGCGTACGTCAAAAAAGGTCAAAGTTCTGACACTGAGTTAAATTGCCCAACGTTTCTGCACATTAATTGCCACGGTTTTAGGGGGAAGAAGGGAATGTAGGTGTGCTGCCCTTGCAACTGCAAGGTTAAATCCCCCTCTGTGCTGACTCAGACTGGGGAGGGTGGCAGCTGAGTCAGTCCTGTGTGCCTGTCCACCTGTGGTGTTGCAGCTAGCAAATGTAGCTGCACCGTGTGGAAATGACAACAGCCTTGTCCTGTAGCGAATGTCAGCTTTAGTGGAAACTCATGTGAAAGAATCCAGGGCTTTTTCTGGTGTATGTGGATTGTTTTTCTCACTAACGCATTCCTTCAACAAACAAACCTAAGCCTATGCATCTCCAGGGCTAGAATTCAGTGTTGCTTTCCTTTAACAAAACAAAAGTGATCAGCATGTTTCCTAGGTAATAGAAGTAGCAATTTTGAATATGCAGTGGTGTCTTCAATGTACTTTTGCTTATGCTCTAGCATACAAAAGATAAGGGAAGAAATCAATGCAAAACCATTCCAGTAACTAAATGGATCCCTATTAGTTTTCAGGCAATTGATTTTTAGTAGGCATTTGTGTATGCTAGCTGCTCTTTTTTTTGCTGTGAGTGAGGTGGGATTTCCAATTAGATTTTTAACTGTCAATGATTTACTAAGCACATTGTTATTGATTGATTGTTCCATGCAAGGAACAGTTGCAAAAAAAAAAAATCTTGGTGCAAGTGAAAGCTGAATTTTTCTGTTATGCTGTAGTTACAGATGACTCGATTTTTTTTCTCCAGTGCCATTGCTTTTCATGATTAGGTTTGGGTTTCTTGAAATTTATACTATAATCAGATTGGCTGCTTGGAAAATTCTTCTGTATCTTTTTAGCGATGCAGAGAGTTCATGTAAAGAGTAGAATAATAGTAGTTTCAAATTTCATATTTGAATTTCACTGCTTTTGAGGTAGTAGCATCAGTCATGATTAGATTTGAGTCAAATAAACTCCACGCTACTGTGTAGGAGCTATCCATGATGCTTAGTGTAATGCAAGAGATTAATCCATTTTCTTACTATAGGGCACAGCTACCAACTCTTCCCGTTTTAAGAACTGTATTCATAATATATCATTAAAAAGAAAATAACAATTTATATTTATATCTTACCTGCTAAGCCACTTGAGTTTCACCAAATGAAAACTGAATGTGTAAGTCACCAAAGGTGACTAAAATGACATTGTGATGGCAGGGAAGTCTTGCGTTGCAGTAAACTGAGTCTATTGATTTTGAAATGAAAGCTCAGTGGAAGGAGCTGATGGAGAAAGTAATAGCACAAAAGGACAGGCTGCACAACTGATTCAAATGAACTGGCTAGCTGTGAACGGTCTTGTGAAAGAAATGCTAATGCAAACAATGCAGAAGAGGAAACTATAATGGAAAAAAGTACCGCAAGTATTGTGACTTCTCAAATATAAATTTGATGAGTTTTCTTATGGAAAAAGTTAGTGTTTAGTTGAATAAACCAAAGTGCTCTGTGATGGCTGTGATAGCAGGAATTGAATACCAAGGTTTTCACCCCCAAACAACTCCAGTATGTAATGACAAGAAGTTCAGAACTTCCAAAGTATTTTTAAGACAAAGTTACGAATATGATCAAATAGCATGTTCACAATGTATATTGAAAGGCAAATGCAATCAAAATCCATTATAGTATGTTGCTGGATACAGTAAAACAATGTCAGCTCAAAAGAAATTTTGGAAATAGCTGTAAGGCAGCTGTACAGGATGCAAATTTCTGTGTTACTTGTTACACACCCTTGAACATGTGGTTTATGGGAAGTAAAGCATTTGACTATAGGAAAGATGCTATTTAGAGATATAATTGACTCTCCTGGGGTGAAGTATAGGGAAAACTGGCATGGCATCTAATGCTTTCAGGAGAGTCAGTTATATTGGCAAGAGAATTAAGCATGCTTAATTGAAGATATACTTCTGAATGTATGGTTACACTGTATATGCAAAAGGATGGAGGAGATTTCCTACCAACTTGACGGAAGAATTGGGAGCAATCGGAGGATAATTTTTTGGAAACAGCGATTGAAGTTGATCAGAGGAGACGTCCATCCTGTATGAGATGCCACACAGGAAACTGTATGGCAGCCTTTCAGAAAAAGGTGGCAAAATGCAAGGAACAATCAGTATAGCATTTTATTGTCAGCAGAAAAAAATCAAAAAAAGATGTATTCATTCTCTCTCAATCATACAGTATAGCTGGTCTCCCATAAGACTACTAAATTCTCTGACTTCAGTATCCCAGGTAACAAAATATGGAGATAGAGATGAGGAAGATGATACCCAGAATTATAGACAACAGCAAAAAAAAAAAAACCCTCAACCAAAATTGGGACAGATGTATATGTACCCAGTTATGAGTGCATGTCATGCTAGCTGTTAAATAAAATTGCATAAATAAACACTGCGTGAAAGAAGTGTGTTACAAATCAGTTCCTTTATGAGCTGTTAAGTAAAGAGAATCTGGGTATTGCTGCTGAATGTTGCTGTCAAGTCTCATCCAGCTGGTATGGTCAGAGAGGTCTACCGTATCTGTGATTTGGGTTTAGACTCTTATACAGGTTTTGGGTTGTTTTATGACCAAAGCATGAATTTTAATGAGAACCTAGTTGCAGTCGGGAAATGTTCTGAAGTGTTTCAGTTCACCAGTCTTCTGACCATCAAAAACTGTCTTGAGCGCCAGGTTTTTTCAAGTACTGATCCACTTCCATAAGCACTTCTTGAACTTGTAGGTATTCACAATGAACTTCATTTGCACCATACATAAACTACACAGCCACAGTGGAGAAATGTGTCAGGGTTTATTTTTTAAAGTGCTTTTCTGCTTTCATATAAACAGTCTGGGAAAATGGTCTGGATGATCAAA
Organism: Chauna torquata; assembly: GCA_013399475.1. Lineage (NCBI taxonomy): Eukaryota > Metazoa > Chordata > Aves > Anseriformes > Anhimidae > Chauna > Chauna torquata. The sequence goes on along the minus strand of VXAL01013293.1, from coordinate 351,370 downwards.
ATGAAAGGCAAAGCATAACCCAGATGAAGGGTCAGCATCTGTGTAAACTTGAATGCCAAGCACATGTGAGGCTGCGTTGTATCCTCCATAGGAATGTTATTTATCATGTTTTTTTACAGCATTTAAAAAAAGAAAAAAGCACAAAACAAAACTCTTAACCCTGAATCTTTCATTTTAACTAGTATAAATACATTTGCATAATGATCAATTCAAAGCTGAAATCAGATTAAATATAGTCAGAAATCCTGAAACACCATCATACCTAAGATTGAATCAAATAATTAGCTTCTGGCTCAGGACAACCAACTAGAGTGACAATGTGCATCCTGTCATGTTATAGCTGCATATTGTATATTTAACCTGTCATTCTGTAATTTCATTTTTTTCTGTAGCAATTTAAGAGATGAACAACTAGCCTGGGTTTCAGCCTCTGTTAATGTAGTCAAGCAGACAGCTTTAAACAGAAAATACATAAAAATGTGTTGGGGAAACATTTTAAATAAATTCTGCTCTAATTGGAGAGGATTGTTGCATGAAAGCATGACAACAAAGTTCAGTGATTTATTATCTAAAATTAGATATCGCTGTAAGTGCTAATTGAGTAAAAATATATTTTCAAAAGGCTCCTTAGAAAATATATTCATACGATGACTCCACCTTTTAAAAAGCTCTGCTTTATCCTCGTAGGGCATTGCATCAGCGCAGATCAAAGTCATCAGGCATATGTTGCTTTACAAATAATGCATCTATTTTCTTCTAAAAGATATGCCAAATAGAGTTATTAAGCTTTCACAACAATTTAAATAAGGTAAAACTTGTCGGTGGTGTTGAGCTGCCAAAAACAAATGATGCAATGTCAACATTAGGAGAACAAACTATTCCCCCACCAGTCTGTTGGGCTTTTACGCCAATCAGACTGTACCATATTTTATTCTTGAATGTATCTGTAATTTTATGATAACTCTGACAGATTAAAAAAAAAAAAAAACCACACACCTTGGGTAATCTCAAGCACTTCAGCAGGTTGGGGTGCAGAAGAATAAAGGGTCCACATCCCATAGGTGTAGTTCACCCAGCATTGCTTTAACTGTTGATGACAGCTGCGTGGCTTGCCTGGCCTCTCGGTGAGACCTGTGTCTCTTCCTTGCTGCCTGTGTAAGTGTGGGCAGACACAGCTCAGGTAACTGGTTTCCATCCAGGCCTGTAAAGTATGCATGGAAACAGATCATAGATTAAATTTCCAGTGAGCTTGCCTTTTGTGTCTCTTGCCATGTATGTACAAGTAGAGGAAGAAAATCACAAGCTATCACCCTTCAAGGATTTATCTCCCCCCGACCTTGCATTCTTCTGCAGTGTTGAGAAGAAAACTAAGTACCTGGATTACGTGTTCTTTACATTGATCAACATGAGGGAAAATAAAGCCTTTGCTACTGCTACTGCTGTATTTGTGAGACCGTGCCAGTTGCGTTAAGACATTTTCTTTAAAATCCAAGACTGGAATTGAAAAGATGAGCTGCTGTCTTGAGCAGTACTGTGCTAACACGGTGAATGTGTTGTTTGTCCAGACAAATCTCACTTTCATGCTTTGCAGAGATTATAAGGAAGCATAAGAGATTTATAATCTTTGAAGTAATGCAGCTTGTTTGTACAAATTGACAGTTGATGCTGATGAGAAGTGTAGCTGGTCAGATAAGAAGAAAATGGCAGGAGGGGTGAGGGAAATGTATGGCGTCTGCAGTATGGCAAAGCATGCTGTTTTGTGTGGAGATGCATTGGCTTCGTTCCCCAGCAGCAATCAGTTCAGAGAATAAGATATTTCAATTTATTACAGATGATGTGTGAAACTGTCTTTAAAAATTAAAAAAAAAAAATCTGGCTTAGCTGAATTCCTTGGAAGCTTAAACATAGAATTTGTTGCTATGCAAAATTTCCCAACTTCTTTCCTTCTAATTGTGGTTTGTTGTAGGATTTCCTAGGAGATCTGACTTTAGTCACAGGACTGTTTTGCAAAGTGAAAGGTGGTGTGAAAACATTTGCTTTTCAAAAGAATCTCTAAACAAAATCAGATAGGCTTGCAGGAAAGAAGAGTAAGAAGGGGAAAATGATAGCCTGGGCTTAATATCTGGAAGGCTGTAATGCTTGTTTGGCATTCGGTGTCTGCTTTTTCAGGACAGAAGGCAGAAACGTGTTCAGAGAGGGCAGATCTGGCATGAGGAAATCTGACTTGAGTACCATGATGGTAGTCTGGTCCTTGTTCAGGATTTCAATTTTTAATCATAATTAGAAGTATCTAACAACAGTTTGGAGATGTTCCCCCAAATGTATAAATGAGGTTGGGGTAATAGCTTAAGTCCAGATCTTTGGGGTGGGTGGGAGTGTGTTTGTGTAGTCCAGAGCACATTCACTGTTCCTCCCCTACTGTTCTTTGCTGTTTGTGCAAGTTTGTACTCATTGCAGATTTCTGGAGTTCCTATTTTGAAATAATATAGGAATAATATGTTGCTTTCTGATGTCTGAAATTTCCATTTGAGTTAGTTGGTGGGTGGCTTTACGAAACCATCCAATCCTGAATCTGACTGAATAAAATACAAGAGAGATGAATTTAGATGGGAGGGAAAGACTAGAAATGAGTGTTGTAAAATAGTATGTAGAGTTCACACTTAGTTCTTTCCTTTTGCAAGCAGTAACAGAACTCACTTTTTTTGCATCGTTTGACTGACATTTGGATTCTGACAGTTTCATAGAGTAAAACATCCCACAAAACCAATTGAAAGTAATAAGTTAGATTGTAGCTGCAGAGAAATTGTGCTTGTGTGTTGTAATGTGAGAGAACATTTTTATTCCAGGAAAGTTTGTGATTACTTTTTTTTAATCTCTTACTGTGGAAGTGCTTTCTAGTTCCCCTAGCACACATACATATTTGTTACCGTGTGTGACCATCAACACCATAGCAGTAAGATTAACATTTCTGTGCGTAGGGGCTTGGAGAAAAGGCTTTCATGTTTTCACTTCTGTCCTGAACATTGGATAGGAAGATTCTTGAGCCCTCTTGCAAACAGAAGGAAAAGTCTGAACTCTCAACTTGAACATGGAAAGGGCCATGGGAGTGAAGGAGAAAAGCAGTGGAGAAGAATTTCCTCGATGCTTTACCAAGTATGGGAGAAAGGGATCTGCACTGCTAGTAAAATAAACAGGTAGCAAATCCCCGCTCATTGCGCTGCTCCTCTTGCCCCTGTGGGCCAACCTTGTTAGCTGAGGGGTAACTTTGCTGTGGCGAGGACCCGAGCCTTCTCGCATGATTGCATGGTAAAAACCAAATGAGGGAAGCTAAAACAGAGAAGGGAAGTGCTAACCTTGTGCAATTGCAATAGTGGGTGTGCTTGTTCAGGACAGTCCCTCTATAAAGTGCACTTAATACTCTGTTTACTTGCCATGCAGAACAGATGTAAATTTATGTAAATATACATGCAGAATAGCTTTGACCCTCAGGCTGTTGGCAAGATGCCAGCATAGCCCTGGGTACTACAGCACTTTGGGTCTCTATATCCTGGCAATTTCCTGGGATTATATTATCATTTGATTTTTAATGCGAGTTTTAGCTACTTAACAGTCTGAACAGTTTCCCTTTCACCACCAGCTTTGCTCGCACAGAAGTAAACAAACGTATTTATCACCCCTGGGATCAGTAAGTGCTAATAAAGTTGCTGTTGCTTGCATTTCAGGCTTGGTTTGACAGGCACGTTGTAAATGAACTAGTAGTGTTTTACTTGCACCACAGCTCAGCAGGGAAGGTAATGCTGGGAGCCCTGAGCATCATGGCTGGGCTGTGCTTGGTCCATGTCCCTGGGTCATGTCTGCTTTGTCCCTGGCCTCTGAAGCTCCCAGAAACTAGCTGAGATGGAGACTGTGGTACTTCAGATGGACTCCTTTGGTTTCAGTTCCAGTAACTTTGTTTACAGGGTAGTAGAGAAGAGTCTGTAACAAACTCAAATCGTTGACAGGTTTTGTTTCCTTTTTGGAAGGAATACTGACATGTTACATGTAGAAATCCTGTAATTGTTTTTGAAAGCATACTTGGATATCCATCTTGAAATGTATTTCTCTGGCAATCCATGATAATTTGGTGCCTTCATTTTAAAAAAAAAAAATCTGTGGCACGTTACATCGCCACAAAGTGGGATACTCTACTATCAGTGTTGTACTGTTTAGGTACTCCAATTTTTGGTCTCTGCTATGCCTTTTAAACTGTTTGCTGTTCATGGTGGATATTTCCAGTGAACATTGTGTTAAATGTTTTGTATTTTAAATTTCTGAAGCAATATTTACAGATGTAATTAGTTACTGAAGACTAACAGGAAGAAAAACAGCACTGTGGCCACTCTTAAGATAATATTTCTTTTGCAGTACAGATATTAAAATTAAAATGAATTTCTACATTAATGTGAGATGCTTGACTTATGGAACAAAATGTTATTGTCTAATTTGCTCATGAAACTACTTCAGTTATAGGCTCCCACTCTTGTAATCAAATATGTAAAATAAAGGCGACAAGTAGAACATCTCTTCTCCCTGTGTTCTGTCCAGGAATTTTAATTCCTTGTAAATTAGCAGGTCCACTTGTATCTTTTTATTTTGTAGTTTCCTTTGATAGTAATGTCACAGGGCTAACAATGTTTTCTGGATGCCAACCATTAGTTTTGTACACTGAATCACTCTTCATGCATTTTCGCTTCTCTATTACTGGTGAACTTGCTGTTCATCAGCTTGTTACAGGCCTTAGAAATGGGACCAAGCCTGTTCTCAGATATGACTGTACGTTGTTCTTCAAGAACATGTACATGCAGTGGGCTTGTGAAGCAGAAAGTTCAGGGTCTTGACAAAGGTATCAAAAAACATACCTTGCTATTGTTACCCATAAAATTTTTTTTTTGCATGAAGTAATTATGAGAATAAAAACCAAGGTTATCTCATCATCATATTTTTCACTTAAAGTACTTCACAAATGCTGCATTTTCACATTGGCCCTCAGCTCCTGATCTTTACCTGTTTGCAGTGTGGTGACCTGTCCTCAGGTTGAGCATTTCTACTCAAAACCGCTTGAGGTGTAAAACGTGAACCGGATGATGATGATGATGAGGTCAGTGTGCCTCTTCCCAAAGGGTTTTCTCCTCTGTCCTCCCCATGCACATGGGGGATCCAGACCCACCTACAGTGTAGGATTTTCAGCATGACTTGTCAACCTACATGTGATGCTTCTGTTATGCCCTGTCATGACTGTGATCGGTATTTACGGCATGGAGGTGTTGCTTAGAAAAAAAATCTGTAGCGCTTCTGTGCTTGGATTGTGTTTTTGTGTGTCCAGTAGCTGTTGATTTTCTTGTTAGCCTTGAAGGTCACTTGCTAAGTAAGCAGCAGCTTCCTTGTTTACTGAATAGAAATATATATCAGTAGAAATGGAGTGTGGAAAATAAAATCATTCAAAAAAAAAAAGTGAAAAGTGTAAAGCAAGTAGCTGTGAGCTAAAGATTTTGAGATTGTTCTGAAAGATAACTGACAGGATCTGCTAGATCTGAGCCTCCTGTTGGGCTCCTTATTTCCCTAAATATTTTCTAAATAATCCAAGATGAAATTGAAAATAGTGTTTGTACCTGGCTTTGAGAGCTCTGATGCTGATAATGACATCATGGTCGCATTATATTTTAGGCAAAGAGCATGCAGAAGCGTGGAACAAAGACTGCACAGAAAGAGAAGCCCACTTCCACAGGTTTAAAGGGTGTTTGTTTTTTACGGCCCTGGATTTTGCAGGGTCCTGTAGTGTTCTGTAGGCACTAAGGCAGCACTAAAATATCCTTTGTGATGAAAAGTATCAGTGATTATTTCTTTTAGTAAATAACTTTATTTTCTAGTCTTTGTATCACAAGCTACTGAATTTTCTTGTCATATTTGGACATGTAATTTTGGGAGGGATTCTTGCAGGAAAGGGGATTCTTTTTTTCTTTTTAAGTGGAAAGGCTTAGAGGTAAGTACTTAATGAGCAAAAGTGCCATCTTCATCTGTTAATATTGATATAATCTGTCTTTGGAGCAATGTTGAGCTGAATCAATGATTACGATGGCAAAAGGAAAATTAGATTAAAAAAATTGATTCAGTTGTGTTGCCATTCAAAGTTGTCATTGGATCTCAGTTACAAAGCAATTAAGAAGCTGTTGCACTGGCCTTTAATTGCAATGGATAATATTGCTTGTCTGTAACATTATTAATGTAGTCACTTAACTTGACTGTGGTTATTGGTGTCCACCGCTTTCTCAAAACAATAACCCACAGCCTCAAACTACTGACGGCTGTAGGATTTTTGCCTTTACCGTAGGAGTTTATCATCGAGGCCTCCAGACACATCTAGCTTCAGTGTCTTAGCATGGTCTTGAACCCCAGGCTTTCCTAAAAGCTTGTTTCAACTGAGGCTTTTTCCCCTCTTTCTCCAGATCTTGCTTACCATTACTTCTGTTCCTAAAGGGCTGGTGTGTGCAGTGCTTGACTCTGGACTCTGTTACAAAGGAACACATAAGTTGGCCATGTTTTCCCTTTCTTTTTCCTATTGATTTGCTTTCACATTTCCCTGTCTTTCAGTAACTCCTTTTCTTTTAGACTTCGCATGTGGCCATCTGTGGTGGTTTTACCCAGCTAAAGAGGCGACCTCCACCACAACCGCTCGCTCACTCCCCCTCCTCAAAGAAACAGGGGGAGAAAATATGATGGACCAGGGCTTAAGGGTTGAGATAAGGACGAGCAGGTTACTCACTAATTATCGTTACGGGCAAAACAGACTCAACATAGGGAGATTAGTATAATTTATTACTATAACTAGCAAACTAGAGCAGTGAGAAACTAAAAGCAAACTAAAAACACCTTCCCCCCATCCACCCTCTTCTACCTCCTCCCCCCGAGCGGCGCAGGGGAACGGGGAATGGGGGTTGCGGTCAGTCCGTATCGCTTCGTCTCTGCCGCTCCTTCATGGTCACTCTCTGTTCCCCTGCTCCAACGTGGGGTCCCTCCCACGGGATGCCGTCCTTCCCGAACGGGTCCTGCGTGGGCTTCCCACAGGCTGCAGCTCTTCAAGAGCTGCTCCAATATGGGTCCGTACCACGGGGTCCATCCTTCAGGAGCAAACTGCTCCAGCATGGGTCCCCCACGGGTGGCAGCTCCCACCGGATCACCTGCTCCTGCGTGGGCTCCTCTCCACGGGCTACAGGTCCGGCCCGGAGCCTGCTCCTGCGGGGGCTCTCCATGGGCTGCAGCCTCCTTCAGGCCAGATCCACCTGCTCCACCGTGGTCTCCTCCACGGGCTGCAGTGTGGAAATCTGCTCCGCCGTGGTACCCCATGGGCTGCAGGGGGACAGCCTGCTCCACCATGGCCCTCACCACAGGCCGCAGGGGAACTTCTGCTCCGGCGCCTGGAGCACCTCCTCCCCCTCCTTCTTCACTGACCTTGGTGTCTGCAGGGCTGTTCCTCACTCCTCTCACTCCCAGCTGCTGTTGCGCAGCAGTTTTTTTCCCTTCTTAAATCTGCTCTCACAGAGGCGCAAACAACTTCGCTCACTGGCTCAGGTCTGGCCAGCAGTGCGTCCCTTTTGGAGCTGGCTGGAGCTGGCTCTTATCTGACATGGGGCAGCTTCTGGAATCTTCTCACAGAAGCCACCCCTGTGGCCCCCCTGCTACCAAACCTTTACCACGTAAACCCAATACACCATCATAGTGAAAGCCATGCTTTGCTCTGATTTTGAACATTTAGGACCAAACGATTAAAAAAATAAAAATTGTAAGTTATTTCTCTGCTGTAGTGCCCTTTTTTCTGACTATATTAGAGGAATTACAAAACCTACTGTGGTTTCACAGTCCTATTCAGATGTGAAAGCTGAGGAATAGAGGAAAAATACACTATGCCTGAGTCCACTTGGAACAACTGTGGTAAAGCAGAACTCGTCCCAGGTTTCTTAAGAGCAGCCCTGATGCCAGCAGTGGATATATAAATAGTTTCATTGTTTAGAGTCTTTGCAGGGAAGTGAAAAGAATAGAGCGCATCTTCAGTAATGAAAAACGGAGAGTAAGTTCAGAGTCTGAACACACTTATTTCCCAGTACTACCTCATTCATAATGTCACGAAGACTTTGTAAGAAAGGTTGCAGTGAAAGAGTTCTCTGTAGCTGGAGTCCTCGGATTGTGAAGACCTCGATCAGAAGATGCGTACAGGGGTCAGTGTTTGCGTGCTCTTGCTTGATAGGTGGCTTTTGGTAAAGGCCTGTCCTGGCTTTCACAGTAGGGTTTACTCTGTCACCTATAGAAATATGCTTGTTAGAGTTTACAGAGGATGTCCCTTCCTGTTTGCCTCTGCTGTGATGCAGTTTTGGGGCAGGAATGTGAGATTTGATCTTGGACATCAGTGGACAAGATAGTCCAGAATAGGCTCCCAGCAGAGAGAAGGGGTGGGGGTTAAATGAAAAAAAAATATTATTCAGCTCTGGAAAAAAAAAGTCATGTTTTGAAATTGGTGGCATTTGTTTAGTTTTTGCTATTCGTTGATGTTTACATAGACTTCTCTTACTGCTAATTAATGTTAAATGATGTGTATTGTGAAGAAAATCTCAGCATTTGTTATAACACCTCTGTTAAACACCTGAGTTAGTGAGTCTCCTTAATTTTATTAAAAGAAGATGAGGTATTCTTTGAATTGCTGTCAAGTTGCTAATTTGTCTCGGATGTGCACGTCAGATGGCCTTGTAAACAGAAGTACTCACCCTCTGGACTTGTTCAGTTCGAGTGCAGAAATGTATGTTCTTTAATTGTTCACTTCAGGATCACAAAAACAGAAATGCAATCTCATCAGTATTCACTTGAGGCTTAAGAGCTCCATGCTGTTACATCTGTGTAATTTAGGAAGTTGAAAATAGGCTTTGCAGATGTTGGGAGTAATGGAGTACGTTGTTTACTTTTTATTCATTTCCATCATATGTCATACTCTGTACATGAATAGTCAATCATATTGGAGTATATCTTCCATAAGGATTTCCTGTGCTTTCAGTGTGTCTTGTTTATAAATATTTAACTTTGGTTTGTTAGATGTGAGTTACGCACTGTTTCATAAGGGTCTCTTCTAAGTGTGCAACACAAAGTAGTTGGTTCTATAGGCAGCAAGGATTCTTGAGTTACTGATGGTTGATATTGATAGCTATTGATATTGATACGAGCATGGATGCCTTCCGATAGTACCCTAACACTTACTAAAACAGCGTTGCTTAAAAACAGAACAAAAAACCCAATCTTATTAAAATAGCCAGAAGTTTAATACCAAAAATCAGGCATTGCAGCTTTGCTTGTGTTGCTGTGATTGACTTCATGTCCAACATGCTGCAACTTAGTTACAGTGATGCCAACAAAGAAGCCTTGACTGTAAACTGATAAGTCGTCACTTTTCTTAAAAGATGCTCTTAATAGAAGATCAATGTGACATTTGTTTTGCTGGGCAGTAGGTCTTTGAAGCAAAATTCAAAGCATTACAATGCAGACCCAAATGTGCAAATTATTCTTCTTTACACTAAGACACATTACCGTATCAGTCATGCCTCTGTTCCATGTATGAGGAAATGAAGAGGCTTTCATTACTGTCCAAAAACTCATTTGCTGCTGCAATGCCACATTCTGTATTGAGTTCCTATTGTGAGTTTTCCGCCTCTCTGATTTACGTACTTCCGTGCTATACTAAATGAGATAAAAGTGAGACCAAATTCAGTCAGACTCGATCTTCAGACTCTGTGTGCTTGGTCGTTTTGTGATACGCAAATTGTCCCCACGGCTGAGGGAGTGAAGCTGAAAGGATGCTAGTGGGCTGGGTGGTTTTCAATCTTTCCTTGCTTTACTTTAGGAAAGAGTAAAATATCCAACTAGTGTCTGCTGTAGGTATGATCAAATTTTCTGTATTGATTCCACTAGCAACTGCAGCTTGGGGAAGAAATGTTTATATCTTAGCCAGCTGGAACTGCATTGGACTGTAACTTAGCATTCATGCTGGATTTTTGGTGTCCATGTGTTCATAACCACAAATCTTATTAAATTAGATCCAGCAGTTGCGTTTCTGTACAGTATATTATCTTTAAAGATAAGCTGTTATGCATCCACATATTTTAGTGTACAATCAGACTTTAGCATATAAATGGTCATCCTCGATGCCAAATTTTACTTGGGAATTGCTTGCAGTGTTCAACTTGTTCTAAATCATAATTTTTCAAGTACATAACATTATAGGTATTCAGCGCACAAACAAAGAAATGTTTGGTTTTGACTTTCTTCTATATGCAGTGCTTTTTTCACACATTCTGCAACTAAAACTTGGGGGCTTTTGAATTTCTGAACACCATGCTGCTAGCACTTGAGATTTAAAATAGGCGCAGAATTCAAGTAATTGTCTTATTGCAATCAACATATGTCTCTCCATAATTGCTTTGGCTTGTGCACTGGATGAGTTAAGAGGTGGCAACTGTGACTTCAGTATTCTCATTCCCCCACCCTTTCTTTTTCTTTCATTTTTTTCCTCCTTTGTTACAAAGGAGTTGGGTTTTTAAAAAGTTCTAGACTAAGCTCTTACCTGTGCCCTATGGTCTTCCAGGTGTTTTGGTTGCAGTGTGGCCTGGTGAGAGAGGGGATACAAAAACAATAAGCTTTGTTCTCTCACGTGGAAAGCAACCCTAGAGAAATTAGTGGGTGACCGACAGTCTTTTTCCTTATGACACCGAAAGGAAAACAGCAGTGGTGCCCCTTTAGTCAGGGACCTAAAAGTGGGGAAGCGAAGCTTTGAGACTTGGTGCGTACAGAAATCCTTACTTGAGAGGAGGAGCTCCTTCCTTGGGCTTACCTGGAAAGGAGCAGTAGTCTGCGTGGTGTGGCAATGTGGAAAAAGAATTGCCAGCACCTTTAGAAATGAGGGGAATGGATATCAGGGAAGGTTATTCTTAATAGTCCTGTCTGGCATGGTGTTATGTACTGCCACTTGTAGGCTTCCCAGTGAAGTTCAAGGAGCTTGTCTTAGCTTCTAACAAGATAAGCAGTGTTGCAGCTCTTCAGAGGGAAAAGGAGAGATTAAAATAAATTATTAAATTTATTTACATTATTCAGCAGAAGCGAGTCAGCTGGAGGGTTTTTTGTGGTTGTTTTGTTTTTGCACTGAGCATGAGAGAGCTCTGTAGCACTTTGCTCTGCCAAGACCTTTGGTTGCTTGAAAAGTCACTTTTCTCTGAGGCTGTCAAGGGTTTGTTTGGTTAAGGTGAGTTTTTTTTGGAGAGCTGTGGGATAGGAGTAGGGAAGTGGATGGCGTTGCAATAAAGCTAATAGTCAAATTATGCTCCGGCTGTGCAGTTTTTGGCATACTGCTACGTGTGACTGTAAGCTGAAAGGACGAAATAAATGGAATTGACACTTAAGAAAATATTTGTCTGTAAGAAGTGATGTTACAGGATGGCGAGGCAGGGCGGAAGGCCATGGCCCGACCTGTGCATTAAATCAACTTGCAAAGCCCATTTGGCGTGGAGTAAATACCTGATGCTTCCGTTCTGGGTTAGCAGTGCTACTGCAGCAGGCGCTCGCCAAGTGTGCCCAGCTCTGCCAAGGGAAGACCGGAGTGCGCCGGAGGCTGCTGCTGAGGGATCCTCTGCCACAGGAGACAGAACGTCACCCTTAATATTTGTAATTACAAAGTGCAATAGTGACATCCACAGACAGGAGATATGGCAACAGTGGATTTGTGACAACTGCCTTTGTGCCTTGCCATGATGCAACTCCGTCCCCAGAAATGGGGAACAACACAATGATACCTGAGAACATCTTCAGCTTCGCTTGATCTTCTTTCAAGGCGGATGACAAATTTGCAGGAATGCTACATATTTCCTAATTATATATAAAGAAAAAAAATTTAAGTGAAGGATAAAAATTTCTGCGTTCAGTTTGAAACATACTACTGAAGAGCAAATATTTCTTAAGTCTTCAAAAGTAAGATTATTAGTAGCTGGGGAAACAGTGCAAAAGCTAAACTATACTTAAAATATAATACATGCCATGTTGGTACTAATCACTTTGTGATGTGGCATGATTCCACTAATCACCTATAAGAACTTTCAGAAGTTGTTAACATTTTCTTGTACAGCAATGTCTTTCTGTTTTTTTTTGAGGAAAGAATAACCCTCTGTTGGCTTATGCAAATAAATCATCTCTTAATGCACTTGAAATGGAATGATTCCCAAAGGAAGATGAGTGGCAAATCAAACTGGCTGCAAATGAAAGTAACCTCTCAGACCAGAGCTACAAATGTTTTATTCAGATGAACAAAGCATCTTTATTTTAGCACTTTAAGCCATTTTCCTTTTGCTTTTTACCAAATAGTACCGTCATCCTGAAATGACAAGGATTGATCGTTAAATTACCTTTGCATAATTTGCCTCATCACTCCTCTGTAGATGGTGCTTGATTGAAAGTTCAAGTTTGTTGATGGATATTGCTAATAATAAAAGTTTTGGACAACATATTAGTTTTTTGACAAATGCAAACAGGTTGCTGTTTGAATGACTAACATTTAATTAATAGCTTTATAAAAGGATCCAATGTGTTGTTTCTAATCAGTTAAAAAGGATTGTATTAGTGCATCCCAACATGACAGATTTTCTCAAATCACCTTTGTAGCTTGTTTAAAATTCTGAATGTTGCCTTTAACATGGATAGCTTTTGCAGTAAGCATTTTTCAAAGTCACATAAGTTTACCTTCCCTGTAAGTCTGTCCTGAATTCTCTAGGGGATAATGTTTTGCAAATGCTTGTATGGTGGTGTTGTATTTTAATGCTAGAAGGATGTCATTGTGGGGTGGGACAACAACTTGTTGTTTGGAAAAAGTTCTTCAGATCAGCTAATATGTTTCTGTAAAATTGCCATCTGCCATTTATTGTATAACTGTATTCATACTTGCAATGCTTACCCTGAAAGTTTTCTCAAAGCAAAAATGCAGCAGGTAAACATATTGCTTCTGCTAGTTTCCGAAGCTGAGTGAAACATGACTGGCTTCTCTTTACTGTATGCGTGGGCTCTTTTCCCCTCTGAACCTTGCTTTACTGACTGTATTGGCTCTCTGTCTCTCTGCCAGCACTGTGTGTGTTTCCATGTTCAGGAGGATTTTTGATGATCCAGCTTTCAGCTGCCAGAAGCGTAGTCAATGAACTGATGCTCCCAAGGTCACCCGTAATGTGCGTGGGTGTATTTCCTTGCTGCAAACTGTGTTCACAGCCATCCCAGGAAATGGAACTGGCTTTGATATTTGGCTCTGGCCGTAGCTTCAGACAAATCTGCCTCTTCACTTACAGCTGGGGAGAGAGAAAGCTGACAAATACAGGGAGGGGGGTAGGAGAAACAATGCAGCTTATTGGACCCTTGGCTTTAATTAAAATCCCACTGCAAAGCTAACCAAATGCATGCTGCGTGGTTTATGCTGAAGTTCAGTGAAAGCACATTTAAGCACTTGTTTGTTAAGCAGTTGGTTTTTTTTAAGCCAGGGATAGTTGATGCTGGTGATGTAAAAAGATCCATTTGTATCTCTAGATTGCAGTCAGCAATGCTCTTGTGCTGTTGGTTTTATAATATTTCCTTTTAATGCCAGGCAAAGGAAATGCTAAGTGTAATGAGGGATTTTAAAGTGTTTGAAAACAGAATAAATTCCTGTAAGCTTAATTCACTTCTTTGTAAGGCAGAAGGTTAAGATTCCCATATGTCTATGTATAAATGTAATGTACATATACTTACTGAGGGGACTTGCATTTTTTGTATGAATAGTCATGCAGATGGCCTTTACTTTTTCCTTTTTAAAGACAAGGTAGTTTTGTATTTGGACATATTCAGGGCAAGTTTTGTGCTTAGTTTTGCATGAATGGAAACAGATACCAAAATCACTGTAGTCATCTGGTCTGACTTTTTTAGCCTCTTCTGTGCAATGTAGGAAGTGTTTGAGCTGGATTTCCCTGATCTATAAAATCATGTGGTGTAGGCACCACTGTTGACATTAGCTGCTCCATAAAAGAGCTTTATACTTGGCTGCGTGTTCACAGTAGGTTGCATATAATACACAAGGAACAAGCTCATCAGCTGGGCACCCAGGCACTGGCAAGTCACATTTATCTTGGTGGTGCTGCAGCTAGAACCCCCTATGGGAGTCCAGATGAAGCCTAACATCATGTACTCTCATGCAAACCTGTTGTCCAGAAAGGAAGAACTAGTCAGTCTCCAATGTGAGTCTGTTAGTAGCTGGGGAGATGTAACCAGACAGCTGTAGGCTGCATCTGTTGATTTGTCTTTAAATTCAGGACCTATGACCATGCTATCACCCCATCAGCAGCACAGAAGGACCGACCTTGTTGTTGCTGAGGTCAATGGGAGTTTTGCTGTTGACTTCAACAAGAGCAGGAGTCCGAGGTGAGAGAACTGTCTTTTTCTTAGACAGAAACAGCCTCACATTTCTGATTTCTTTCGGGTGATATTCAACTATTTTGGTCTCTGTCAGCCACCTACCCAGAAAAGAGTTCTTCACTGTGGGAGTTCATCATGAGACTAAAGTTGAAGGTATATGCTGTTGCGCAACATCACTTGGCTGCTCTCATAAGGGTTTGTTACTTGGCATTATTATTTTACATGTAATGAAAGATGCGTCGGAATTGTGAGATTTATCGAAAGCTTTTTAGTGAACATAATTATTAATTTGGATTTTTAAAGATGCTAGGCATTGATGGTGGGTTAGTGTTCCTAATGATCAGGCCTACCTGTATGGCAAACAAGTTAAGTAGCCAGATGCACTGGAGGCAAAACACTGGTGTGTCTGCATGCTGGAGCTGTGCAGCAGTTAATCAAGAACAGAAATCATTTTCTGAAGAGGTTTTAAAGATTTGGGATTATGAGCACAGGCTGACTCTGTGATTTGTTCCTGAAATCCTGCAGAAACTTCTTAACCTTTTAACCCAGAGGGTTTAACCCCAGGGACCCTGCAGGAGCCTGTTTGGCAGCAAGGACCAAGAATTTTTCTGGACCAGACTTAATACTTCTGAGAAACCAGTGATGGAGAGATGATCCATTGAGAGAGGAGTTGAGCCAACTAGGTTTCTTATTATTTCTCCAAATATCCTGGCAGTTTCTCATTAAGGGTCTAAATATGCTGTCTGAGACCTCTCAGAATTGAGAGCACAGTAATTGTGGTGAGATCATGATTCATTCTAGAACCTTACTTATCCTGGTACTAGAATGTGGGGCTTTGTATGACTAGTTCAGGGACGGAGGACCAGACTTGCAACAGCTGTTCATATCACAGGATTTTTTAGGTGAAATTCATATTTTCCTATTCTGTATTTATTTCACTGCATGCAGACTTGCTTTCTGAGTTTATGGTGACTTTAAAAAAAAGTTTAATACATAGTATCCTCTGTATCTTGTTTCTCTTCTGTTTCAGTTGATTACTTCGTACACCCCTTCCTTTACCTTCATATCTGACTGGGGCAGCTCCTTGATGAATGACTGTCTTCTGTGATCACATACTGTTCATACAGAGTGGAAGCAGGAGCTTCTACGGTCCTTAAAGCTAACTTTGCTTTTCCATTTGGAGAAATAAAAGCTAAGGAAAAGCAAACTGTGTTCCTCTGTGCAGTCTAGTCTCTGGGTTTGTATTTTGAAAATATCTTGTCAGGAGGGCTAGAACTGTATTTTAACAAAACAAATCCACAAAGGCAGGTCATGGGGTGGGATCATACTGAAGAATGCGATGTTCATCTTTTTTTATTCAGAGTAGTTGGTTTGCTTTAGCCATGTTTGATATGAGTCTGAAGGACTGGTAGAAAATATCAGCGTTATATATTGCTGCTGTGACTTGATCAGTAGGACTTGATGTTATGTGAAGTACTATTGGGCTTTCCTTTTGTGACTTGCTGATATTTTGAAGGAGAAGGTGAATGAATACCATTGTTTCATTTGTTAGAAAAATAAGCAGGTGTATGCTGAGTGACTCACCCAAGATGTGCAACCTGTCAGTGCTAAAGATTGGAACAATAACTAGATTGTCTTGTATTTTATGTCCATATATTTGGAAAGTGCTTCCTAAGCTGCTTGAAAGGAAATGCAGGAAGGGGTCGTATGAACTTGTTTATCCTTAATGATCTTTGCCTTTCTAGGACTAATTTTTCCAGCTTTTATTAATCTAAGAGGAAAGAATGAATAGAGTAACTTTTTTTATATGTTTCTGTGTTTGTTGTTTGAAAAAAGTGGAAATTGTCCTTTGAAAAATCCTGGTTGTTTGGAAGTCCAGTTTGGTTTCAGTAGTTGCATCTGATCCACCACTTCCCAGTTTTGCTTTAAGGATGTGAAGTTATTGGCAGTCTTACGCATCCAGAAAAGGATAAGTAAATGAATTGTTATTAAGGAGTGTTGAAAGAAGTGATTGTCATTGAAGGGTTAGAAAAATGTTAATGTCAGGATTGACAAGGAGGTAATTATACTTTAGTAGCTTCTTATTCAGTTGATGTTTACTGGCAGGAAATCTGGTGAGCGTTTCACCGGCCTGTAGCCTGCCTCCTCCTCATTCACAGTTTCTGCCTCTCTTCTAGGTCTCCTGGTCTCGTTTGACCCTTTCAAATATACGCACTTGTATACACAGTCTTGCAGGGCAGGGGAGAGTTACAGCTCTTTCCTTTCATTGGATGTAAAAAAAGATTGTTTCATTCAGATTATAACTGCAGACTGTAGTTCAATTCGTTTGAAGATGTTCTCAATTACGAGAACAATCGGGGCCCTATTCTGGTATTTCATGCCCCTTCTGTTATCTGGGGCTGACGTGGCGGGGCACAAGGGAAGTTCTTAGTTTAAAGTATGCCATATCGCTGTTGTCTTTTCTCAACTGGGTGGTCATGAAGGCACTTGTCAGAACTGCAAACTTTGGGCTTTTATTCCGTGAGGAGGCAAAAATAACAAACAAGAATGATGGGGTGTCAGTGTGATGGTTTTATTTATTGATTAAAATTTTTTTTCAAGGCTGGAGTTTGCTGTGAGTGGGAAGTTACACTTTCCATGTCTCATGCAAAGCTGCACGTTCTGACGCCTCAGCAAGCTTTCCAGGTACTGTGCCAGCCTGCTTGGGAATTTGTGCAATTTTCTTGGTTACCCACTAAGAAGGCTATCTTTAAAGTATTGTGTAAATGAAAAGGCTTTCCTCAGAGCCATCTACTTATTCCTCCTTTGGAGCTTTTGAAGTCTTAGCTGTGAGAACCTGCAGCTGCAAAATGTGTATGGGCCAGCATAGGCAGCAGAGGAACTTGGACACTTGTAAGAGTGCATGTACATTTGCCACCCAGATCCCAGCCTATTGATGGAGGAATTAGAACTGTTGAATCTTGGTACTGAAGTGTTTGGGCTGTGAAGGTACAGATATCGTTATCATCTCACTAGTTAGCATACCAAAAATGATGTGCTCTCTGTGGTACAAGGTTGTTTCTGGGAAGCTAAGGGGCAGTGGGAGTGCCTCTGTGGAGAAGGGCCCTTTCAGGTGAGGAACACTTCTCCCATTGCCTCTCCAAAGGGCAGCAGCTTGGGCTGAAGAGACCCAGAGGGTCCAAAAAGTCTGAAAGCTGCAGAGGGATTTCTGATGGAGCAGCATCTTCCCCCAGCAGCTGCTGCTGCAGAGATGTTTCTGGTGAGTAGAGGGAAGCACCGGTGCTCTTGCTGTCCTGCAGGAAAGTCCCTGGCCAGCCTGTCCCTTGAGTGCTCCTGCCTGTGCTATGCCAGGACCTGGTTTCCCCCTCAACACGCAGGGCAGCTTCAGCCTCCCTCCTGGAGTGGGAGACCTTCCCTCTTTCCTTAGGATGCCAAAAATGCTGCCCCTTGGAAGTGGTCAGTTTGGGTGTGTGTTAGGCGGGTGATACCAACACTGCAGAGACCATGGAGGTAAAAACTATCTCGGTCCTGAGACACTTAGTCCTATTTAGTGTCCATCTCCTATAGTGAAGGTTTTCTCCCTGTATTTGGTCAGGGTGAGCTAGCATGGGAGACTGCTCTCTTCATACGCCAGTTCCTAAAGGCAAAATAAATGCCAGACCACGCTGAGCACCTGTAATTTCTGTCGATGGGGAGGTAGGTGCCGGGAGCTCTTCATAACCGGCCTTCCAAAATGATCATCTGGCAATTCAGACATAAATAGCTGTGGTACTAATTTTTAGAGGTGCTCAGCACCATCTGCTCTCAGAGAACTCACCTTACTGAAGAGAAGGTTAAGTGGCTATTTAATCATGGTCTGTAAGTACCCACTGAGGGATAAGATGTCTGGAGTGAACGACTCTTTAAAGTAGCAGGCAAAAACACAAGATCCAGTGGCTGAATTGAAGTCAGCAAAGATCAAACAGGAAATGCAAGACATATTTTTAAGTGAGGGTAATTAGTCCTTGGAACAACTTGCCAGTGGACGTGGCTAAACTGTCTGTCACCGCAAGAGTTTAAATAGCATCTTATGCTCTATTGCAATCACAAGTGGTTGGGCTAGACGGAGGCTTGGCATGGAGGAATGCTGTGACCTGTGTTGTGCGGGAGGTCACACGAGATGGTAACGCAACCCTTCTGACTGCACGGCAGTGCACCTGGAGTCCTGGGTGCTCCACAGAGCCCCGTGTCAGAGGGGAATTTCTTACAGCAGCTCTCCAACTTTCACCATTAACTTTCATTCTCCAGTGAACTACAAAAGTCTCTTTGTGTACGGAAGATGCATAAGCCCTACAGACAGACAGTTACACTACTGAGATGGAAGTAAATTCAAGTCCCTGATCGGTGTCAGCCAGGGCAAGCTTTCTCATCACAAGCTGCAAAATGAGACAATGTATAGAACTGAGTCCAGCCCTCCCATTGTCTTAGCTGCTGACCTGTTGGCTTAAATGCTTTAAGTCTAACCCCGAAAACTAGTTCAGGGACAGGAAAAAAAAGTCTGTATGAAGTGCTTCAGCACCAACAAAATGGGGTATTTTAATGAAAATTTCCAATTAGATCATGTGCTCAGGACCTGTGGAAAAACAGCTTTCAGCGAACAGGAAATGAAACAATCACATCGTGATGCTGGCTGGAAGGAATTTTGCTGTTTCATTGACAAGGTGATGCAGTTCTGCAAGTGGAGGATTAACCACGACAATCTCCTTGGGGAGGAGGCAATGCAGGGGGGAGGAGATGTTTTGTTGGGGATTCAGAAGAGAAAGGCCTTTCAGTTGCTGGGCACAGCGGGCGAAGATGCAGGGGATGGTGGGAGGGAGGGTGAGCAATGTGCTGTCTGCCCAGTGGGCTCGCCAGGCTGGGCAAAAGATGGGTTCAGGTCAGTGCATGCAGCTCTTGCTTTCATCCAGGAAACGGAGCCAAAGGGTGTGAGCAGAAAGATGAGACTGTGACCTCTCGCTACCAGTATAGGGTGTTTTACACTAATCACGATATGCTATTGCTGAAGTCTGCATAAGTGCTTAGATTCATGTATTCTGTAGGGTATTTGTAGGGGATGGTTACCAAGGCTTCCTTTTTGTTTTATTTAATGGAGGGTTTTTTGGACTGCTTTCTGGATACTGAGAAAACATCTGCAACCTGAACTTTCTGAACCTGTAACAGGAAGGATCTTCTGCTTGCATCATGAGTATTTGTCAGCTCTGTTTTTGTGTCGATATGGAGCATCCCACAGATGCCCCTTTCTGCTTTCTTCAAACAGTGAACCACCATATCCATCTCCCCTGGGTCTGAAATCTTCATATGCATAGCTGGCACATCAGTCAGATCAGTTGGCAGGTCTGCATTACCTGGTATCCAGTAACACATCGCCTGCCCCGGACACTTTTTTCCTGCTGCTTCCCTGAAACGTGACCTAATGGTGGGAGTGGAGAGTGGGGAAAGAAGTTGAAATTTAACCCCAGGACAGGGTGAAAAGAAAAGCCTGTCTTGGACTGCTCAGCATTTTGGGTCTGTTGGTTGCTGCTAATTGCTGTATGTGCAGGGCTTAGCTCCATAGGCAATGCGATTCCCTTATCGTTGTCACTACAGAGCTTGGTGGCTTTCTTTAAAGCTTTAAGGAAATAGAGGGTTTGTAGAGATGGAAGCCTTTCCTAGACTTATCTGCGACTTATACGTTGCACAGTTAATGCTAATAAGTTAATACCATATGTGCCTGGAAACAAATGCGTCTTCATTAATACTGGAAAAGTTTGGTGGCTATTGGATTTGTATGCTTGTTTGATGAAATTAGAATGTATCAGTGGTCAAGAGGATGTTATATGGTGATTTACATGATGCTCTGGGCAAATGGGGGCAGCTGTAGCTGACATGCATGGTAAAATGCAGGGGTCACAATATTTCTGGTTCCTTAATTTGTCTCTGAAGTGTTACATGGGTTTTGATTTTCACAGGACAAGTATAACTTGAAATATTTAGATTTAGCCTTCTTAAATAGCTTAGTGTGCTTTTTTCCTACATGTTTTAATCACATCTGAGACCATTTAAAAACTTTACAAAATAATTCGGAAACTATAGAGGGAAAGACGTAACCCTAATTGCAGGAGGATTTTGGCCAGTCATCTCGATGTACAAGGCTTCTCCTGCGGTAGGTGGAGAGGAGTTACGGATGTCCCACACGTCACAGGAAAACTCTATTGTGGTCTCGAAGTCCAGGCTCAGCCAAACTTGGGCAAATCCTACGTTTTATATTTTTCTTGAAAGCAGCCATATTATTTAGCAGCACACTATTTTGCTTCCTAAGTGAAGGCAGTCTGACCTTATTGAATAAGATGTGACAAGTATAACAAGATAGAACAATAAGAGAAGATCAAAAATAATATCTTCAAAGCTTGCACTGGAAATCTCCAAAGAGGCCTGCAGTCTTCTCCTTTCCACCCCCCTTCCACAGACAAATATTAGACTAAATCGCTCAAATAAAGTGTGCCCAGGGGAAGAGGGGGCATGGATGGCTTCATACTGCAGAATATACGTGAACAAACTCAATTGCAGTCAGGTAACCACAAGTAATTTGGACTAGCATCTGGCATTTTATATGTATGGACTTCATCCGAACCTATTATAATCAAGGGATTGGGCTGGGGAGGGAGGCAGGAATAGACTTGATTGGCTTCTGTATTTTGGCTAAGATGATTTAAACTTTGTGGGAGACATCTGCTTTATTTCACAGAAACAGAAAGCAGATGGGAATGACGACATAAACCAGACAGCAGTAAGGTGCAAGGTTAACAGGAATAGCTGTGCTCTTGAGATACCTGTGTATTTCTTTGAATAAGATAATATATGATTGAAAAAAGATTTAATAGGATTTGTATTCATTATCAATATTGCAGTAGTAATTGTTTTAATATTGCCGAAGAACTACTGTGCCATGTTCACAGGAAGAGATTTATTTTTGCTGACGTACATTGGAAAAAAAAAAGCTGGATCAGCAGTAATAGGATAAACTGATCTGTTTTGAAATATATGAAAAATATTAAAACACTGCCAGTAGCATCATTTAAGTGGGTGTTTCCATTTTAAAGCTGACTAGTTGAGAGTTGTTTCTGCCAACAGATGCTTAGCAGAGTTAACTCCATCCCCTCATGAGCCTGATAGCTGGACTCGCTTTGCCCGAGTGTCCTGAGTTTAGCACCAGCACTATCCAAACTCCTGTGCTGTATCGCAGAGTGGCCAGTCCTGGTGAACTCTGGGGATTGTTGGTGAAAGCTCTGACCTTTTTACAGCAAGGATTTTTTCTGATTTGGGAGAAAGATATGTGTAACCCTTCCTATATTGCAAGACCAAGCAAGCTGCCATTCAGCTGAATCTCTAACTATATGAATTTTGAGGAGGAAAAAAACTAACAAATGAGAAGAAAGCAGCTGTAGTCATGGTCTCTTCTGATGCCTTGCCAAATAGTGTTGGACTGACTCAAAGTAATAAACAGCGAGTGCAGTGATGATTCAAGTTTGGGTAACTTCCATGCTTGAGAAAGATCCCTCAAACCTTGGCTGCAAAGTTCTGGGTGTTCTCACAACAGCGGACACAGTGGTCCAGCTGCAGGTAGTTCACCTGGTGGCCCACCCTGTAGGCATGTTCAGACTGTGTCCTGTGCAAAATTCAGCAGCTGCCCATGTTTCATCAAGAGTCATGGGGAATGAGGAGAGAAATATCCTGTCGGTATTTTTAGATGGGGCATCCCTGGATTTTGTATGGTCCTGGTTTGAGTGGGTCCCCCACCCATGCTGAGCACTCCCCATCGTGAACCTTCTTGATTATTTATCCCATTGCAACTGCAGATTTCTGGCCCCAAACACAGGCTCGTGTAGAAGAGAGAATGAAGCTGCGACTTGGCTGCCTCTGGCTTGGTGTAATGCCTCTCTGCAAAGCTTGGTGCA
This sequence comes from Chauna torquata, assembly GCA_013399475.1. NCBI lineage: Eukaryota > Metazoa > Chordata > Aves > Anseriformes > Anhimidae > Chauna > Chauna torquata. The sequence goes on along the minus strand of VXAL01013293.1, from coordinate 328,910 downwards.
GGTTTTACCTGCAATGGTTAAGTCCTCCCAGTGCCCTGGGCAGCTGAAGTCATGGCTCAGAAATTCCGGCAGCCTGATATTTTATTACTGTTTCAGCAGATCTTTAATGGGAAACGCTTTAGTGTGAACTTCTTCCATTATGTTTACTCAGTCACATGCAACAAGGCTTTTTGGAAGAGCAGTTTTGTGCATCTTCATAGTTAGTATATATTTGTGTGCCAGATGAAGAATGAGCACGTGTTCAGGCAAGCACCCAAGCACATACCTATATGCATACGTATCCATTCTTACACATTCCGATATTGTTGTGATGTGCTTCTGGATGAGATAGGCTTGTGTGGTTCTGGGCTAAATACTTTAATATATTTTTAGAATGTTCTAAGCATATTTATAAATGTAGTCATTTAAGTATTTGTATATTTACTAAGTTTTTATGTGCTAATATATTTTAATGACAATTTTCCAAGTCTGGGTGCTTTTCAAGAAGAGTTTAAAACAAAAAAAAGTCATGTCACTAGAAACTGCATTTCATTGGAAGTCACCAAGTGAAATCATTGGGAACATCTCTAAAAAAACAAACATACAATTCCTATGTTCAGTGTGAGAATTAAATATAAATATGACAAAAACATTTAATTCAGAAGCTAATTTAAGTTCTTGTCTCTATACAAAATAAAATCAGCATGTTTCTGTTGGTTTGCAATGCTTTATAGCAGTTTTTTAGAAAGTATAGGCTTTTGGAGTTTCTAATAGCGTTTCTGGCAGTAACAAATATTTAATATTTTGTTGTATTTCTGGTAGAAATAATATTTCTAGTAGTAACAAATCTGAGACATTCCAAGGTGAAAGATTCTATGGAGACTTTGGGAAAAAGTGATGGTTTCTTTTTGGACTTGGTAAACTTAACAGTGGTTAAACGTGCAATGTACTTTGACAAGATATGTAATGTGCATGCATTTTCTTAGATAGTTTTAGTGCCTGGTGTTAATTTCATTTGTGTTGGAGCAGCTAAATTATAAGCCTGGGGCAGAATTTGCTTGGTCTCGGTTAAAGCCCATAGTTCAGGTATGAGTTGTCAGGACAACAGTAACAAGCAGAATGTGCGCTTTGTGCATTAAGTCTGTGTTGGGCTCTTGCTGCGCGGGGAGCCTGGCTATCGGTTCCCCAATCACACCTTTGTATGGATAAAAAAAGGAACCTGGGCACAGGGCTTGTTTACACCCAGGAGTAACCTGCACAATGAAAAGGAAAGTGGGAGCCTGCCAGAAAGCCCCTCGAGTCTTGCAGGGGAGAGAAGGCGACGAGTTGTTGAGGCACTGGGTGGGTGGGACAGGGTAGCTTCTGATGAGTACACTTCTGTTGTTTTATTCTTACTGCCTGTGTTCCTAGACTTGGCAACTCAAAGTGATCTTCCAGCAGAAGAAGGGCCGGAATTGCTGAATGTGGGTAAAGAGAACTTCTTCAGATTCATCTGGTTCTGTACAACACTGAGTTCATTCCCTGATAGAGAATTCTGGAAACTGGCTGGATTCCAAGCTATGTTTAAATGCCACTTTTTGGCTGCCTGCCTCTGAAAAGTGGAGGGTCACTGCTCAACGACTGAGTATAAATACAGTCGGTGCAGCAGGCCTTCATTTCAGTCATGCAGAACCAATTTTTTAGTTTGATGGTATTGCTTGCATACTTTTAATTGAAACTGTTGTGAGAAATACTGACATAAATCTTATTATTATTCTGTTTTTCCTGTCAGCTTATGGTGCCGTCTGACAGTGTTTGATACTGCTGTGATCACCAGCACTAATATTCAAACATAGATGTATCCTCAAGTTTGGGAATTGGAATAAGAATTCCCTTTTGATGATTAAAAAACAAAGTTACCAGTGTGTTCATTAGCCTGTTGATCAAATGCTTCTAATAATGCCAGTTGTTATAAAGATTTAATAGGTTTGACATGAGGCTGTGGCACAACTCCAGTAGCCCTTACTGCTCTTACTGAATCTGAATATTTATCCTGGCAAATATACCTCATGTTGACTCTACTGCTTGTTTCTCCATGCTCCCAAACAAAATGAACTGAACCTCGAGTGTGTTAAACATATCCTTGAAAACATATCTAAAATAAGTTTTCCTTCAGTCTGTTCTTCTGCCTTGTTAAAACTAACAGTTCCTGTTAGTAAGTCATCTTTAGAAGATAATTATCTTTTTATGAAGAGATTTGTTTAATCAGTAACTTTGTTGTTAATGGCTCTTGTGCAGTGATATTAGATGCTGAAAAAGACATTGTCAGCGTAGTTGATTTGTAGGTCATGAAAAGTGAAGTGACTTACACTGTGCTCATGACTTCTGTGGGGCCACGTGTCTGGGGAACTCTGCACTAGCTGGTACCTGATGCCCAAGAGGAGAGTGAAAGTCCTAAAAAGTGAATTTAGGCAACAAATGCGGTCATTAAGAGGGGAAAACTTCCTTTTTGGCAAGGGTCAGGTTTTGAAATTCATAAAATGCTTTCTCTTGGCTTTGTGATTGAAATGGCTGTACATAGCTTATCTTGGTGACCTCTTCCAGCCCCCTTGATCTTAAAAGTATCTGAGGAAAAATATCAAATGCAGCTCTGCAGTACCTTTACTATGCAGGGAAATGTGACTTTCCCATCTTAAAGATGGTGATATCTGAAGTACGGGGGAGACAAAAGGGCAGAAACTATCTGCTATTTTGAGGAAATATCTTCTGGTCTGTGAGTTTTCAGACAGCTCCTGAGGGGCTGTGAGGATGTATTGTTCAGGGACTTATCCCGGAAAGGAGCCCAACACAGTAAAGATGACTTTCCTCACCCCTTTTTACTCGAGAGCTGAATAGATCTGTTAATTTTTCTTCGTGTATTTATATGTATGAAAATAGCTCTGTTCTTTAACTGATTTATAGCTCTTTTATGGACTATTGTGATCTCAGCTCTTTATGTGAGATAAGGTGATGGAAATTAATAGCAATATTTAGCTCAGGTGATGGCAGCTAATGCTTTAATATCAAAACATCTTGTTTCCTTTTGTCTTCTATGCATATCTGTGTGTGTTATATTGTCTTATGACTTTCCCTTAAAATAAATGTGGGATTTCAGAACTGATGCAAGAATATAAATAGTTTAGTCTTCATGTTAACTTTTTGGGTCTCCTTCCTTTGAAAATTGACCTTGCTGTCTGTTCAGGGCAGATCTGTTTATTCACTTTACTTTTTAATACTCCTATGGTAGTTCATGTTTTTGTCACCTGCTACTGCTTCCTCTTCACTTTATAAATACAATTTAAGATACTAAAATCCACCTGTAGCTCTTCACAATCCCATTCACTTTAAATGGGTAATATTCCCTGTTGGAAAAGTAAATATCCAGGTTTCATTCTATGTGCTAAATGTATTGTTAAATATTTGAATGTTCTCAATACTTAATCACTGAGGTTTTTCAAAGCCGCAGAAAAAAGCTGACAGTCCTTTTGTTTATTTATAAGTGGGAGGCTCAGGTAGGGTGATTGTGTTGTGTCAGTAGCAGCATGAAAGGAATGTTTGGGAAGACTCTGAAATGTAAATTTGGTGAACAGCCTACCACGAGGGAACAAAAGCAGGGATTATAGGAAAGAATTTGCAAGCAAAGACAGATTAGAGGGACTTTGTTTTTCTCATTAGTTTCTGCTCCTTCAAGAGATCAGCTACAAATCACCCTAAAAACTCAAGAGTCCACTTACAGGCTCTAGGCACTTAAAACTGTTCCCCCCCACCCCAGCACACACGCTCTTCTGTCCAAAACCAGCCTAATTGGAATGAAGAAGTATGTGCTGATGGGTAATATAGATCTGCACACTTTATATAACAATCTAACTTCTAAACTGAGTCCTTTAATATTGCCCGCATTCCTCTGAGGGAAAACTTGGCCCAAACAGCATGAGCTCAGATGCTACCTCGAGAAACACGTTCTTCTGAAACTTCTGCAGCGCATGGGTGGGAAAATGTATCTTGAGTTGGACGTGGCTGAAGGACCCTGCTCCTGCAGCAGGGGCAGGATGGGAGCAACTTGCAATAGTTGGGGTCTTGCTCTCCCCTCTGCTTCTGACTTATGGGTTTTCCAGGCTGTGGAAGCTTCTGTAAGCTCTGTGGATATGTAGTCTTAAATTGGACCAAGCACTACTCTAAGATTGTTCCCCCTCCTGCTGAAGCCTTCAGCAAAGATCCTGTGGTGGTTTTACCCAGCTAAACAGCTGACCTCCACCACAACTGCTCGCTCACTCCCCCTCAAAGAAACAGGGGGAGAAAAATATGATGGACAAGGGCTCAAGGGTTGAGATAAGGACAAGGTTACTCACTAATTATCGTCACGGGCAAAACAGACTCAGCATAGGGAGATCAGTATAATTTATTACTATAACTAGCAAACTAGAGCAGTGAGAAACTAAAAGTAAACTGAAAACACCTTCCCCCCATCCACCCTCTTCTACCTCCTCCCCCCAAGCGGCGCAGGGGAACGGGGAATGGGGGCTGCGGTCAGCCCACATCGCTGTGTCTCTGCCGCTCCTTCGTGGTCACTCTCTGTTCCCCTGCTCCAGTGTGGGGTCCCTCCCACGGGATGCCGTCCTTCCCGAACGGGTCCTGCGTGGGCTTCCCACAGGCTGCAGCTCTTCAAGAGCTGCTCCAATATGGGTCCGTACCACGGGGTCCATCCTTCAGGAGCAAACTGCTCCAGCATGGGTCCCCCACGGGTGGCAGCTCCCACCGGATCACCTGCTCCTGCGTGGGCTCCTCTCCATGGGCTGCAGCTCTGGCCCGGAGCCTGCTCCTGCGGGGGCTCTCCATGGGCTGCAGCCTCCTTCAGGCCACATCCACCTGCTCCACCGTGGGCTCCTCCACGGGCTGCAGTGTGGAAATCTGCTCCGCCGTGGTACACCATGGGCTGCAGGGGGACAGCCTGTTCCACCATGGGCCTCACCATGGGCCACAGGGGAACAACTGCTCCGGTGCCTGGAGCCACCTCCTGCCCTCCTTCTTCACTGACCTTGGTGTCTGCAGGGCTGTTCCTCACTCCTCTCACTCCCAGCTGCTGTTGTGCAGCAGTTTTTTTCCCTTCTTAAATCTGCTCTCACAGAGGTGCGAACAACATCGCTCACTGGCTCAGGTCTGGCCAGCGGCGGGTCCCTTTTGGAGCTGGCTGGAGCTGGCTCTGATCTGACATGGGGCAGCTTCTGGAATCTTCTCACAGAAGCCACCCCTGTGGCCCCCCCTTGCTACCAAACCTTTACTATGTAAACCCAATACAGATCCCCAGCACCTGTAGGCAATGATAGGTCTGTTTTCTAGGAAGTGTTGTAAGCAGCTTAGTTAACAGTGTGAGGAAGGAGTTTTGCTTCTAGCTTTTAAGGAGCTGCAGAAATCTTCTCCTGGTGTGGAAAACCCACCAGGCCTGAAATCTCCTTTCCGGTTCAGTGTGGTCGTCAGTCAAAGCCCTGTGTCGATCACAGAGGAACACCCAATTACAGCACGAATTTCCTAATTCCGTCAAAAGTAATTTATCCAATGGCTTGGCCAGCAGTGTAATTGCAGTCTGCAAGTCACATTAGATAATCTGAGCAGACAGGTAGAACAAATTGAAGAAATAACATGGTGGAGCAGGCTAGGTTTGCAGAGCATAGCTTGCTGTCCCCTCATTTTTCCCTTCAATTGCATGAACACTACTCTGAATTTCTGCGGACCCTTTGAGCCTTGTATTCTGCTGTCCACCAGCCCTACTTTCATCAGTTGCTGCACTACAAGTAGTTGTAGTTGCTATGAGTTTTCTGTAGGATCTGCCAGAGTGTTTTAGAAATTGTGTTGTTGCATCACGTGAAATTCATCAATCCCTATTCTGATTTTTTTGTGTCTTGTTTTAAGAACTCTGAATGCCATTTATGTTGCAGATGGTTTACCACTCTGTTCAATAGATATACTTGTAAAACCTCGTCTTACTCTTCTTGGACATGTACATGACAAACTCAAGTTTTGTTTGCTCCTTTAAGGCAAGCTTTTAAACTTTTTTTTTCTTTCAATTTATAGAACATAATCCACTTTTTTCTGGTTCATGTGTTGTCAGATTAGCACAGCTGAAAATAATATGCAAGGGAAGTTTCTGTTGTAAGATATGTAGCAACTGAACTTGGTATTTCAATCCTATGCTTTGTATTTGACTGTGTAACATAAGAGATAATGGTAGAATCAGGTGGTTTGGCATAACTGTAGTAGTACAAAGGCCAAAAGAAGTGATGTGTTGAATATTTGCTAGTGATTTTTCTGGATGATATATTCTCTAGAAATTACTTTGCTACTTTATTTGCTGTAAGCAAATTGAGACAGGAAAGTATACCATTCTTGTTAGAGAGACAAAACAATAAAAGTAAAGACTTCATACAGTGAGGTTAGAGTTTGATAGATCAATATTAAGAATAGTTTAACTTTCCAGTTCTGGCATTTTTACTGTTTAATGGTTTCACTGCTCTATTAAAAAAAAGTGTGTATATATATATATTTCCAGCTTATAGCAAGATTGTTTTTTTGGCTTATTCTTGAAATCTACATTTATTATATATATATATATAATGTTGGCTTAAAAATAAAAATGTTATGAAGATACTAGCTGTCAAGAAAATGAGGAGAATAAATGTCTTACTAGGTATTCAAAAAACATAAACCATAGTTTGCCTTAAGTGTTGTAGCTGTCATTTGCATTCTTTTCTATTGAAAAAGAATGGATGGGGGTGTGAGGATGTTTCTAAATGTTTCTATTAAAAAAGTGTTGCTCGTGCACAGAGGATCACTTAATATAAAACCATTTGATAGCTATCACACTAAAATTTTGCAGTGAAAGACTGTTTTATTTAGGTTATTTCAACAGTAGGAAATAGCATTTCTTTTCATGAGGTGCTGTTCAGATTTTTTTCAAAGGGATGGCCAAATAATGGGGGGGTGGTAATGAACATAATGAACAGAGGATATTTTCAAAGATGTGATAGCATCTTTGCATAAGTACCTATCTCTACTGAAGGTCAACAGACGTTTACTTAGCTCTTCCCCAAAACCAGATGTTTTCTGTAAATCTCTAACTGAAGAGAGAGGGGCAAATCCAGCATGGTTTCCAAGTGCCCCATGTTCACATCATGTGAACACATGAGCTTGTGCAGAGAGCCCTCAAAGCCAATTAGATCCAGCAGAAATGCTGCCAGAATGCCAAGGAGTAATTGGCACAGAATTGAGCTGAGTTGGTGCTTCAAGTGGACCCAGCTGGGACATGAGCATGACAATAAAGCGAAATATTTTTGTCACTGGTTGTTCATTCAGTGGTTCAGCAAAATGCCTCAGTCCCTTTGTCAGCACTGAAGTTTGTGATTGCAAACCTTCCCTAAAGATAAGGGAAGGAAACCCTTTTTTTGGTGCGTCTCTCAACGTTTCATGTGATACGCTTTGAATGGCTTTGTGTTTACTATGCTGACACAACCTTTCATGTGTTTTGTGGTCGTTCTGATCTCTGAACTTCATAATTTAGTGTTTGTCAACCTTATTAACCTTGTCATTGTCTCTGAGTGCATTCTTTTCTGTGTGCTCAAAATATTTTATCTTTAAACCCCTCTTTAACTGTATAGTACTTTCTCATTTAACATATATAGCAGAAGATATCCAATTATGAGATTTCTCAAAATTAATTCTTGGTTCAGGTGGCCAATTGTATTCTTCTGTGTTTTTTGTCCTGGTAAGAAAGCGGTATGTTTCCTTGCTCATGATGAAATTGCCATGTAATTATCATACTATATAGTGCCATTTTGAAGCCACTATAAATGCACAAGGGTTTAAAAAAAAACTTTTTTATAAACATTCTCTAGATGCTGTCTAACAAATCAATTGATAGTTATCAAGTTGATTTCAGTTCATTCCGTTGAAAATTGACAGATTCTTGGTCAGTGGTGGGAATGCTATGGTACCAGTGCCTGAGAAGAAAAGTGCATCATTCATCCCTGTGTTTAGTAATGGTAGCTTGCCTTCTGTCAGAGCTAGAGGTCCAGTTTTGTTAACTTTATCAAGCTTCTCTGGTTTACCTTGTCAGTGTAACACTTCTTTATAAGGCTCCTTAACTATTCAGAAAGAAAGTGGGTATTAAATTATTGAATGAGTTTGAATGATTTACTTTGTTACTGTTGAACTGCTCAAAAGCTGGTACCAAAATGCTTCTCTCCAGAAACTTGGTTTTATTATTATATGTATTCACAAAGGTGTGGGGTGTGGTTTATCTTTTAGAATTATGTGAAACGGATGTCAAAATGAGATCTGATGCTATGTTCCAACTCAGTTCAATACTGAACAGTGTCACTTGCAAATGCTCGTACTTGCATCTTTTTGCCTCTAGTAGCATTTAAGTGAGAGAACATGGCTGCATGCTTGTCTGGACTTGCATGCGTGTTTAGCATTAAGCATCTATTTGTGTGGAATGAATTCTGTGGAATTGACTGGTTTCCTGGAGCTGGCTGTGCCCAGGGTCGCTGTTGAATCCTGGTGGCCCGGGCTCCACTGCACAGTGAGGTGATTTTCTCTTGACATGCCAGCTGGGGAATTATTCTGTGGAGGTATTAACTGAGTGAAGAGATTTGACCTCCTGCTCTTTAGCAGGAATATCAAGTCACTGGATAATGGTATTGTGTGCTTCCACTAACAAGGAGGTTGATTTAAAGTCTTATCAGTTGATGTTCCCACATGGACCTATGCCAAGGAGCCTTTGTTGAGAAAACTACTGAGCTAAAATGGAAATAATATGTGCTGGGGGTGGGGGAATAGCAGCAGTATAAAAATATTTGTAATGGCTCGTGTTTAAATAACACACTGCAGCATCTTTCGACGGATGCACATTGTGGATAATAGAGTAAACACATTAGGTTAACTGCTGTAGATAGAGGTGATATGCCAATGGAGCAAACCCTTCTGTCCTTTGCGTGAGGTATTACGTGGCGGTGCCTCACGGATGCGATCTCACAGCCTTACTTCACATGGCACTGCTCAGTAGAGATTCATCTCCGTGGTTAAAAGGGAAGAAAAAAGCTGCCCCATGTGTACGGCCGCAGGACGGATACGGCAGAGCGCTTTGAAGCCCTTTCGGTGGGGAACAGGGCGGCTTGCTGAGCGAGGCCTTCAGGTGAGCTATCCGGTATTGCAGCTGCTGTGTTTCAGACTTGTCTGTGTGTACTAGCATCCCATGTTTGAGCACATAAGCACACGGGTTTCAAATATAAACTACTTGATGCCTTTTGGTGCATCAGAGGCCGTGTTGTTTGCTCAGCCGGTATTATTGAGTACAGCGGCATGGGACCCAGGGTAAACCAGGCCTGTGTGGATCAGGGCTCACAGATTGCTTCTTGTTGCATTAGAGTGAGTTTCTTCTTTCCTCTTACAGTCACCTCAGCCTGCAGATGTTGGTGATGACTGCTCTGATGGCCGGGCATTCTTCAGCATGCTGCCTGCTTTGAGTGCATTGTTTTCTTAGGGTACATAATAGCTTGCTTCAAGCCAACACATAGATTAACAAATGTTAATCTGTGTTAAAGTTTAGTTTCAATTCTTCTGCTTTTTAATCTCACCTTGTCCTCAATATGTCAGTATTTCCCACCCTTCATTATGGAGATAGCACGGGTAGGCACTGGCTTGTTGGTGGCACTCAGTTCTGTGTGTGTTTGCAGAGAGGCATAGGTAGATGTCCAGATATGTATGTGTTTGTACCACAGACAAACTCTTAATTGCTCGCTGTCCTTCATTCATCTTCGTAGATACTGAGACAAAATCCCGTTCCTCTGCTAATCTACTCATGCAGCCTGTTTGATTTCGTAACTGCTCCGTAACTTTTATAAGAACGAACAGAGGAGATTGTCAGGCCCTGCAAATCAAAGTGCTGTTTCTTTCCAGTTGGCCACACAGTGCAGCCATCCAGCATGAGGATCATCAAGCTTTTAATAGGCTAATGGAAGAGAAAAAGGAGCAGCAAGAAAACGCACTGAAAACACACCGAGTGCAGCAGAAGTACACCTTAGCTCAGTTCTGCGAGGGGTAAAATACTGTGCCTTCAGCTAATAATCTGGAATCCCATTATCGCTCAGCTGTAAACTGAATTATTGGTGACGTACAGGCTGGATTATTCTATCTGCTTCTTGTACCGTATATCTGGAAGTTGACACTTAATTATGTTGTCCCACAGCAGATCAAGTTTTACAACAGCAACAAAAGATTAAAACGGTTTTATATTGGGGACATTCAGAGGATAAACAGCACTGTGTTATAGGAGGGAGCTGCAGTCAGCTGTGTTGCCATCTGGGAGAGAAGCATTTCAAGTGCTATTAATATTTAAACCTTTTAGTTTTTTTTAGTTGGTAGCATTCCTAAAAAACTGATTATAACTCTGTAGTAAATTTTGATGTCAAAGAAAGCTGCGAATAGTATTACAGCAGCAATTAACATGGGCAGAGCTATAATCTGATTTGCTCTTGAGGCATCTTCTTCAAACACCAGTACAGCAAGAGAGACGGATCAGATTAGGTAGCATTTATGGCAATGAATCTACTGTTTCATAAACAGTATTTGACTCACAGGAGGATAGCACAGACTAGACTTTGCTACCTCAGCAGAGTTTATACACTTATTTCAGTTAATCTTTGATTCAATGTGGCAATCACTTAAATATCCTAATTGGCTGATTTTATTATTACATCTACTGCTAATGTGCTAATTGTTTTATTTCTATGAAAGTTATAAAATACTACTCTATTTCAATTTGTTTATCTTCTGCTCCATTTATTTTTATTAAAACATGGTTTGTTTTAATTCTGTATTTCAGAAAATCGTTGTGTAAGTATATCAATGAAGGGTAGGGGCAGAGTGAAAAGGGAGAGGCAACCTTACACAGAAGAGATTTGAATGCAAGGTAGAAATTTTGGGCTTAAATTAATTTGTTGTGTGGTTGAAAGATGTCTGGCTGCATTTCATTCATCTAGTTTACTTGCAGTAAAATGCGAAAATAAAAAGCCAATCAGTGCAAACTCCCCAGGGTTTTACTGTCCTGGTTTCTGGTCAACAAGGCCCAATTGCCTCATTACTTTCTTGAAAGCATCATCCCTCTGAAAAGGCTCATATAGCTGTGCCTAATTGCTGAGAGTGTCTTTCCACACAGCCCTGAGCTGTGGCAGAGAATTAGCTCCCCAGAGCGAGGATGCTTTCCTTTGGGGGAAAGGAGGGGAGAGGAGCAGCTTCTCATCAAGATGATACCAGGTGAAGGTACAGAAACTTTTAAGTCCCATCTGGGAATGGCTCACTCTATTACAGGCAGAAAATTCTCCTGATAACACTTTTGACAGTGTGTTTATCTTTTTGCTATGCTAATTATTGTGATGGCTGTGTTAGTTACTCTGTAGGCCAGCACTCACCTATAGTGTCAAAACCAAGTAAATGCTAAGAGTATGTTGCAGCTGTATTTTTGCCTGCTATGTTAATTCCTACTGAAGTCGCAGAAACAGTGCACAGAAATAACTATGCTCACGCTTAATTTTAAGCTCATGCTGGGCATAGGCCTGTACCATTTCACAATTTTTGCATTTACTGGGTCAGTACGTGGAGTAAGGCCCGTGTCTTTGAGTCTCCTCGATTGTGACAATGCCCTGTCTGAGCTAATTCTGGAAACTTTACTCAAATGTTCAGCTTGCTGTATTTGCAGAAGGTACTCAAGGGTGTGATGTCTCTGTGGACAGGCTTCTCTTGGTTCAGAGCTGTTAAGTGACTCTCAGTATGGTTAGCAAAGAGTTTGTTCTTGACTCTGAGATGGGAATCAAAAAAGAGCGTCTTCTCAGCTGGCTGTTCTGTCCATGTTTTGTTGTAACACAACCTAGAGTCTACGTATGCTCCATTTGTAAGTTCAAAATGCCAAGGTTCAAATTACTTACCTTTTAGTTATGGGAATAAAGAAGGAATTTTAATTCACTGGAAACAGATGGCATTAAAGAATCTAATAAAGCTTTTGGAAGTGTCAGATATGCAAGGACTAGATTTGAATAGTATTTAATGAAGAAATGGAGGAGATTTTAGGTGGTAAGTTTTCAGGATAAAGTGCATTGTTTTGTGTCTTATGTATATCAAGCATGCTCCTATCTGTTGTTTTTCTTTATCCTGCCTTCTTAATGAAATAAGTAGTTTCTAAAGTCTCAAATGAAAGGATTTGGTTTGGGTTTGTGTATGTGTGTAGAAAGACACTGTTAAGGCTATCAGATCTTCTTGTAAACTTGTGGCTTTCGGCAAGATTTCATAAAGGATAGAGTTAGTTCAGGGGTTTTTGGGAAATTTGGGTGCTTGTTAGTCTTCAGTGAATTCTGCAGAACCTCCTATGTGTTCACCTCTTTCTGTATCACAATATAACTAATCCTTGCTTCCACAGGAGCAGTCCCACAGATTTATTTCCACAGAGGGCTATACACTTTGTGCGTTATCTACTCCTAATATGAAGTTTCAACATTATGCACAGCTTATATCCACAGTAGTCATCTATCACTTGAAAGAAGGCTTTAATTAATGGAACCCTAATTTTAATAAGGTACTGAGCCATAATCTTGTAAATCCTGCTGCACAGAGAATCATTTAGTTCAGGTTCACTTGGAGCAATCCTCAGCAGCGTGGTGCTTTTTATGACATTGTTAATCTAGAAGGCCTTTTTGGAGTAACCATGTTCTTTACCTTGTAAGCATATTTTGAATTTCTTGTGTTATGCTTTTGAAGTAATGATACAGTGCCTTGAACAAAAACTTCTGGTACGTCTGAACTATTCACCCCGTGCCCGCCCTGGGACTCCAAGGAGGTTCACTGCTCTCATGGCTTTTCCAAAAGCATCTTTTCCACAACACCTAGGCCAGTCAAATTCCATTATTTCACAGAAACCACTCAAGTTCAATGTTTCCAGCAAAGTAAACAGGTTACGCCACTTCCCTAGCTGAGATGTGCTGGTTTAAACAAGCTGCGCTTGACACAAGACCAGAAGGTGGGAAGTAAGGCGGGGAGGGGTTGGTGCCAGCTTTCTCTATCCTTGTGTTGGAGCCAGCTGGTCACCAGTCCTTGCCTGATCACAAGTGACAGCGGCATGTTGAGCTGCTTTAACCTGTGACGAGCTCTCACTTCTCCCAAGGGGCTGTTCTGGCAGCTCTGGGGACACTGGGGCTGGGAAGACATCTCCACGTGCGTCCTGTCCTTGAAGATGCTGCTTGAAGCAAAGGTGGTGGCTCCACAGCATCATGCAAAGGTCCCCATGGTGGGAGGGATGGCCCCAGGGCGGCAGCACCTGCTGCCTTCTTGCTGTCTCAGAGCCTTGGCTGCATGCAGCATGTAGGTGGATTTAAGAATGAATCCCTATGAGTTTTTTTTTTGAACTGTCATTGCTTAGAATAAGCCACTTGGGCTGTTGTGAATGTTATTTTAATGGGGCTATTAGAAAGACAGGGCTTCCCCACAGAATCAAGAACCAGAAACACTGACATATTTCCCTGACAATGGGGGAAAAAAAAAATTTGACAGATTTTAAGAATTAAATATGATTGCTTATCCATAGCAAAACAGAAAATCCAGAGTATTCAAAGCACAGAGCATGCTACTGCTACGTTTTCTTCTAACTGAATGTTGTGTTATTTTATAACATACTGACCATTCACTTTCTTGTGCAGATAATGTTATTTTCATCTCTATGCTGTCAGGTTTCACACTTGAAGTATGGATATTTGTTTGTATTTGAAAAAAAAGAATGCATTTTGTAGCATTTAAGTTCAGAATAATTGTTCAATTTCCCAATCAACCTCTGTTTCTTATGATCAAGGAACTTGTTGGCTGGTGTTTTTGTTCATGTTATTAGTAAATTGTTTTGTACTGAGTCAGCAAATGATGAGAAGTAATTTCTTTTGAAATTAATCTCCTATTGAGGGCTTTTAAAAGGAAACTTAAATTAACATTCAAGTTACTATTCAGACTGTTTATTTTAACTGATGATACATTTTCATTCTTATTGTCCTACTTGTGATGAGAATATAGAATTAGACCTGTATTTGTCTCATAACATGAATAAATAAATGTAATTCGATCTCATTTGTTCATCAGCTGGTAACTGAAAACATCAGCAGAATAGTTTGTTTTAGTCTCAAGCTCCAACAATTTTTTTGGTCTAGCAGAAGTGAATGTGAACTTAATTTGGCAGTGTCATTTCAAGGGAAGTTATTAGGAACTTGTTGGAAGAATCAGTGTAAACTTTTTGGACCTGAACCGCTGTTGAACACCTACAACTACTCAACTAGTTTTCACAATCTGTTGTCCTGTAAAGTAATAAATGGCCCAAATTTTCTACACACTAATTAAAATTCCATTTCTCATGAATTCCTTAATCGAGAGCAAGTCATTATGTGCTTTGTTGATTCTTAAGTGCAAAGATAATTGCAATGGGCAGCATGAAAGTGGTTTGATTATTGCCTGTCGGCTCTTGTGAATTCTAATAGGTCTAATTGCATAGCATCAATTCATCATCTCAGCATCACTTCTTTTTATTATTAGCTCTCTGAATTGTAATGTGCTCATAAAGAAGTGTAGTAGTATATCAGGGCTGACATGGTACCTGGCCTATTGTAATTTTCCTTCCTTACCTAATGTTACTATTGAAATTAAAAGTTTATTATACAGTCCTTTCCAGCAACTAGTTCAAAAATTTGTCTTTGAAGAAAAGGATATTGTTATCTTCTGAATATGCATGTATTTCTCTACTAAATTATAGTTCTATTTTTTTTACTTTGCCAAATCACTTCCATAAATCCTAACCATAATGTTTGTTGAATAACTTGTACACCAAAGCTTTATGAAAGAGCTTGTTGCTGAAAATTATTTAAAGGTAAAAACTGCAACAAGGTGAACTTCCCAACAAAACCTTTACTGGTTGAGAAGCAGGAGAAAAGGAAACATTCAGGTATACTGTAACTGCGTTTGGGGGGAGATTGGGAAGGTGAATTGGTCTTGCTGGGCGTCCTTTTCGTTTTTGCTTTTTTCTCTCCCCTTCCCCTCCCAAAGCAAGAGTATCAGTTTATAAGAAGTTATTATGAAGATATCTATAGAGGAAGTGATCTAGTAGCTAAAGACTGCGATGTTATATATTAGTTATTTTTTAACAGACTTTACTGCAAACATACAGAAAAATTCTAGCTTCAGTGGGAGATGAAGTTTCTGCTAAGCCAAAGTATGACAAATAATTCAATTATAAAATGTTAACGGTCTGCACTAATGTTACTAAATTTTTTTCTGGAAAACTTTTATCCTGAGTATTCTTAAAAACGGAAAAATACCCTTGTGCTTACACTAAAACTTTGCCTTTTTCTAAAATGTCATGAGCACAGTGAAGTTAGCACCCTAGATTCCTCGTCCTTCGCCTCTCTCCCATCTGCTGCTGTAGCATCAGTGGTATCTACAGACTTCTCAAAGTACTCGTAGCCATTGCTGTGCAGTGATCGTCTACGTACTGCAGCCCAGTGATGTTACTTTACCCTTGAAATGGCACTGGTGAAGCCATTGGATTCAGCTTTTTCCAATGTGTTGCCTTCAGACATGGAACTACATTGAAAACATGCATAAGGGCAGGATGCTTACCTTGAATAATGTCAAACATTTGGCTTGCCTTGGGGGGAAAAAAATTGCAGTAATTTTATGAAAAAGTGAAAGCACACATCTGTGTGGTTTTTTGTTTGATTATTGCTGTCTTGTCTATCATTTTTTTGCTTGTTTGACTGTACTGCTCAGCTGGCAAGGTCAGCCAAATTGTTTGCTGCTTCATGTGCTCTGATTTCTGGCTTTTTGTAAACAATAGGAGCTGACATTATTCTTGCAGGAAATGCTTTCACTGTGGAAATTAGCAGTATGTCTTTCCAACAGCCCATGCGAGGGGAGATGACATGAGGTACAACTTTGTACACGGTTCTCTAAAAACTCCACCTAAGCCTAAGACTGGTGTTAAAGTGGATAATGCGAGTCTGCAGATGTTTCTTCTATTCATGGAGAAATAATGCTTTAAGCTTGTGGGTGCTGCAGGCTGAAAAAGACTGTTTTGCTTCAATAACAAGTGTAATAAAATTTAACAAATATTTTTCTCAGTATGGTTTCCCAGGCATTGAGCAGTTCCCTCAGCAAGTTACAGCCTTGCATTTAGAAATGGCATGTTGTTCTGACACTTCTGTCACCTTTGCAAGCTTTGCCATTGTAATGTGTTTTGTTTTTTTCCCCCAAAGGCATTACCACATTTCCAAATCACTGCTACCATTCCTAGCCCCATGCTTTCTAGTTCTCAGCTCCTACACACCTACAACCTATTTAAGAGACTTGAGTCTGACATCCCACTCTTGTGGTTATCGTGAAATGCTCATGACAGGCTAATGGATGTTGTGATATTACTGAGAGCAGGAGTTAACCTTATTTACATCAGTTTTTCTTCTATAGAAGGCTAAGCTCAAAACTGCCCTTCAGCAGCTCTTTTAGGTCATTACCTGAATTTCCAAAAGGTGGTTTAAGTACATTTTCTCAACTGAGCTGAACAAGGTATGACACAGATGTTTTTCCAAGAGCTTTTTGTAGCAATGGTGCTTGACTTGAAGGAGGACAGTAGCAGTGCAATAAGCTTCTGAGTTACAAAGTTTGCTCTGCAATACACTTTTTTCTTGACCCTCCCCAAAAAAACCTAAACCAAAAAAAACCAAGAAGAAACCAACCAAAAAAAAAAAAGGAAGAACCCCCCCCCGTTCCCTTGCTTCTTATTTTATACATTTCCTTCTGCTGCAGATTCAACTATTTGAAGCTTCCACTGATGCGAAACACTCAAGATGTTTGTCAGAGCTTGTTTTTCACTTGAATCCATGTGAGCATTACATATTGTACAAAATACCATACCACACTTTCCATTAAATATCCTCATTGGATACATTTCATTTCTCTGCTTCGGTTTTGTATCTGCCAGTGCTCGGAGCACGCTTGCTGGAGACTTCGAGCTCCTTCCAACCTCCATGGTACTTACCCCACTGGGCTGAAGCATGCTGCTAGGCCAGCAGGCAGCTTGGGGACCATGTGGTGTGGGAGCCCTGCTGACATGGTCCCAGCCTGAGATGGGCTGTATGTGCTTTAACGTGAATTAAAGTATCTGCTGAGTTAGGCATTGTGGCAAAAATGTAGTCCAGGCAGCAAAAGGAGTACAGATGGGTTGTTTTTTCTTGTCAGTGTTTCATTTACATTTTGCTGTTCCTGTCCTGGTGCGTGTCTTTCTCCTAGCTGGAACGAATAGAGGTCAGATGGAAGTATGGTTTCTGTGGTGTCTGAAAAAGCTTGGTTCTGTGGAGGTTTCTGAAAGAAACCTGGTAAAAGCAGGACTAGTGTTAGATGGGAAGTGCTGTGTTCAGATGCAGCTGCACCAGCCAGATAAGCTGTTCCTGTTTCCCTGCCTGCCATGAGACACATCCTATCACCCATCTGAGGTACGCGCTGAAGCCCTAATTATAAGCTTGGGCTTGAATTTGATGAGTCCAAAATCTGTACAAGGCCTAGCTGGGAAGTCCCAGGCTGTTGACTCCTTTGCGTTGGGCAAAGGCTCTGGTCAGCTGCACGTGCACAGAATAGAGCACGCTCAGCTCTACTGTACCCAACCTTTCTCATCTGGGCAAAGGATCTGCCCTGTCTCAGCTGAAGCCTTTGTGATTACTTAGTTCTGCTCAAACAGTGTCCGTTTTTATTAATAACACAAACTTGCTTGTTTTAGATTGCTCATTTAGTTTGCAATGTTCAGAGAAGCAATAGCTGTTTATAAAAAAGCATGCAGGTAGTAGGGTTGAGGCACTGCATTTCTTCTCTAAACGTGTTGCATCTCTGATGTAGTGTAGCCTGTGTAGATATATCTGACTTTTTCCATTGTATTTCATCGTACTTTTTCCTGCCATTTCCTACTTAGGTTCTGGTATGCTCATGCCCCTAGCATCTGTTGGGTAGGTTTGCCTTTAAGCTGGGTTGCAGAGCAGTGAATTCCAAGTGCCGATGTTTGTTTTGTTGCCAGCCAGCGAAACTGTCTTTCAAAGTAGAGAGTGTCTCTGGGGAAGAGACTGGGAGGAAATGGTCAGAGGAATTTATCACGGATACTCTGCATGCTCTGCATTCGCACAAATTGGTATCTGAAATACGTTCATATCAGGAGGGAGCTTTAGTATGGTTTCAGCCACCTAAATTAAAGTAAAATTGGTGATAGAAAGTGAGATTCCTCTTCTTCAGCATGAAGACTCATGTTATGGTTCAAAGAGCTGCCCAGTTATTTCTTTTATCATGCTTCTATGAAGTGATTAAAGTGGCACTGCCAATCTAGTCAGCTCTTAAAAATGAGTTAAACTTGCTTTTGGGTACCACATGTGTGCCTGTTCCCATTCATAGCATTTGTGTGAGACCAGGGGAGAGGTGGTGATAGTGAAGAGGAAAGTTGATAAACGCTTTTTTTCTCTTTGTTGTCTTGTGATGGGCTCATAGATGCAGCAGGAGAAAACATTCCTAAGGGAACTGGTTATAGACAAAGTCCATGAAATGCAACTTGCTAATGGTCCTGATAAGAGAAATACTTCAGTGGAGTAAATTAGGGATTTTTCTTGTTACCATGAAAACCAACCAACCAAAGAAAAAAAACAAACNAAATACTTCAGTGGAGTAAATTAGGGATTTTTCTTGTTACCATGAAAACCAACCAAACAAAAAAAAACAAACAAAAAAAAACAAAAGCAGAAGTGAGATCTTCAGTAATAGCCTTAAAAGATGAAGTAATCGAGGTGCATTTCTTCAACATGGAGGTGTCCTATCACTTTCTTTTGCTCAGATCCTGTGGCATCTTTAGCCAGCTGATAGTCTCTCTGATTTCAGTGGGACTGCTCCCAGCCTTGCAAGCAGATTGCAAGTTGAGAGCTGTAAGCACTGCATTTATTGCTTATGAGGGAAATACCATATCCCCTGTAGAAAATGCAGTCTTGTAGCACTGTTCCTATGTTTTCCTCAGCTCTGTCTTGTTAACCTCAGAGTATGTATTTTTAAAAAATATTTAATGGTTTTGGACTTGTTTCCAATTTCCTCCTCCTTCTGCATCCAATCTGCTTTGGGAGATAATAAACGGCAAGAGCAGGCTGCACAAGGATTTCATATCTGTATTCCGCGAGTGGTGTGTATTTGTGGCAAGGGAAAAACTAGACTTCTCGCAAGGTTTCCTAAGGCTGAAGAGTCAACTTTTAAAGGTAATCAGGCTAATATCGCTACCACTAGTTTCTTTAAAAGATACATGGGGAGCCTGTAATCTAATCACTTGTTTTCTTGATGAAAATGAGCAAAATCCTTAGAAAAGCATGTATTTTCTGCTGTGCAGGTTCCATACATTAGAGAAGTGTCACATGAAAAAGATCTGCTCCAATATTGGAGGTGGAAGGAGTTTATTCTCAAGAAAAGAACGTGCAGAAAAAGTAAATGAAAAAATGAACATGGTAACTTTTTGTAGTGAGTCGCTGTCCAGGAATAGATGAACCATAATAAAGCTATGAATATACTAAAATTTTCCTTGCAACTTTAAATCATGCTTTATTGCTTCTTTAAGAATCCCATAAAACTTCCTATTACTGAAACAGCTCTAAATTTTTAGAAATCTTTTTACCTGAAGTGATCTGATTAAAGATAAAATAATTAAAAAAAAAAAAAAATCTGTGAAGCTCTTCTGACTTCCCTGAAGGGAATAGGCATCTTTCAAGTGTGAGGGTGAGCAGGTATGGTATCTTTAGTCAGCACTCAGCCCTCATCTGGACTTCAAGTCCCCTGAAGACTGAGTGATGCCTCCTGCCTGGATGGCAAGGTCGAAAGTGAGCCTGCTTGCATCTGAGACCCAGGTAAAGATTTCCCATGCCTGTGGCAAGTGTTACATGTCATTTTCTTGGCTTTATTAGTCATTTCACTGTAGTTCTCTGGGGGTGCCTTCCTTTATTTCAGTGCCACTGCAGCAACCTTGACCTAATAATAAAATGTGGCTTAAGAAACGTTACTGATGTGCAATTTCTGTTTTGATTACAGGAGAATCCTTAAAATAGGAAATTAAGGGCTTTTCCTATAGTTTAATGTTAAATATTGGAGCACTTTGTAGTTCTCTTTGGCACTAAGAGGACAGTGGAAGAATTTAAGTTCTGAATGTATATCCTTTCTGGATAAAATTCTGTTCGTGTGGTATTATGTTTTGCAGTGAGACTGAGATGGTTGTATTTTTTTCCATTTTTTCCCCCCATAAAGGATGTATCTGTGTTTTGCCTATGCAGTACACTAGCAGAGGTGACTACATCAGCTTTCATGGAATTGGGTTGGACACTAAAAACAGCCCGTGTGTGGCAAGGGACCTGTGTTTTCAGAAGCTGAGGGCATTGGCTCATCTTAGATTTCTGTGCCTATGTAATTAATCCAATTCCCAAAACTATAGAACCAAGGTTAATTTAAAAACCAACATATTTAAAATATTTTTGTATCTTTTTTGTTTTGATTTGTGTTGCATGTTTTTTAAGGGTCGTGTTTTCAAGCTTTTCTTTTGAATCGAGCATGTTAAGTGTGGTTAAATGTCCCTTGGATTTATGTGGCCATTGATAGTTTTACATCCGTTGCCATGCTACTTTGGTTTGAAAGTTTTTGTGGTAGAGCAGACTGAAACTCCCTCTTATTTAGTGTCTTAAGAATAAGCCCTCTCGATTTAAGAGCAGAGTCTAGTTTTGTGTGCTCAAAAGCTGCCTGATTAAATTATTTGACAAATTAAAAGCAAACAACCCTCCCCAGACATCTCTTGGTGCTCAATAAAGACAGAAATGGAGGCTCTTTGTGGCTCATGCTTTCCTGCATGAAGCAAATATAAACCAAGACAGATTAAGGTGGCTTTCTCTCTTGTCTCCTCCACTTGTGAGGAATAATGGTCAGAGAAAGGTGGAGAGCATTACTTGGGTCAGGGAGTTCACTCAGTGTGTTTCCTGAGCCAGGCAATGAGGATGGGGCTTGGCAGAGCTCCTCTGTTGCTACAGCAAAATGGAGTTTGTTGTAGTGCAATGAGGACAAAAAATGTGCTTGGGGCAACATAATTTCATTTTGTCTGTCCTGTTTTCCTATTGTGAGGTCTTTATTTGGATAGATGATTTGTAGAGTTGAACAAGGATAACAATTGAGCGTTTCTGCTGCAACTGTTTCAAGTCCAAATTAAAGAAGAAAACAAGCAGCAAGTCATGGATGTTGTAATTTTGCATTAAGTCACTTTGTGTGTGTTTCAAGTTCATTCGTATCACATCACATTATGAATATCCCAAGTGGAGCCGTTGCATTTTAGTTTTACATGTAGGCAATTATTTCCATAGAAGTGGCGGGGCCGTCTGTCTAGTCACTGCTTTGACATCTGTCATCGTAGTGCTAAATTGCTTTGTAAAATCTATTACTTCGGGATATAGTATAGTGTCTCTTAATTGCAGCATTTCTCTTGCCTGAACAGAGCCTACTGTTGTCTCGATGGCTAATGGGGAGGCTGCGATGGCAGCGCGACGTTGGGAGGGGAACTGCTCTGGGATCGCATGGGCATAGCCCGGCCTTGTCTTCTATGACAAGCACAAGTGCCAGAAATGCTTGGGTTTCAACTTGTGGGACTTAATTCTCTGGCCAGCTGTTGAGGCGGTGGTATAACTGCTGCGAACAAGCTCTCTGTGTTTCAGCTTCCCACGGATGCTGAGCGATCGCTCTCTGCTAAATGCCAGCTATTGAGCGCGGGCTGCTGCAGCTCCCTGAAGGACCTTGCGGGCTCGGCAAACCCTTTGCTTCTCCCTTCGGGATTATCGTTTTCTGGCTGTCTCTGCTGTCTTGTACTTAAAATATACACCTAATCCTCAAAGAGGGATACTGGTTAATCATTTACAGTAAACACATTCTTTACGTTTTCTTGGGCAGACAATGCCATTTAGGTAAAAAATGGCTTAAAAGTTTTACACAAATGGCTTTTCGATATCATAGCTTTTGCATCTAATGAAACATTGTTTGATTAATCCAAAACAGCTATGTAAACACAGAAGGAAGCTGTAAAAGGGACAAAGTTCAGACTGAGCTGTGCTTATTGATTCAAGCCTAAAAACTGAGGCAGTCGCTTTAAATGCTGATAAATGGAATTTTTTTCTCTGCTTATAAATGATGTGCTTTTACAGAATATTTGATTGCAATAGCTTGAAAGGTGAAAAGATATAAAGCAAATACTTCATAACTGAAGAGCTGTCATACATCAAGTGTAGCATTGTGTGATCTAAAAAAGTTTTCTTGCTTGTAGACTATTCAGTTCAACTAATCAAGTTTTGGAGGCATATATTAGTAAATAACTTAAATTAGGCTGCGGTCCTGGGGGATTCATTTAGGTTGAACTTAAATTAGCAGTTGCTTATTACATGTTGAAAACGCACAGTTTATGTGCAAGTGCATGTAACTGGCAATAGAAAATGAACAAGCCAAGCAAACTTGTATACCAATAGAAAATGAACAAGCCAAGCAAGCATGTATACCCAAGCACAAGGGTACACGTGCTCTTGAAGAACAGTGATAGTGGGTATGTGAGAACACCCGGAGGTCATTCCGCTTCCTATCAATTGAACCTCAGCTATCCCTTCTCAGGACCAATATGGTCGGTGCTTATTGTGTAACTCATCTGATAAGATTTACAAATGGAGCCCTAAATGCTCTGGCTTATTGTTGAATTTCTTTTTTCATTCAATAGCACACAGTGCAGTAGCTTCCTTCTTAAAAATTCATCCAGCTCAGGCTATGATTGACAGGGGACAGCTTCATTATGCAGTTGCTAGATGGGCTGATTATGGCTGTGAATGTGCGAATGGGATGAACGAGGGAAATGTGTGATTGATTCTAGCCTTGGTCTGCTGGTTTCTTAACGGTGTGAATGTGCTGCCCTCACTTCTGTGAGGGAAGAAATGAGAGAAACTTACTTTGTATACCAATATCTGAAGAATTTATTATGCTAATATTTTTGCTATCTAGCATCATTTCTACGAAAAACAAGGGAAAAGTAAATTATATCAGGGACCTCCATGGTGTCTGTGAGCCACGGTCACTTTTCACTTTACGCTTTTGCAGCAGGAAGCTGTTTTTTTGTCTTGGCCCACACTGCTCTGCCCATTTTCTGAAGCACTGCGGACACAATTGTGAGGAAAACAGCGAGTTAAGATTTATGGACTGACTTATTTAATGAAGGAAACCAGAGAAAACAAGCCTCACTGGTCCTTCTGTGTGTAGGGTTTGTACGATAAGGCAGACGTGGTCTCAGTTTTCACTGGCCCACATAGGCGTTTGAGGGAAGAGTTGCTGTGCTTTTGAAGTGTTGATTAAATGCGCAAATTGCATTTATTTTCACTGATGGCTAAGTAGGGACGGGGATGTTTTAAATGCCAAAGTGCCTGTTATCCCTCAAGATTAGTTAGTGGTTTACACAAGATGCCTGCTTTCATTATAGTGCTTCAGAGAAAAACAAGAAGAGAAACTGAATGAAAACAAGCAGACATGGTGCAGAGTCTGTGCGCGTGCAAATTGATGTGTGATTGCCAGGGTCCTCCATTTGGCTGCCAGAGTTTCTAACTAAAAGCCTGAAAGCCAAATGACCAAAAAAAGAAGAGCAGTAGATCCAGTAAGCTCTCCTTGGATCAGCCACGTTTCAACACAAATCTTGGAGATGCCAGTGTAAAACTGAATTGTTGTCAGCCATAAAGGAGCTCTAAAATATGGTTGTGTGGTGTAGATCTGTGCCAATGCTTTCTTTCAGCCTCCTTTACCTTCTCTCTGGAAGCATTTCTGGAGGAAAATTATCTCCTTCTCTATTATAAACAACACTAATACTAAGCAGTTTCATTAGCATTAAAAGCACTTTCATCCCATGCTGTGGCCTGAATCCCAGACGAAAATACACCTACATCTGGGGCTCTTCGCCTCTAAGTACTGTTAAAAATGTGAGCAAACACCTCTGCTGTGTATGTACAGTGAAAATGATTTAGGAACACAGGGACTGAAGCTTTCTTATCGAAGTCTTCAGCCCGAAGACTGACCATGGTAAATCAGAAGCTCAGAAGCTTCAGAGCAATGTTGGCAGCTTTGTTTGACATAAAACCGAGAATATTACAAATGGTGAGTGGCATTCTCTGTAAGATCTGACTGTTCCCATTTTACTTTATTGCCTCGTTTTTGAAGAAAGAAAAAACATCTGGATATACTTTGGGGGAAATGTCTCTATCCCTTGCTTCTGTTTGTCCTTGTAAAGGAATACTCAGAGAGCAAAGAAGGGTGCAGGAGCTCCAAGGAGGACCTGGTGCTGCTTGGTAGTAGGGATCCCTACCAGGCTTTTCTAGCCAAACCAGATTTTTTTGCCGTTTCTCTGAATTTCTGTGAGTTTAAGAATCTTTGGGCGACAGGACCACTTCTTTCATGCTGTTACGCCTCTGTGCACAGCATGGCTTAAGCCTTTTGCGCTCATCCCCATCACTGGTGCTCCTGTCTTCTTTTCCCTCTGGTTTGCTTTCTTCTGGGGTGTAAAACTCATCCCTGTGCAAGTTCCCTGTCCAAGTCCTCTACCATCACTGGAGTCTGACCCAGAACTCACCCGTGTTTCAGAAGGTGTGTGTGCTTCTCTGGGGTGGATTGGATGCCTGTTTTGGCCCTGGGTTGATTGTGGAAGACCATCAGATAGGGCTTGTATGTCTGTGTTTGTGTCCCACCAGCAGTGCCACAGGTTTACATTTGAGGCTGGCTGCTGTTGCAGGTGGCTGGAGTTAGCAGGGCAGCAGCTCTGCCCCTTAGTTTTCTTGTTGGTAAATGTCTGTAACCCTCCCCATCACATCCTCTAGCTCTGCACCATCTGAATTTCTCCAGCTCTGCGCAGCTGGGTGAGCAGGATGACATGAGAGCAGAAACAAAACTTTCTTCTGACAGGAACACGGGAAGATTGACACAGTCTTTCTTAGCTATATTAAAAATAAATGGCTCTGCTTCAGCCTGTGAAGTCTGATCCTTATGTATTAACTTCTTGGGCTGGGAGTGGTGTGGAAGCAGTTTTATTTTCTGGTTTGTTTGCTTTATGCCTGTATAATCTCAAAGAATTTTGCCTTGCTGCAAACCTTAACATATTGGGGAATAGCTTCAGCAGAATAATAGATAGTTCAGGAAACGTATGGATACAGATTTTATTGACAAAGTACAACAATAAAATCTTTCCCTGTTCATCTGCTGACCAAGAAACAGACTGGCATGTTATTAATGCTGCTCTGCTACTAAAATCTTAGTCATGTGTTTCTGAATAAGAATGTGCCCAAGAAAAGTATTTTTTGACAATGTTAAATTGTTAAACAATTACAATGCTTTCAATGGATTGTAAACCGATTCATAACCATCTTCGATGTCCTGTCCTAAGAGGCACCTATTCTGCACTTGCAAAAATAAACACACAAAAGCCAATAATTGCATTAAAAGTTACATATTTACTTGAAGTGTCTGGTGCAGTGATAGTTGGTAATGAGGTACCATGAAAATGTTAAATCAGGAATTTCTGAAAAACAGATGACAAGAAACATTTCCTGTTGTTGAGATGAGGATTTTTAAAGTTAGTATTTAATAATGGAGGATGAAAGGAATGGAGTCTAACATTGAGTGAAATGTGTGTAGAAGTTCTACTAAGAAAGACTTGAACCAGAATTTCGTACTTGGGCAGTTACCCAAAACCCCCATCTTGTTGGTTAGTAATAAATTGTTAATTTGTCATTAGGCTTCAGCTTTTGAGCAGCTGCACCTTGAAATTTGAATTAACTTGGCCTTAGCAGAAAGTGGGAAATCTTTTATGATTCTTTGTTTATTCATCTTTTACATCTTGTTGTTAAGTTGGTTTTATAGTTGTTCCTTTATTTGCTTGTTGGCTAGTAGGTGTTGTGAATTTAAAATGCATCTCAGTACCTCTGATCTTAGTGTCTATAAAGGTAGAATGGCCTTGACTGAGATCAGATTTACTGGTATATTCCTTCCCTGTGCTCAATAATCGCAGCTTGCCTCTTTCAAGAACAAATAAGGAAAAAGTGTCGATGTTTTTTCTTTCTCTGAAGTTGCTAGCAGTCGAGAGCTAACAATTCCAGAGGAAAACCTTCCCTGGAAAGTTTCAACCTGAAGCAAACTGCTGTAGTTACAGTTTGCAGACACCTGAAATTACGGTCTTTCCTAATGGAAATGCTCACACAACCTCATCTCTGTAAGCAGAAGCAAATTTCGGACCACTTGTGCTATTCCTTTTGCCCCTTTTCCTAGGTCTTAATAGGTCTCAGTTTATTATCGTATCTAAAATGTGTGTAAAATAACTTTTCTGAACTCCTGGGTAAAACCATTCTACTTGTTTTAATCACCTGCTGTTGTTCCACTCATCGGTGGATGAAGACTGAACACCTAATTCTTGTTTCGGTTGCCTGAAATGCTGCAGGGAGGGTTTGCTGTAGTTACTGTACAGTAGCTGTGACATTCAACAGAAATTATCCAATCTGTCCATCTTGTTCCCACAACTGGAGAAAATTACTGTGATCAAAATGGAAGGAGGAGTATTTACCTTTTATTTACTTCTCGGTATGGTGGGTTTTCATAGCAGTTAGGAAGCTTAGCTCTTGTGGGTTTGTGTTTTCCATCGCAGCCAGTTCTCTTACATGCTCTTATGTGCTGAATATCAATACACAGAGGTTTTAAACTAAAGCTCACTTTTAGCCAGAAAACTACTGTGACCGTACTTGCTGTGCCAGAGGTGTTGCAAGATGGTGGCCACCAGGATGTTTCTCTTTTCCGGAGTGAAAGAGAAGTGGAGAGTTCTTTAAAATAGAGCATGTACAATGCTATTGGGAGGTATACGAAGAAACATGGATCAGAGGGACTGGGTGCTTATGTGGGTTATAAGGATATCCAGTATTTCTGGCTAATGTAAAGGAAGTTTTGGAAATGTTAAAAATGTTATGCTTCAGCACATAAGCTGCCTTTTAAGTTGTAGAGAGCAAGACTTGGCAGATGATGTCTGACTGAAATAATAATAAATAAGAAGACAGCTTACATTTTGATATTTGCCCAGTTTCACATGTGATTTTGTATAGGTTGGAGGTGAATAATCAAGGACAGCTTGGACAAACAATAGCAGTGTGAATTCTGTAGGATCTGCCAGTAAACTGAAATATTCTGGGGGTGTAACAACAGCAGATGTTGCTTGGAAACCTGTCACATACTGGACAGAAACACAGCCTAACCAAAGGGGACTGGTGGTGCCTGAATCGAAAACATTGGCTTAGTCTCTTCGTGGCAATGTTACAAAAAATGGTGCCACTGTTTATTGCTGCTGTATGTTGCAGGGGATGGTAAGGGGAGTGCGGTGGGGAGGATGTACCTGCCACCGTCACTCCTTGTAGCTTGTTCACACATGCTGTAGAGGAATGATGTTTGAAAAGTAAATGTGCTTGCTATTCAGCAAGTGTGGGGAAAAAGTACTAATTTTTCATGACACCTTTTAGTCTGTAGGTTTCTTTTCAATGTTTTTTTACTCCAGGCTTTTTACTTTGTTTCTCTTATAGTGCTTTAAAGACTCTGATTGCAGCATCTGATTTTGATGAGTTTGGAGGCATCCTACCTGAGATACTTCCTGACTGTGCTTTCTCTTTTTGTTCATTAAACTTCTTCAGACAGAATAAGATATTCTTGTTTTATTGCACGGTGTCTCCATCTGGTCTGATGTGAGAGGAAAGCATGTTCTTTGAATAACTAGCACATTCGTAGGTCATAACTTTACTACTCTTCAAATGGCTGCTGAGAAAAGGCTTTAAGTATTAGATGAAAAATGAAGCCCTGTGTATCACCGCCTGTGTGCTGAGGTTTTGCAGTGAGCTTTCCTGATGAGTAGACCTTGAAGGGCTGAGAGGAACTGTTTCAAATGTGACCTATCCCAAGTGTGGATTGCAGTACACATAAGAAGTGTTTAGTACGTTGTTCTCATTTTGTCTTTTAGACCAAATGTACTCCTGTTTCAAAATATAGCATTTACGGTTTCTCATTTTCATTTCATTTGCATAGATGTAGCTTATTTTATGTTTACCATTTATTAAACATTTTCTTAGAATACTTGTTCCTACATTTGTGTCTAGATACAATACCTGAATGGGTTGATTTGCAAGGTAGTAGTTCAGTGGAGTCATGAAATAAGTAATAAACCACCTTAGGAACTGTAATTAGTAATTATACTTTTTTCCCCATTTCTTGCAGATGTGATCCATACTGTTGGGCCAATCGCAAGAGGCTATCTCACTGATGCTCATAAAGAAAACTTGGCAAATTGCTATAAGTCCTCTCTGAAGCTGGCAAAAGAAAACAACATCAGATCACTTGTAAGTACTGAATGAGAACATGACACTTTTTCTTTTTTTGATCTTTGTTTACTTGTTATAGAATAATTATTGATACAACAATGGGCTTCCAGAAGGAATTCTTGCTTGTGTGATATTTAAAAAAAAAAAAAAAGAAATGGGATATTTGACCAAAATAATTGCTACACAAAGAAAAATTATTTTAAAAGAATAAGAAAAAGTGGCCTTGTAGTAGGTGTACAAACAGCCCTCCCATTAAAGGGAGGGAGCTGTTCCCATGGTTCGTTTCATACGGTAACTTATTAAAGCACACCTAAGGAGTCGCTGGTCAAGTGCATAACTGTGTGCAGCATTGCCTCCTAAACAGCTGAGAAGTGATTAATTTTTGCTTATTCTCTGTTATGTACCTTCCTAAAAATAAGCATATTGGTCAAGTGGCAAGCTTTTATATCATCACCTTGCTGAAATACATCATAAATTTAAAATAGCCTGTTACATGATCTTCCATTTAATTATGAAGGTTCCTTGATTGCTTGAAGTACATGTTACACTTCTGTACCTCAAAAGGCCAGATTTTCAAAGGCCAAACGTGCAAGCGAGTAGTTTGGTGCATAGAGGGCCAAATGTGTGCACATGGCTCTGGTCAGGCGTGTGTGAAGCAGAGGTGGCTTTAGCAGGGGCCAACGGGGAGGTGGTGGAAGGGGACAAAGTGATGTAGCCCTTGTGTGGATCCCTGTGCCACAGAGCATGCAGCCTCCAGCTTCTCCCATGCAGGGCATATCTGTGCAGAGGCACAGCAAGCGTAGATGCATAGTTGCCAAACCTGGCCATGAGCTCTGGCCAACCATTATTTGGGTGAAATAAAATCTCTGCATGGAGGGGACTCAGGTGATACATATATCACCATCACGAACAACCAAGAATCTGGCTTTAGCTATCTTTATTTTATCTTGTTGCAATGATTAAATATCATGTTGCCCTTAACTAAAGGGTACAGAGAGAGGCTGTAAAGAAACCATTTTTCAATAAATGACCAGCTAGGGAAAGTGTGAGATTATTACTGCAAGATTGGGAAGGAGTAGGTGGATGCAATCTGGTGGAAAAAGTCATATCAAAATTATTCAAACTGAAAAAAAAAAAAAGGGGGGGGGGGAATACTGTTTAACTGTTTCAAGTAAAGCAACATGCTATGCCATGGCTTGATAAAATAGTTTGGCAGAAAATTAGCTGCAAAGTAATCCAATCTCAAAGTACCATTGGCAGTTAAATGTGTCTACATGTATGCTAATTCCCTCCCCTAATTCTGCAGCTAATTCCCCATTTGTTACGGAAATTATAGTGTGATGTGAGCTTTATGAGGTGGAATTTTAGAACAGTTAAAAAAAAAAAAAAATACTCTTCAGCTAAGTGGACTTTGCTGTTGATAATGTATTCCATCTATGTATGCAATTACTGTAGAGATGTACAACTTATTTCCCAAAGATCAGACTTTGCCTGGAAGGGAAGATAAGTCCAGGGTTCTATGTATTCATCTGATGTTGATATAGTGATGTGGGTTTTGATTTTTCTGTAGCGGCACAAATACCAGACGCTCAAGTTCAGATTTCTTCTGTAAAAGGATTTTTATCAAGCAATGCATTTTTAGGTTAATTTAACTAAACTCTACTATCTTTCAAATCTGCTGCCGAGAGTGGATTATATTTCAGCTGGTTGCGTGATAGCATGTATGTTTTGCAACTTGGAAGGTTAACTTGATCTAAAAAATGTTAATTGGACAAATGGTGTTATAGTAGGGTGAAATAGTAAGGGAAAGCTATTAATATTAAAAAGCCTAAACTGGAAAATAGTTTAAGGAGAGGGGCATGGGAGATATAGAACTTTTAGCCTGAGTTTGATGTGGCCTACTGAGCCAAAGCCGTTCAGTATTTCTTATTTCTTTCCTGGAGTAAACTGTGCTCTTCGTACCTTTCTTGCAAATAAAATCTTCTCTATACTTACCAAAAATTTTGTCCAGTTAGCCCACTCTTTGTCATTATCCAACTACTAAAGAAAGCTGATACCAAATTTTAGTTATTAATTGATTCTTTTTTTTTTCTTTTAACGCTATGCCATAAATTAGAACGGAAAGCAACCTCTGGGAATGTTTTTGAACTCTTCTCCAGGACTGTTTAAACACAAAGGGGCATTTCTCTCTCCTGTGATTTGCGTTGGAGGCAGTAAGGTCTCTGTGCTGTTGTGCCCACGTGCACCCTTGTACCTGCCTTTAGACTCTGGGCAATTACATGCTGCTTCTGGGCCATTCAGATTACTGGGAATAAATTAGTGAGGAGGGAAAAAAAGATGGTATGAAAAAAGAAAAATATTGAAATCTAAAAAAAAAGGAAAAATGGCAGTGGGCATTGGTCAATGCTAGTAATGTTCGTATCCATAGCAATTCTGTAATTATAGGATGTTCTAGGTGGTAGCTTTGTATGTAACACGGAATAATAAAGATTGGTCCTACTCACATGTTTCATAAAAACTAGCTTGATATTCTAGTAAGGAAAAATGGCCATGGGGGAAATGATCCACAAATTATTTCCTTGCTGGTTAGGAGCTGTTGGCTGTGCACCTGTTTGAGATAAAAAAAAAAAAAAAAACCACCCAGAGTTGCAGGACACAGCTGCACAAGCTGAGCGGGAGCCAAAAGCCATTCATTCACACCAGCATTAAGAAGCTTAGCAAGCAATATGGATTTTAAAGTCCACATGACAGATCGTGAACTGTTCTGAAAAGCCCCAAGTCCAGTGATTTCAGTGATGCTTTGGGAAGTGAAGGCTACTTGAGGGTCTACCCTAATGAACAAGTCAAGCCTGGAGCAAAGTAAGATGTATAATTCAATTGAGGAGTAGATTACTGCAAGTCTGAAGAGAAGAATACAAAGTACAAGTGAGTTTTATAAGATCTAATATAGTAGGCATAGAGGGAAGGGAAAAGAAAGGAAATGAAGGGGAAAAATCCAGATTTTTGATGCTTTTAGGGAGCCAGTACAGAGAACAGAAGTAGTTAAATTGACTCAAATAGGCAACATCAAAGTGTGGGCTGGATTATGGCATCAGATATATTTGCAGTAGGGAGAAAATAGACAAAATCTTTGGGGGGGGAAGGGAAGGCTACCCATGTGTAAAAAAAAAAAAAAAAAGAAAATCAGCTGTGCTGATTGGCAAATTTTGGTTGTCTCTTAACAAAAATAAAATGCAAATGGATGGGGAAGAGGAAACTGAAGAACTTTGAAATAAATGCTGTGTAAAAGCAGTATGCTTTTGGCATAAATAGGTATTGGTGATAGCAAGCCCAGGTACACTAAAAGAATTAGCTAAACCTGAAAGCACTGGAGCACTAGCAGTTGTAGCAAGTGAGAAGAAAGTGGGAAGACGTTAAAGGATTGCAACCATGTGAATGTGTTGCTTATCTTCAAAACAGAAAAAACAGCAAGTCTAGAAATCGATGCAAAAAGAATTTAAAAAAAAAAAATTCAAATCATTTTGAATGTGAATCATGTCAAAGGATTTAGGATTGCTGGAGGCATTATGAATGAGGAGTAGTGATGAATGGCAATGTATCAAGTTGGACAGAAGTGTGCAGGGTGACTCAGGGTGCACTGCTAAGCACAGTTTAATTTAACATCTTTATTAATGATTTTTGAAGAGTACATAAACAGCTCATTAATTACATTTACAAATGATGCTACATTAGGCAGTGTTGCAAACACTAGAAAAGGACAGAGATATATGATGACAATTGATTACAGAGAGTGTGAGTATAACTTCATCTCACATCCGCTGCAACATCAGAAGGGAGTTTCTGCCTTCACTTCAGTGGAAGATAGGTCAGAACCGGAGCTGACAGCTACAGAGTAACTCGGTGTGGGAAAAGACGAGGTAGCATATGGTGGGGAAAAAGAAAGCGGTTCACAAATAGTCAAAGGGAGAAGAGTACTGGAAAACTAGCTTAATGAGGAAATGGTCTTGAATAATAAGCCTCAAATTAGATATACTTAGTGCAGTGACTTGTTTTGGTATTACATATTGTTGAGCTGTCTACAGAGAAATGATGGATGCCACAGAGGTTGTAGTTTCTGTTCAAAATGGGCTGGGGAGAACAGGAGTAAGATTCTGAATAGATCAAAACTAACTGTGTGTGTGTGTATATATATATAATTTTTTACAGCTGAGGAAGAGAAGCTTGCCATGATCTTGAAAAACTGTGCAAATCGAGATACAGCTTTATGGGGGGGAGGGAGGGGGATCTCATTGTGTGCATGACAAAAATGACATTTAAATGGTGTAGCTGATGATAATTTCAGTTGTGTTAATGTCCAAGATTTCCAGGCGTGGATCAGAGCACCTCTGTGCTAACTCTTGAGGGAGCACTGAAATCTCATCTGAAAATGTTATCTCAGTGTATTAAAAAAAAAAAAAAGTGATGAGTAAAACCTGAAATGAGATGAGGGAGTGTAATGAAATGCCGGTCAGCATGATTGCCAAGGTTCATAATTCACCAGCAGTCCAGCCATGGGCAAGAATTTGCGTAGCTATTATGGCAAAGGAGCTTCAGGATCAAATTTGATCGTCCGTGGAATTGTTAAGAGAGAAATCAAACAGCCCCTGACATTTGTCTCCTGCCTCTTTTTCCCAAACCTTTTATGTTCAATGAGATATTTCCAGTGTCACATCAGCTATTTTTTCTCTTTTAGGTCAGCTACTCCATCTAGCTTTTAGGTTACCAAAGTAAAGTGTTTGCACTTGTTATTCTGCATTCCTAAAAACATGCGTCTCTTTTTTCCTTTGCATTCGTTGATGTAGCAGTGCCAACTGTAGGATGTTTATGCTATTCTGTTTGTTTATGTGGTTGTTGGTGATGGATGAACCTTTTGTGCTGGATGAGTCTGTCATATATACAGCCCTCTGGTTAAGAGGATACTTAAGGCATTTTCTGTTTATCTCCACTTATGTTGTTACAGTTCAGTGGGGAAAAAAATGTTTAAGGTCATACAAGGAGTGTATTTTAGGAGTAAATATTGGCATTTAAGCAAATTGAGTTTCTTAAATGTACAGAGGAATTTCCTAATAATGTAAGAAATTGTTTTTTGTTATTGGTCGTTTTAACACATTAGTAGAAAATGCTATACTGCATCAATTAAATCTCCACTGTATTCCCAGTGTTTCAGACATTACAGGCACCAAATTTTTACTGAAAGAAGCAGAGGTAAAAATATTTGAATAGATAACTTTTCTGTTGCCTGTATATGTCCCTTTAGTAAGAGTCTTATAGGCCAATTAACCGTTAGCTTATTGGGCAGACCAGGGGAGCTGTAATCACTATTTAAATTGGCCCCATGTTTACATACTATTTGAGATTATTTACTTGGTGTACTCTGACTTTGTTGGAGGATCTCCAGCTCTGCTGTGCTTTGCATACACTGCTTTGAAGCCATTCAGTATCCTGGAACTTGTCTGTACATCGAGTGCTTCCCTGCCATGTACTTCATTCAGGCTTTGCCTGTATTTGAAAAATCTTGATTAATCAAGGTCATTCGAAGGTCAGTTAGAGGCTTTCTCAACTACACAGAAAACTAAAACAATAGTTAAAAATAAAGATAATGCATTATTGTGGTTGGGGTCTAAGCCAAAATGGTTTTAGTGCATTTGCATAAAAAGGAAGTTAGTGCTGGTCCTTACCTAGAAGGCAGAGCTGCTTCTGCCACTGTTGCTGAAATGGAGAAGTTTTATTTGGGGCTGTAGTTCTGTTCAGGACTGCCTTCAGCAATGCAATCTCCAGGATCACTTCCTGTTGGCAGGGGTGAATTGTAAAGCTTCAACAAGAAGTATCGTGCTTTAGACCGTGCTCTGTGACCTGCACCTAGAGGGAGAATTACAGCTGGTGTGAGACGAAATCCTTAAAGAATGCTGCTTTGTGAGCTGCCGAAAGAGGCCTGCTTGCCACCAGCAAATGTATTGACAGGATTAAATACAAAATACATAAGTTTTTTTATTGGATCCCTAGAGTCAGACTGGAAAGAGTTCATGCCATTCTAGAACCTTGCTAGATTAGTTTGCTGTTGGCTGTCGTGCTTTAAATATATATAGATATATATCTGCTTGTCTTTCTGCCTGAATGTTTGTGCTGTGAAGCAAAAGGTGGTCCTGCTACAGGGTGAGCCTTTAAGCAAAACCAGCTTGCTTCTGCGGGCTGAGGGATGTGAAGGAAAAAGGCTGCCTAGGAACATCTCGGAAGCGAGAGGACCAACTCAGGAGCTCACCCCCTCGTCTTCAGGTCAGAGGGAGATGCGGCTGTTTGGCAGCGGGCTGCTTCTGGGAGGGTAGGCTGTCTCTTCTGGCTCTGGATCAAGTGCATCCCTCCTCTGCACAGGCTGCGCTTTGGCTGTGGTTATTACAAAAGTATGCTAAGTAAGGTCATAACACGACAAATGTCATTTACCTTAACTTTATTCATTGTCCAGATTTTGACAAAGTTAATACCAATACTGACATAACTTGTTTGTACAAAACCACAACCTATTAATTATTCAGGAGACCGCACAAAAACGTGTTAGTTACCTGCCACTTATCAGTCTATAGTGCTGCAAAAGTAACTAAGCTGTCTTTTAAATTACCTTAAATATGGCCCCACTTACAGTCATGGATTTAAAAAATACGTTGCAGTTATGTAGTAATATTCTTGGTATTTGTATTTACTGGTGTAAGGAAGTTGTCCTTCTGATAGGGTACACTGTATCTTTGAACTTCTTTTCAGTGGACACATGTAGCCACTGTGATGCCCAAATCTTCCATTATAACCTGCGGACTTAAACTTTTAACATCAATTTTGAACCTTGAGTGTTCTTGGCCTATCTCTTTCTAAACTATAAAATTCATCAAATAGGGATTTTGCTTGAATTGTGGAAAGGCACTTGGAATGGTGTGCTGTAAAGGATTGGTCTAACAGATTGTTTTACATTATTGCCTGTACCTGTCTTGTTCTCTCATGATGTAGAGTTATGTTTTAGGAAAAAGTCAAGTAATTTTCTATTTTTTTATTATAAGGAAACTTATTTCTTGCAGAGAGTGTTACCATAGCAATGAGTTAAGACTAAAATTCCTAAAGGTTGACTTTATTCTATCATCTGGTTTTTTGATATAGATTCATATCCATCTATCAGAAGAGGTGCTTTGGAAGGAAATTTCTGCAGGATCATAAATCCACTTAATTTGTTTTTTTGAAATACTTGTTCAACTTGTTAAGCTATGATAAGACTGATCTTACATTTTCAAGCAGCTTAGCCCTCCTTTTTTTAGCTTAACTTTTCTTCTCTTAGGTATTTTCCAGATAATGTCTTTAAAAAAAAAAAAATTAAGCTGCTGCATTGTTTTTAATTGGCTGTATTAACCAATTTGACTTTATACATCTGCATCAGTTCAGGAGGTTGTGATCTTTTGTTTTGAATATAGGAATTGCTACGGTTGGTCATGCTTTTGTAAACCCAAAGTAAATCTGCTGTTGGTTGTTCCATGTTCTCCCAACCATTTCTTCCAAAATGATCTTGGCAGATTGAATTGTGGTAATATTTCTCCAGTAAGGATTAATTAAATGAGATGGAATTCAGCAAGAGCAAGTGTAATTTGTCACACCTAAACAGAGATACTTGTTCAGCTAAGAAAGGTTAAGGAATGATTGTAGCCCTAGCCAGAGGTTTCTAAGAAAAGTTGGAGTTTGTAGTGGATCATGCATTGGAAGTGAGTCAGTGCTGTGGGGAAAACCAAAAATGAGCAGCTATAGTGTGGCACTTTAACGAGTGAGACCTGTGAAATTCACTTATTTTTCTCTACCTTAGTAAAGTGGACTACCATGCCCATTTTGGGGAACTGGAGACAGTTTTTCAGCCAGGAATGACCAGGGAGCTAGAAACAGCACAAAAAATAGTGAAAGAATGAATTTTATTGTATTTTTCTAGTCTAGAAAGTAAAGTCTAAAGGTGAGAAGAGGAAGATAAAGATATTTTAATGGGTAAAAGGCTACTGAAAAGTAAAAGTTAACAAAACCTCCGTCTGGGGAGAGGACAAGAAGTAACAGCCTGAATTTGTAGGCATGGAGTTTTAGGTCAGATTACAAGTAATTTTCTAGTTGGAAAGATGGTAAAGCACTGAGAGCCATTGAAGAAAGTTATGGCTCCATCAGTGGCTGTTTTGAAAAGCAAGACGTTTTTCCACAAGGGGTTTGTGCTTTGACTGAAGGGAGGGAATGAAGATTCTTCATAGTCGTGTGATTTCCAGTAGAGCTGAGACTTAGCAAATGTGTGTACCGAAGCTGGAGTTGCTATTGCTTGCTGACTGCATATTGTGTCTTTGGGTGCAAGACTGGAAAAAGATTTGAAGTCATCTGTAGGGGTTTTGAAGTGTGAGGTGTGATGTTCTAGACATCTAGATGGGTCGAAGTAAAGGAATGCACCTTCGTGTGTGTTGATGCCGCCTGACCGTGACCGAGCTAGCTGGTAAATGGAAAGGGGTCATAAACCAGTGCCTTCAAAAATGTTCTACTTATGACACGCATAAATGAACTGTAATCATCTAGGCATCTTGTGAAGCAGTGCAGAGCACTGTGACTGGCTGGGCTGAAGGTCTGCTGCTCTAATGCAAGGTCTGTATGTGGGCAATCCACTACCGTTTGTTTAAACTTGGGTTGTTAAAGTGTTAGCTGCTGCTAAAAGCCCAAAGGTTGCCAAAGCCAAAAGGATGAGCTTTGCTGCAGCAAGGCTGTTGCAGCCTTGTGGAAATCAGCAGGTATCCTAGCTGCTGTGAAAGCTGGTGGTGTAATGCAGAGTAAGATGGATTGTTTTATGTTGCAAACCAACAGAATTCCTTTTAAAAAAAAAAAAAATTGGTTTTGGAGCTCTTGTATTGGCATTGTTGTAGTCACACAGTTGCACTTTTTTTTTGTTTCCTTGCTAGTTTTTCTTCTGCCTTGCTAGTGTGTTGCTGGGAACAGTTTTCCTGTTGAGATAAATGCCTTTGATTTCTGCATCTCCTGCTATCTGGCTACCCTTCTTGCTCACCATGGAGTGTTTTGTACAGCCATTGAGAAGATAACCGGCTTAGGGTGTGCATATAGTGCGTGTAATAATATTCTGATGCTTGTCTATGCTTTTTTGAAAAATAATGCATTTAAATTTTTTCTGCCACTGTGCAGTTATATATTCTGTATACATTTCCTTGGAGGAAGCAGATTTGTTTTACTTGATGCTTGAAACACATGTTGGTTTTCTTATTATGGCCAAGAGTGGCAGGGGCAGCTCAGAGGGATACATGGATCAGTTACGGATTTGTTTCATAATAATGTCCCACGTACAAGTTACCTGTGGTGACAGTGGTGGTAATGTGAGCTGATGTGACTCTCTAGGTATGGTATGATGACTCCTGAGTAGGGATATCCCTATTTTTTTGTCCTTCTTTCCTTCCCAGGTGTTTAGAAGTTTTGAGTACAGATAAAGACAGATACAGCCCCAAACTGAATAAGTGCTTGAACTCCTACCACTGGGTGGGTCTTATGATGCTGGAGCTTAGATACTGCACCAAGTGGCATTAGCAGAGGACCAAAGCCACTGTAGCCCTTCCACCCCACTGGTCTGCCCACAAACAACTGTCTAGGTAGTATAAAGAAATAACAGCACTGCTTTAATAAAGAGGTTACATTCTGAGGAAGTAATGATTCTCCATTTGGTTGTTCTGCAATGATGACGTATCTGCTCTGTGATGTGGAGATTTTGTGATGGAAAAGAGGGAGAAAGGTTAGTTATTTTTGCTCGGTTTAGTGAAACACTGAATATACACTTTAAAATGAACTTGAGGAATAAAAAGGAAATGGCTTGTCAAGGAATAAACTTTGCAAGTTTGTGTATGGGATGGTTTTAAAGTGTGATAACTCACCCATCAACCCATGGGAATCCTGTGCTTAAAAGGTTGAAACCTTCTAGAAACATGGACTGTAGGCTTGATAATTGAGGGCCTGTCTCATTAGGGAAGTACAAAGTACAAATCTGTCAGGCAGTGGACCAAGATGCTAGTCACAGGAGACAGCTCATAAAAAACAGGCATTGTTGGAAAGTGTATGCCATAACATGCAGGGGAAGAGAATGGTTTGTTTGCCCAGAGGAAATTGTACTGAAAAATCTTCATTTTGCTTGAAAAAGGAGAAAAATAAAGTTGTAAAAGTGGACTAGAATAATTCTTATTTGTGTGCAAATCTAAGCTGTCTGGAGTCAAGATGTTTGTCCTTATTTGAATAGCAGGTCGTTGTAAAGGAAATTTATAATAAATGTTGATGGCATATACAAATTCCTAACAAAGCCCAAAGCTGTGGCCATCAGGCTCTGTGCAAAGTCATCGTTTCGCTTCTCTCCATTGACCTTTTCCCTGTTGTCTTGTTCGCAGTCTGTAGGCTCTTTTGGAGGGCTTGTATTTGCTGTAAAAGTACAGTCTGAAGGTGTAATCCCTGTTAAGACTCATTGGATTCACAGTGAGAGCAGTAATGGAAAATAATAGTTGCAACAGGGTCAAATTCTTTGACAAGGACTGCAGTGACTCTCTCCATCAGAAGTGGAGTTGAATTCTGGTGGAATTAGAAATTGCTTATTCCCAGGTTTTCCTGCTGGAGGTACCCTCTGTGATGTCTACAAGTGTATGAAGAGCTGCCTGGCAGATAGTGACTTGTCACTATCAGATTTTTTCTTCTCAACTTAATGATGAGGAAAAGAACGTGTGATGCTGCATTTTAGCACTGCATGGTGCTCGCAAGGTCCCTGTCACTTGACATTTTTCATCTAATAATTTTGAAACTCTTCTATATATGCCATTTGTTGGTTTTTATAAACATTGCCTTCACTTTTCTGTACAAAGAAAGAACTAGTGTGAAATTCCTATCTGCTTTGTTCCCTTAAGTTGGTCCATTTTTCAAATAGCATATTAAAAAATTGATTATTTTGATCATCGTGATATTTACATAGCTAATATAAAGCAAAGAAATAAAAAATTGAGTGTAAATTTGTGTATTAAATGGGCATTGTAATACTCAGCTAGGCTAAAAATGTGTCTTACATTACAGCATAATATTTAGGAACAGAAGAAATATACTGGAAATTAGTTCTGAAAAAATAAACAGAAGGGGCATTCATTCATGAGCCTTATTTGCCAGCTCATTAAATGTGTTTTCCCTGTACGGCTAGTAATCACTTGGAGCCCCATACATTGTACAGAAATTATATATCATGTCATAGCTATGTATAAAGAAATAGCAATAATCAGTAGTTGGCTACAAAAATTATACCCTTACCTGAGAGTAATTTCTTAATATTGTTTTGGTGTGATGTCATGTTATTTTAAGGCCTATACAGTGTAAAACCATTGTAATTTGAATAGTCTAATTGAAGTAATGTGACTGGTACGTCAGTATTGTATTCTGATGAAATATTTATTGAATTGGAAAAATTGTTCTCAGCAAGTACAAAATGCGTGCAGTCCATATGGAAGTAAAGAGTTTAACCTTATTTTTTTCAAAGCTGAGTTGCTTACCAAATCCTAGTGATGTCTGCCAATTAGGATTTAGAGACTTGTTCATAGCTCAGATGAAAGCAAATATGACAAATGTAGTATATAAGGTAAAGGATACTGATTAAAAAAAAGTTGTAGTGTGACTTCCTGTGGCTTGCTGTAGGAAGGCTTTGCTGAGAGGGGGAGAGAATTTTTTTAAATTGGGATAATTACAGGTAAATGAATCCTATATTTTTTCTTTTGTTCCTAAAAATGATTACCTGAACTAGAACTATAAACCTCAAATGCATGCTTCTGTAGACTACAGCTCACTTGAGCTTTTCTAGTGGTCTTATTTAAAAAAAAAAAAAAAAATTCTTTTCAGATTGGAATATAGAAAATGTTTCATTGCAGATCTTTCTCTAAGGAAAAGTCAGCATATTTCTAGGTGTTTTTTGTTGTCACACCTTTCTGAATTCTCTTACATATAATGTTTAGATTAAATCTATGTTAATTAAATATCCGCCGGTGTCTATTGTACACAACTGTGCATTTCCAGAAGAGGAGCTGACATGCCACAATGTTTCTTGCTTATACCAGATGACATAGTTTGAGCAGAAAGCTTGGATGGTGTTGGGGCAGAATTATCCCTTAATGGGTCCTCCTTGAACAACTGATTCTGCTTCTGCACTTCAGTTAACATGGTGCAGTTCTTTCCACCACCACTTTTTTTTTCCCCTGCAAAGAAAAGGAAAACTGCAAGTGTGTCAGAGCATATATGAAAGGTAAGAGCGTAAGCCCAACAAGTTTTCGTATCTATTACCTGTTGGTACTCCCTGTTGAGGAATTCATCCCTCCCCGAGTACAGCAGAGATGGTCAGGCTTTATGCAGGTAATTTTACTGGCATAGTTGTGATGGACTAATCCTCCCAGCTTGTAAGCAGGTGGTGCTGTTTTATACAACCTCCTAGTGCTTTTTATTTTTGGCTGACCTGGATTCCTCCTGACCACCCCTGTGAATATGCTTCTCTGTGTTTTGGCATGTTGGAGCTGAAATGTCTTGCCTTTACCATGTCCCTGAAGCTGAATATCTGGGCATTTGCATGATACAGAAAGCTTTGTTACCTGCCTGCCTCCTACAGAAAGATGATGTTGCCGTTTGTGATCTTAAATTACCAGAATGTTTTTGATATTGATCTTAAATTTCTATCTCCTATTCAGTCCTCATTTATATCCTTTCTAAGTCCTTGTTTGAGTGGCTTTGCCAACTGGATCATTGCATATCAGAATTTCGTTTTTCAAAACAAAAT
The DNA here is from genome assembly GCA_013399475.1 of Chauna torquata. Lineage (NCBI taxonomy): Eukaryota > Metazoa > Chordata > Aves > Anseriformes > Anhimidae > Chauna > Chauna torquata. The sequence continues at coordinate 287,528 of VXAL01013293.1, read as the reverse complement.
ATGCAGTGGTGCAAAGCATTTCTTCACACAGCTGCTACTTGAACGCATTCCTGTTTGACCTTTTCTTATCTATTCTTCCATTCTCAAATACACCAAGACAAAGTTTGGTGACAAGGACAAGCTCAAGACAAATGTAAGTCTTCAAGCTGGCAATTTTTCTTTTTTCTGCTGAATTAATATCTCCCTTGCATTCTAATTCCCCTGTTTACATACTGTGGTACCATATTTGCTTTCTTTAACAGACAAACACTGTGTTCCAAACATCATGTTATTACTTACTGCAATCTTGAGTCGTTAGGTGTGTTATTGCCTGTAGCTTTGTTCCTTTTAAGTGTTTACATACTTCCCTTCTTTGATCCCTCACAGTGTTCTATAATGTTAAATTCTATAGGGCATTTATTTATCCATTTCCCTAATCTCTCACTACCATCTCCCTTTTGTTGTTTTCACATATCTTCATTATTACCCCCTTTTTAATCCTGTGCAAAATTACCAAGGGGCTTTGACTGTCAGAGCTGCTGAGTTGAACCAGAGCGCTGTATTATATAGAAGCAAAGTTGTATCCAGTCCTAACTAAACCAGACGCATAAAGATTCTCTTGTTTATCTCATGCATTTTTTCTCTGTGATCCCAGCACAGCGATGAGGACGGTGGCATATAAGCCGAATTTTTGATGCAGTATTAATATCTGAATGTTTATAATTCACCAGTTTAGAAAATGCAGCTCCCTGTGCTCTTAGGAGAGCAAGCAAGCCTATAGCACCATATCTAGATGTATTCAAAATCGAATAAAAAAAATTGCTAAAAAATGGGAATCATAATAAATGCTGTTTTGTTAGACCACCAACCATTTGGTGGTTCAAGAAGCATATTACTAAAACCAAAAGAAAAACCAACCTGAAAGTAGCAACACTCTGACACAGGTTCATTCAAATACCTAAAGCTGCAGTGTGAGAGGATGTATATTCATTTCAGGACTTCCCCCATAGAAGCTATTGACATTAATGACAGCTAATTCTACTGTGGCCTGATGCTGGTGATGACTACAGCTTGTAATCATGTGTTAGGACCAAGCCACTTGATAAATTTAAGGATGCTGAGCCAAATCACCTGCTGCAGTGTTGACTTTAATAACATTGATTGTTAACTATTTTAATTAAAAGCAGGAACTGCGGGTGTTCATCTCCATTTGTTGCATGTACTTTCAGTGGTATGTTTCCTTCATTTATAGTTGTTTTTTTGTGGGGGTGGGGTGGGGATTGCTGTTTTACCTTTCTGTCATGAATTTGGCCTAAGCAGGATTTTTTTTTGAAGTCCTAATCCAGTGTCTTCATACTTGTTTGAAGAGGACTTGAGAATAGAAATTAATTGTGAAAGTATTTACTCTACCTGGGGTGGTTTTTGGTAACATTTAAGTGTAGCGAAGTAATCTGAGATGGATGCATTTGTGTGGTTTGCAGTGTCCTGTTTCTCCCACCACCTGCCATAAATCTGGGTGCAAATTTCCATGGGGCTCCAGAGATGTTGTAGTGTATTTTAACTGGTAGGAAAGCTCCCAGAGTGATTCCAGAGTGGTTGTGATGGCTGGAGAGTCAATCCCAGCTACAAAGCCCACCCTTTCTGGCTATATATATGCTCAAGAACCTAGACTAAAAAGAGCTCTGTTGTAGCTGCACCACCTGTAGTCCCTGAGCTGGGTAGCCTGGATGTGTTAGTACAATTTATCATCCTACCTTTCCATTGCAGTGCAGAAGTACTTTAAGTAAATGAAACCATTTTTCTTTATTATCTCCTTGTTAAGAAAGCCAGCCCTTGCATTTTCCCCAAGTGTAGGGCTTCTCTGAATAAATATGCAAAGCATCATTTTACAAAATGACATTCTGCTGGATCCCTTGTACTTCCTCCTGCCGGAGGAGGGAGAGCTGAGATGGTTTAGAAAACAATTGTGTGTACCTTGCAAGTCTTTATGGAGGAGAATAATGGAATGCTACACAGCGTCAGGGAGGTTTTAGTTAAATGACAGGCTCTAAAAAAGGCTTTGGAGTATAAAACACAAACTTAAATTCTCACTAGTACCTAAATAATGACCCAGACTTAATAGAAGCGTTTCCAGTCAAATAAAGCATTAGGTAGTTTGGGCTGATTTTGTTAGTTAAAGATAACAATTCCCTTGTCCTTATTCTGACTTGTGAATAGTATTTCATCTGTGACATCCAAAACAGAGGATAGCGAGCAGGCAGAAATACTTGGGAGTGAATGCAATGTAAGCGTAATTAAGGAAGAGCTTGAAAAATACAAACTTGAAAAACCAAGGCAAGCCTCAAATTCTATGAATGCTTGTGGAGAGGGCTAATTACAAGCAGATGCTAGTTCTTTTGAGATACAGTGGGACTAGTGGCCTGTGTTGGCAAGGCTGAAGTCAAAGACTTCCTAAAAGCTTGTGATACAGTGGCTGTTGACTGTACTGTGTGTTAAGTTTTGAACCTACAGTTGGTGATTTAATTAAACTGCCCTTAGAAAGACTCACGGGCTGATTCTTGTTTGTGCCTGCATTTTCACCTTGGTACGTGGTGAGAGCATGGCTCATGGGATAGTGTCAGTAGTGAGGTTTTCACCATGCTAGAGATGTTTGTCTCTCTCATCTTAGTCTTCTGGTCTACAAAAGAGGTTGAATTTCATTGCACAGAAATGGCTGCTGATCAAGTTTAAGTAGTCCTCCAGTAATTAGTAAACATTGGTGGTGCTATTAATACCCTAAGGTCTCTCCATCAGTAGAAGGAACTGTATCATATTGAGAAAAAACATTAATTGCCATGAGTGGGTGTCCAGGCCTTTTCCTTAAAGTGGTCTTCGGAAACCTTCTGTGCCTCTAGACTGTTTTAGTTATCTTGGCGTCTTTTTTTTTTTCCTTTCCTCCGTGGATGGCTCAGGAAATCCTCACGTTATAAATCCTGTTCTGCGGACATCAAGGAGAGCGCTGTCCTGAAAGAATTAAGTTTAGGACCAGTGAGCTAAGTTCATGTCAAATGATAGTTAACTTAGGAGTGAGACTGGATTTTCATTGGTAAATGTTCTGAAGGTGTGAAATCTGTAGGAAAAGGGAACATATACAATGAGCCAGTTTCCCATTTTTCCCTAACTTTTTCTAGTATTTCTAGTGTGCTTATTAAGCTCTTTCAGAATACATTGTTCAGATATTTTATACTGGAAAAATTAAACCCTTTTAAAGCAGCAGGCTCCCTTAATGGTGAAGGGTAGGCTTGCAGCTATACCGCTAACCTTTTCTGAGGTATTATCGGGAGAAATAAAACCTTTCAAGGCCTCTTGAACAGAATAGCATCAAGCAGTTGCTGGGTACACATTAGGAAATATTTGTTTTTACAGAAACAAAAATATGAAATTGTTTGACTGACTTCCAAATAGACTGATGGCATATGTGTTTTTTTCCTAACCATTGTGGATGAAAATTTGGATTCAGCCAAAGTGATTGGAGTTGAGCTTCCATGTTGCGTGTCTGGAGTAAATCTTTGAGTGTGAATATAAACTCTCATCACCCAAAATGTCTTCAGTTGGCGTAATGACTGCAGTCAATAATTAATTGCTCAAATCACAGATCGGAGAAGTGAGGGCTCTATAAATGTTCTGGTACATCGCGCATCACCAACTTAATGCTAGAAAACGGCGTCAGTGAAAATAATCAAAGTGGGGCAGTGTTCTGTGGCAGAAAAGCGTCAAAATTTTAGGTTTCTGCAAAAAGATTTGTGGTCTTCTATACATCTTCATTTTGAATGTGACACGAACCATTGTATACTTGGGGTTTCACTGCAGAAGTGCTCAGCTATTGCTGCAAGCTGTTTAATGTGCTTATTGCAGCTGACGGTCCCTGCTTCCAATCAGTTCAGTGTAACAAAAATGATTAAAGGCTTAAGGAAAGTAATAATTTAAAAGACAAAAATGCTGGTATACTTTGAAATCTAATAGCCAACTTTTGCCATAAGGAGTAGTGACAGACAAAGCTATGGCAGTGGGGGACTTGCTAATGATTGGATGTGTACTGAGGGCAAGGACAGGAGTAACTCTGCCTCGTTCAGCGTGAATGTTCTGCAGGGAAGTGTTTGGCTCGGATAGATTCCAGGCTCGTAAACTGCAGCAGGTAATAACAATGTGCATGGAGAACCAAGACTGACCTTATATTCACTTTGCTTTGCTTTCCTTGGTTTTTATGTTTTTCTCTACTGAAGTAATGCAATAACATATAGGTTTGGTTTACCTGCTGGTGTGTGAGAGCTCGTGGAGGAAGTGTGGTCTTTGTGTCCAGTGTAACTGAGGGAGGGCAAAAGCCTTGGCACACTGAGCTTTGGAGACAATCCTGTCATGTTCAGCATGGAAAAAGACAAACATAAGAGGCTCTAAAATTAAATCTAAAGGGACAGACCAGAAAGTGAAAGATAACGCAGTAGAAATTAAAAAATTAGGTTATCAGATTAGATAAATGATCTGGTTCCAGAAAGTGGTTTGAGTCACAGTACCATAGAACTGGAATGAGACAGGGTTTCATTTTTTTTAAAATGTATTCTGGGTAAAACCAAAGCTTGGATGTTTTGGGAGAAGTCGTGGGAGGTGACCTCAAGGTTGCAGCCTCCATGAAAAAGGCCAGGACGAGTGCCTAGTGAAGAAGGAAAATAAAGGATCTCTGAAAGGGAAGGGCAAAAAGACAGTAATGTTTGACCAGGTAAAGATGTTCACGCTGCTACTTGGAGGCTTATTTTTTTTCTTCAGAAAAGCAAGTGGGCAGGTGTGGGCAGAGGCAGGCTGGGACAACAGGAGAGGAGGGTGCCTTCGTGACTCTATGGGCCACATACAGGGCCTTTACTTCTTGACATGGAAAGTGAAGTTTACTCCTCTCTATGTATGACATAGCTGTTGTCAAACAGGTATTGCTGAATCCTAATTACCCACTTTCCAGCTGTTACTGAACTGGTGTGGGCTGGAGGAGTGAGCAAGTCCACAGGGATGCATGTAAAAATAGTGGGGACTGTCAATGGAAATCATAACTTGACTCATTAATGCAGTATTTGTAGCAGTGAGAAGAAAACTAACTTTTCACTGGTGCATGGAGTCAGTAATTAGCCACATTGTCATACTGTCAGTGCTGTACTAGTACTTTTGTAGTAGCTGCGGATGAGTTGTTCTTAGGTGGCTCATTGCTCCATGCTAACACTTGCACTTCAGTCCACGTGGAGACTTGAAATGAAGCAGCTGGGAGAAAATCCCAGACTTCTCTGAAGCAGCTGTAAGGGAAAAGCCTGAGTTACCGGGATGGCATGTACTACTACTGTGCATACTGCTGAGCACTGGAGCTGTTTCTTTGAGCAAGTAATTTAGCTGATGCTGCTTGCACAAGCCTGACACAAGCTGATGGTGGTGTGCATCACCATCCTTGGCGCTCTCAGGGGCTCTCAGTGTGTGGGCTGGCACGCTAAGCTTGTTCCTTAGCCTGCTCTTGAGGCTGGTGGAGTGCTTGCTGCTATTTCGTAGGGGAAAATGTCTTCTGCTGCCTTGTTTCCATGCTCCCTCTTTCTTGTAATCCACACAGAAGGTTGAAGGAGAGAGAGCAGATACATTTAGAAGTGTTACTGTAAGGTGCTTTAATGTATCTTATGTTTTCTCAACAGCATGGATTTCCACATTTTTGTTGTTGTTGTTTTGCCATTATATAGATAATGTTAAAAAAATGATGATAGTTTTGAAAAGTCTTTTTATTTTTACCAATGTTGAGGTAATGTGAGCACAGTAGTTTAGCCTAAAGTGTTTTTAATTAGGGTAGTTTTTTACATAGTTACCCAGATAAACTGAACAAATGGAGAAAGTCTAATTGGTTTACCTTGTTCAATTTATCTGAATGCTTTTGATAACATTTGACATCATTTTAGTAAACTTGATGGAGAAGGAAGAATGATGATGGAATGTTTTGTTTTTCCTTGTGTTATTTTTTGGTAAGTGTCTAGGGTGCATTTAGATAAACTACAGAGCTAAGTCTGAACAAGAAAGACCTAAATATCCAGTGAATTACTGCTATTTGCATTGAGAAATTAACTGTAATTAGCATTCAACTTTTAATGATATTGTATTTGTGAAGCTGATAAGGCCTCTGGGAGTGTGGTTGCAAGGAACTTCTATTGTTTACTATATGCAAATCTATCTACTTAGCTTTAATTAGAGGTTGAAACCTGGAGCAATTATCAGCAGTTGCTTTAGTATTAATGAGCTTGACAGAGCTGTCCATCATGGTGTTTTATATGATTGAGAATTATAATATTGAATCCCAGTTGGTTTACTGTTCAAAGAACTTGCAGCCTTCATCAAGCAAAACCATTTCATTTAGTGCGTCGTGCATTTTGTTAGTTCCAGTCATCGGAGAGACTGAGGTCCTTATGAATTTCTATAGCTGCTATTTTCAGCATGGTGATGGGAGAATATATGACAGAATCTCTTTTAAGGCATACATTGCCAATAAAATTCGTAAAATAAATTGTTCTAAGAGCAGTTATATGGTTGCAATATAAAATTTAGTTGCTTGATGTCCGAATAATACAGTTTACAATAAGTGTTGGCTGATGAATTTCCTCACAAAATTAGCTGACATCTCTTATGTGATGGCGCTAGAGTATTTCCATTCATATGCTGTTTTTAGTAGAGGACAACAAGAGAGATGTAAGGGAAAGAGAGAAAAAGCTTATAATGTCTAGCCTCTTAAATGGTTTTATTTCATGCTCATGGTAATGGAAGCACTAAGCCCTGGTTGCTTCAGTTGATGCTCTTTTATATTCTTTGGAAGAAGTAGCTTTTGTGTTGAAGATATAAAAAGTTTCCATGCAAGATCTGTATAGAGGGGGGGGAAAAAAGTAGAAAATGTCACTTGATGTTAGTACTTTCAATGAATACTGTGGAAAGTTTTCTATTTCTATTTTTGGACTATTTCTTTGTGAGATGATTCTCCCCTCCACAAGCCTTTGAAGGATTAGAATATGTACAAAGGTATATAAACGTTTGTGTAATAGGTGCTTTATATTTGTGTGGGTTTACTGTAGTTTGACAGCAAAATAAAATTGCAAAGTCTCTTGTGCTGTGGCAGGTGAGGCCAGAAGGAAAGGGCCGACGGTGTTTTTAGCACCTCTGTCTTCCTTAGGACGTAAATGACTTCACAGCACCAAATGGCCGTGCAGTGCCACCAACACTCTGAGCGCTGGGCCATGGAAGGCCACGTTAGTCGCACGTGGAAGTACGTACTGGAGGCTGTAGTTGTTTCAGCAGGGATGAGGGACTGGAAGCATTTACAGAGCATCGTGTTATGAAGTGCTGCTGAGCAGCCCCATGTCTGAAAGCGCGCAGGCATTCGGCGCGCACCTGGCGGGACTTGTGATGTCTCTGCGCGCACTTGCAGCGTTTCACTGTAGGTTTGGTCTCCTCTCTGGCAGTCCTCTCATGCTGTGGTGGCCAACGAGGTGTTTTGTGTGAACCTGGCGCAGCCAGCAATGCTCCCCGGTGGGGAAAACAAGCTCTGGGATGGCTTACGGCAGGAGAGGAGATGTGTTTTGGAGGGTCCTGCCCCGCCACTGGGACCTGAATTTGGCTTCTCGTGTGGCCAGGGCCTGTGGTCCTCACTGCAGGCTGGATTTTTCCTTTTGCTGTGAGTCAGGATTACTTCTCCCTGCACTGCGTGAGACCAGCTGCCACTCACCAGACAAAGCCTGGTAAAGCATGCGGAGCTGCAAGGATAATGTTGAAAAAGCAAGCCTTGTTTTTCACAGGGAGGACAGCTATAGAAAGTTTTAAAAGGCTAAATAACAATGCATGTTCTAGATCAGTATCTTTGACAGCTAAATACTGCAGGGAGAATAACACACAGAGTCTCAGTTGTTTGTAATTCAAACTAAGCTAGCTTCAGCTAGGTGGAGCAGAGCTATGAATCAGATATGCGGTGCTGGCACCAATTTATTCTTGCAGGAAAACGCAGCTCGTAAGCCATGTGCTTTTTAGTGAAACCATGCTTTTTAATTTATTTTCTCGGTGAGCACAGTGAGGTTAAGGGACTAATACTATATCATGTAGGCAATCAATGGGTTTTATTATACTGGTTTGTTATGCGACTGCGTTGTCTTGGAATTGTATTATACAGTGATATTCTTGGCTATTTCATCTTTGGGAAAAGGCTAGGTAGGCATCATCAAATTAGTAACTGAGCATGCTGATTAGAAGCTATTAATTACTAACTAGCACTCAAATCATCATCTCTCTCCTGGCCTGTGAGTCACTGCTCCCACTGTCCATGGTGGGGGCCAGCTTTGGTGTAACGGCATGTAATAGTGATCTATAATTCACGCAGTGCCTGGTAATTTGATTTAAGCAACAGACCACGTAGACTGCTAAAGGATAAAAGACAGCAAATAAGTTACCTTCATGTGGATGTCCTTTGCCAGTTCATTATTATACAGTGAAAATGGGATCTGCTTTGCCCCCTCTACCCCCTGGCGCAGGAGGAAATTCAAAAATCGCTGCACAAATTTCCTTAGTGATACTTTCCCTGCTATTAACTTCATAATAATACTATACATATGTTTCATACCTCAATTACATACAGCATTCATTCTTCAAAGGTTTGTTTTCCCCATGTTTTTCAGCGAGGAAGTTGAGATTTAGTCTGGCCCTGATTCACTCAGAAGGTTGTGTGGTTAAAAGAAAAGAGTGCCCTTGTTTTTTCAGATACTGCAAAACTTTGTGTCTTTGGTGTGATGACCATTTAACATTTATTATGTTAATTTTTGTATAGCAGAACTTAGAGTAGCATATCTAACAGTTGTTGTCTTTATGGCCCCTATTAGTTATTATATTCATAATGAAAAAAGACCAATAAATTACCAGTGAATCAAAACCCATGTTAAGCTATATTTACTCATCCAGTCAGGCAGTGTTTCTTTTGTGGTTAAGGGCTCCAGTTCTTGTTAATGTCCCATTCCTCTTTTATATGTATAGCTTTTCATCAGCAACAGTTTTGTTAAAATTCCTCAAATATGTGGCATGGTTAATGCTTCTTAAGACCTTCTGCTGGCAATCTTTTTTTGTTGGTGTGTTGGTTCATTTTCATGTTTCACTTGTTTTGTTTGCACTTGTAAAGTCTGGGTGGAAGGAACCTGGGGAGAGGGAGGCTTGGGTGCTATGTTTCATTTTATTTGGAAATTGGAAATAGGCTTAACATTAACATTTCTCTTAGGAAAGATTTTGCCCAGTCTCTGAGCAGATGCAAACCGTATCAACCAAAAAATCATGCCGAACATGCTAAATCAGGTTTGGAAGCAGGGATTGTATTTGCTGGGGTGCCAGTGGCATTTGAGAAGGCGGTTTTGTTTGTCCTGGATTTAACTCTTTGCACTGCTTACATCAAATCTCTTCTGCACTTGCCAGAGTGGTAGGTCTGATAAGTTTCACAGTAAACAACCCAAGGTTATTGCAACTCATTCCCACAAGTCACTTCTCACCATGGAGCAATCACTTCAAGGCACATGTTTGTTATTTAGTGGAGAGTAAGAGAGAGGTGGGACTGTGTGTCTGCCTTAGGGAGTCTTTGATCTTTTTTCCCCCTCCCTAACAGTGGACAACGGTAACTACAGTTCCTTTTAAAATATATTAGAGAGGTAGGATAATAAGTGAAAAGGGAATTCTCAGTCATTTTCAGAGTCGATGAATGCATTATTAACTCCCAGTGATTTTGCAGATGCTATTTCTGCCAGATGAGCCTGAATGAGTGGTGCTTGCCAGATCAGCTATTTAAGGAACACTGTTTTCTGTACTCAGCAAGGAATGGTTCCAGTCAAGCCTACTTGTAAATCCCAACCTGGGAGACTGGGTGTCTGTTGGGGCTGCAAGAATATTATGTTATGCTACACCAGCTCCAATTACGTTGTCTACAGCAAGACCAAAAAAACAGCTAAAAAATGCACTTTTTGATTAGTGCAGCCTTGGCTGTCATCTTTCTGCATCATGGAAGGACAATTGGCTTTGCAGATGTATCCAGGCAAGTCGGTGAAACTGAGGAAGGCTGCTGTAAGGCAGCCCCTTCCAAGATGAAAGAGACCATCCTGTAAGGGTGCTGGAACACCAGTGCTCATGCAAGGAAGTTGCGTGTTTTCTGTTAAGATCTTGCAGCTTTCCCTTGTGCAATTGAGTGGGATACTTGTCTTTGTTATACAGCATGTGAAACTTGAATAAAGGGGTTGTTCATGACTGTGTCTCCCTTGACATCAAAATATTGTCATGTACCAATCACTGGCCAACTAGTATGCTAATTTTAAAGAGGAAAAATTTGAACTTTTAAGTTAATTAACAAAAAAGTTTAGAAATAGTCCAAACCCATAGGTCTGTATCTTTTTTTGAGACTTTAACTTTTTAGACAAATTCCATGCATAGTAAAGGTTGTAATGGAATTTCTGAGCTCATAAATAGTAACACAGCTAAGCGATCATTTTTTAATAATCCGCTGGCAGTATTGCTTAGCAAGAAAATGTGTACATCTTGAAATGACTTCAACAGAAAACTAATCAAGCTTAGTCACACTCTTTGAATGACTAACTTCTGCCTAGCAATTTTGTTTGATTTCTCATATGCTATAAGAAATGCAGTTTTGTGGTTTCATGGAAGATTATTGAAACTAATAGCTTTTCAGAAGAACTCTGCTGTTAAAGAATGTGATAGGATTTCCATGATCTTTATTTTATTTCATTTATTTCCTGGACAATATTGCAGGACTAACCCCGTATTTCTGTATTTTGTTTGGTCTTGATGGTTGTAGCTCCTAATGTACTATAGTTAATCATTCTTGATATGTCTGTTTGGATGTGGTGAAGGGAAAAAATGACATGCAGTCAAAACATTCATGTGATGCTGTAGAGTCTTTGTTCTGATTGCATTACAAAGTGGAATCTCAGATTTGTAATTTAAAATGTGCCATAAAATGGAAAACAAGAAAAGAATATCCAGAGTAAACAAATAATTCAACAGCAACTGTAGCAAGATGACTGCAAGTTGTTTCCCATGTTATCTTTAAAATGCTGATTTTTTAGAGATCCAACAAAACGTCTGTTCCAAAAAGATTTTTTTAAATCAGATCGGTTGTTTATGGGAATATTTCTAAGAGAACTTCCTTGGTTCTAAAGCATTTTCTTGTATATCCTGGTATAAAATATTTGGGGAACAGATAAATGTAAGAAAAATCATTTAATATTAGAATTAAGTCAAAGAATTGCTTTAACAGTTTCACTCTTTTCAGTCAAAATAATACAAAGGATACAGTGTATATCTTTTCTGAAAGGAAGCTTGGTTTATCTTTCATCAAATATCTTTTCTGAAGACATGGGTCCTTTTCAGGATTCACTTGCAGAATTATTTCTACCGAAAGATGGTGATCAAAAATACTTTCACAAGACTTAGAGATGGACTTCATTCTTTTCTTTAGCATTAAGGGATTGAAATGGAGTTTAATCTTTCCTTCTCCATCTTTTAATTTACTTCTATTGAATATTTACTACTATGATTTAATGTCTCACTCATTTGTAATGTTTTTATTTTACTTTAACTTTATTTCTTCCATCTTGCACTTCAGTGCCCTGATGTCTTCCAACAGATGACATCCAACGGTTTTACAGTAGAGTGGCTTTGGGGGCTGGAGGGGGGGAATGTTTTGCAGCTACTGCAATAAGAGTTCAGCATGTTGTGTAATTAGCATCTGTTTTGAGTTTGCAGCAGGAATGCTTGCACGGAAGCATCCGTGTCCTCACTGCGGTTCTCTTAGTCATTGGACAGCTGATGTAGGTACTGAAGGCATTAAGCTGGCAGTGACATTTGGTTCATACAAAACTTGTCTTTTTTAAAGGACTTTTAGTGTGGTATAAGCCTGTGTCAATAACGACTGGTTCTAGGGGTAGATAGGTTTATGCTCTGCAATCAGGAGTAATGAGGATTAAGCTGATGGAGTCTGGGGACAGCGAATGAAATGTCGTCTTCCTCTTTGGGAAAAGAGGACCATGTGTTGCCCTTGAAGTGCTGTGGAGCACAGCACTGACTTTGAGCTGAGCAAGAATGCAAAACCCCTCTTTTCAACACAGTTACTATTAGCATTGTCGTGTTGGCAGTGATCTTTCACTTCTTTTTACTGAGCACATGGTTAGTTTGTGCTCTTCCTTGCACTTTGAGAAAACAAGATAAAGGAAGAGGTAACAGTTTTACACAGTAGATTGAGCTCTTTTTACTACAGTTTTAGCTGCTTGTCCTATGTAATGGTTTTGGATGTCAGGAATTTGTATACAGGTAGATTTTTTAAAATTATTTTTCTTCCATCAGCTAGCTGTTCCTTTCAGGTGGCAGCAGCGTTGGCACTCAGAAACGATGTTCTGGATTTTGACTTGTGCAAAATTTTGCAATCTGTACTTGTATCGGGAGGCTGGCCCTAAAATACCATGTGTCGTCCTTATGACATTCTTAAAAATTGCATTATTGTGTAGTATGAGATAGATGAATTTTCTGAGGTGGATAGCCGTTACCTGTTCCCTGTATGTCATCAGTATTAACTACACAAATGTCACCATTGGGGTAGAAGCCTGTTCCAATTTCATTAATGGGATTTTGCTGCTGACTTCAGTGGGATTTGATTTCAGACCTTTTAAGAGATCTAAAACTCTCCTCTTATGTTTTACTTATTTTGGTAACAAATCATAAGCACAGTATTAGTGTGGTGAGGCACCTTGAAACTTGACACGTCATATTTTGCTTCCTTTAGGCCTGCAACAGCAATATACAATAATAAACCTTTCCAAATTCGTATCAGTTTTTGTTGAGCCATCTGGCTCACCCTGTAAATAAAATATGTAACAATCAGGAAAGCATTTATAGCTTATCTAGTGTTGATGCTACTAAATCAAAATTCTTGTAAATTTAATAATGTTTCAATTCTTAGTCCTTCTATCAAATTGCACTGTTTTTGTAGCAGGAGCACCAGAAAGGTTGTAATGAGTTGGACCAGAGATCTAGCTCCCTTGGTCTCTGCTCTTAATGTGGCTAATAGCAAATGCTTGGGTAAAAGTAAGAGAAAAGGAGAAGCATGCGATAATATGGATATATTTAATCTTTGTTTGCTTTTTTTAATCTTGGCTAAGCACTGATCTGATGCTTTTGTAGAATTACATATAACTCCAAGCTCTTGTTTCTGAGTTCTAATAGCTAAATTACAGCTTATCTTTGCATAAGTGAAGTTAGGAATGTTTTTTCAATGTGTGTTAATTTACATTTGTCAACATAGTATTTCATCTGCCATTTCATCACCTAAGCAGTCAATTATTGTGGCATCTTTCCGCAGCTGTTTTGTAGTGGGATTTGGTTTTTAGCTGTCTTGAATAGCTTCTCCCAGGCGCTGGACCCTGCCAAAGGACAGGTTTGTTGGTTGGTTTATCAATGCTTTCTTGGTGGCTGCTGGCAGTCTGTCCTGAGCCTTAGAGGAACTGGCAAAGGGGGGGGTGACTGTCCTGAGACTTGAGGGCTGTAACTCTTCCGAATATGTCAGCAAGGGATTGGTTTGAGCTTTGGTCAAGCTTCATTTGCCTGCTTTTGCTGCTTTAGTGTAAAAATTATAGTAGTTCATTGAAGGCGTGTGTGTTTGTTTTAACTGTTAGAGGTGAAACTCCAGCTTTTCAGAGTCCTCGTGTGACGTGCTTAGCTGTCTTTGGCTTTTATAGGGAACACATTTAGAATCAGAAACACTGCACCCGTGCAGCTGTGGATATTTTTGTATGGGTTAAGGCTTCCGATGTCAGAAGTTCCTTTTGACAGGCCGTGGTCCAAATCTGTCAGACTTCACAACTTAACGCTTCTTCCAGAGATTGTACTCCCCATTGTACTGCTGTTAGGAAGATCACCATGCTTTCTCTCCTCTTATTATTGCTTGTGCTGGTATTGCTGTCCATACTTTTTTTTATAAACAGTCTCTTCTCACTGAATTGCAGAAAGTTTTTCTGCATAACCTGCTTCCATGGCAGTGTCTAAAGCCATCACTGGTGACCTCCTACTAGCGAACAACTTCTGAATGTTGGTAGTGGGAAACTAAACTAAACTGCTGTCAGCGTTTCTAGATGGATGCCTCTGAGAGGCGTTGGGATGCTTGGCTCCCGGCAGGGAGTGTAAGTCAACAAATGACTTCCCTGGTGGAAAGATGATAAAGGAGTTTTGCTTAATGTTTACTACTTTCTTTCATTGGTGTCTTAAGAACACTACTCTCAAAAGATTTTGCTTCCTGTGAAGAAATGCCACAAATCTGTGGTGTGGTATTCTGGGAAAGGGACTTACATGCCTTAGGCAGCCTCATTAATTCGTGTGTGTGTGTGTTTAATAGAATAATTTTAAATATGACCCATTAGATTGTCTAGATGTTTTGTGAAAATCTTCTGCCCAGTTCTGGCTATGTTTTGATCGTTGTGAGCCTGGGGAGAAGCAGCACTTCTTTTACTTCCTTAGAGAATAGTCCTCTAGTCTGATGAGGATTGTCAGGAGCATTTGTATTTTTAATTATCTGCTGTGTCCTCTGATGTTCAACTGAAAGCCATAGACAATCCAATTACAGATTCATAAAATGTAAAGTCTATATGATGGTGTTTGCTCCTTCCATTTCTCTTCAATGCATTTAAAGTTTCCCTTCCATGTTAGAGGAAGAGGAGTTGAAGCAGGGCTGTATAATCCCCCCTGCAACTCCTTCATATTGAACTTTTGGCTCTCTTTTTCCTTCAGTACACATAGCTGAGAAAGAAAAATTGCAGTAATCTGTGCCTTTCATTGCAAGAATGCTTTGGGATACTCCTCTTGTCTATTTTCTATTTACAGTAGAGTTTGCCCAAGTGCAAAATGCAGCAGAAGACACTCTTCTTCCTCAGATGAAACCTACTGATTTCTTTCATGTTTTCCTTGAAAATAAGTAATCCTTACAGCAAAGGTTTCTTGCTATGTCTCTAATAGGCTCCAGTTTTCCCGTTTTACTGCTGTCAGCTTCATATGGGTGCACAGAATTTTCCTCTTCTGTAGAGCAACATAAGGCAGAACCAGCTCGAAGGGTTTTTAGACACACGTGTTCCCCTGGCTTCCCTTAGAGGCATAAGGAGCAGTAATGGCCGAGTGATGCCAAGAGATACAAAACCTCGGAGGATGGAGAAGGAAACCTGGGGCTTGCAGAAAGGCAGGACGTGGGCAGACACATCCTAGTAACATCCTTTGAGATTTAAAAAATAAAAATGTCAATTAGACTATTCTTGGTGATGGGACAGATCTGGAACATTTCAGAAGCTGAGTGGAAAACCGCTTTCTCTTTGAAATGCACACATGAAATCTCTGTTACGAACTGTTAATTGAAAGACAGTCTTGAAAATAAAGTGCATCTTCTGGTGTACTTCTTGAAGGGAAAGACATCTGAGCCACTTTAGACAGAAGCTTTCCCCTAAAGGAGTATTGCACAGGGGAATTTAGGAAAGTGCAACCCAGTAAGAAAGGATGTGAGTGAGATGTTGGTCTGTGTTTAACTGGTGATGGTGTTTTGCTTTTAAGCAACTAACTTTAAATAACTAATCATAATATTAAGAAAAGCCCCATTCTCCCTCTTCCCAGACTAAGTGATGCTTCAAAACATTGTCAAGATGTCATGAGATTTTGTATGTTCATAAATTCTTGAAAAAATACAAAGAAAGCTTTATCAGAGGCTTTATTTGGAAGAAAAAGTCCTTTATACATTTCAGTGACTACTGTGGGACAGTTTATTTTCTCAATAATTACACTTTTTCTTTGATTTTTTTGCCAGAGAACACAAATGTCAGTTTTAAATAATAATTTTATTAATTTTATAGTTTTAATCCTTTTACTGGGAACTTTTATTAAAGATTTTTAAGTCATTAGCAGTCACATTTCTTGATGGTTAAATGCAAATTTCATAATCTTATCACTTTTAATTTGTCCTGGAATTATGTGAGAGAATTTGGAAGTTGGTGTAATGCTCGTAGTCAAGGACACACTGTTTTAAATCTGTCTGTATCTCAGAAGTCTTGCAAAACTGGTGATTGGGCAGCCTTTGAAGATGTGGATATAAATCCTTGCTGACTGTTGGAAAGTGATAGACAGAAGGTTTTGAAGTAGAAACAAGTTGTGACAAAGCAGTTGGCAGGAATATTGGATTTTGGAAGATTCATTAAAATCTCAAAATCTCATCTCCCAGGCAGGGAGAAGCAGCTCTTTACTTCTGAATGATTTTTGAAGGACCACAGAAAATGCAGCAGTTTAACGGCCTTATTAATCACACTTTATTGCTATTTTACCCATTGGAAGTAGGAGAGTCAGAGGTGCCATTTTGCATTACAGTCTGTTTGCTGGACTTGGGTGTTAACATTGTGGTCCAGCAGAAAGCTTCGGGAGTTTTAACTGCATCATGATTCCACTGATGGATGGATTTGCAGTTCTGTCTTGAAAGATTTGGGGGGGGGGGGGGTACGCTCATAGAAGCTTCATTATTTTTTAAAATCAACTGTTTTGAGTTCTAATTCAGTTTTTTTGAAGGGAAAAAATGGTGATTGAAAATGTCATGCTACTCCATTGAGGTCTCGTAGTGGGGGGAAAAAAAATATGGAGAACTAAAGTGGTTGTCAAGCAGAGTAAGACAAATAGAAATGCTGTATAGAACTATTTCATGAATATGTATTGCAGAGAATAATCTTCCTCCACTAACAAAAAGCAGGCTTATGTATTGGGTGTGTTTCTGTCTCTTTCAAATGTGAAAGGGAAGTAGTGAGCACTCAATTCGATTTGTGTTCAGAAATGTCATAGGCTTCATTGTTCCTTGCCACACTGAGACAACCTCAGAGGTTTGATTCCTTAGCCTCCAGAAGAGCCCTATCCTCAGCTTGTTCTCAGAGCTCCCATCTAATCTGATGTAAATGCTGTCTCATTTAATATTAGGAACATTGAAGCTTTATTGAAACCATTGGCAAGAAAACTGTCACTAAGTCTCGTGATTTATTTCCAAGTTCTCCTGTGGCGGCGAGTTCCACAGTTTAATCATGTGTTATTGAAAATGGGGTGTTATGTGACACAGTTTCACAATATGAAAAAAAATTGAGTTTTTTATTTTCCTTTTTGCTTTTGCTGTATATTAAGCACCCTTTGTACTTCAATCCTCTTGCTTGTTATGCATCTTCCTTCTGACACGTGAGCACACTGAATATTGAAGTCAGTTTAAAACAAGCCACTGGGAACACCAAAAGCAGAGCAGAAGTGCCTTGTGGGCATTCACACAGGCTGATTTGCTCTGCTTCATTGCATGTAACCCAATGCAATGTAGATGTAGCTGAAGGTAAGTGATTCCAATCTTCTCAACTGCTTTTCGTGAGAGCTTTTCTGGGCAGTTCAGGAGTCTCTGAACCCTCCCTAATTTTACAAAATGCTTTTGGTGGTACTTGGTGTGCTCATAACCTCTCAAATCATCTGTGCTGATACCTGTCTCCTGCATGCCACAGTGTTTTCAGTACCTTGGGCTTTCCTTATAGCAGTGATCCTAGTTAATATTTTTGCAATATCAGAATACATAGGAACTGTTATGAGATTTGTTGTCTCTAGCTCTGAGTTAACTCTATTTTATTAATGTCAGTCCATGAACTTTAGTTGAATGCTTAATGTGGTCTAATATCCTCAGATAGTTTATTCCTCTGCTTTCTCACCCATCCTTGAGGCTGAATGTGCTTTCTTTCATGTTCTTCTACATGCCCAGAATTGTTTGAAAAGCTGAGGCTCTCCTGTACTACGAGGTCAGAATGTGCTCACATATAAACAGAAATCTGCAGGGTAGAAATGGAAACTAAGGAAAGATATTTATCAAGTTAGGTTTTCTGAAGATTTAGAGCAATTTGAAATATAAAGGAAGCCATTGTCACAATTTGCTGCGTTTCTACGAGGAGTTTCCAAATGAGCAATAGGTGAAACTGTTTAAGTGAGGACAGTATTGCCAAAGCAGAACTCTTCCAAAAATGCCATCCCTCTTGGTTTGTAAGGGGGTAGCAAATGTTGTTGAGCTCTGTGCTTTAAAAATCCTGGTGCACACCTAATTTTCTATTTAGATAGGGATTTAAATGTCCTTAAAATGAAATGGTCGTGTTTTGTGTGGCTGGGGGAGAGGAACAGCAACAGTAAGCAAGTAGATGGTCCCTCAACTTCCTTTTGCACACAAGCATTGTAACATATTGACTGTTACTAATGCTGTGTTATTTTAGAGGTATGATATTACAGTTAAATAATCAGAGAACTTTCCATGGAAAGATGAAGAATAGTCTGAGTTGTTTCAAGATTTTAACTACTTTGGAACTGGGGGAAATGAGGTTATCCTAAGTGCAGTAAAGAATATCTCATGACCAAACATTTTATGGTTCTTTCTGTTCAGAACCTTTCAAAAACGTAAAAGAGCAATGTAAAATGTTAATGTGCAGCTCGAAGGATTGTTTGTGTGAAGCTGCAGGGTGTTCAGTATGAATAGATAGAAAGTTTGGATGAATTACACTTTTAATTATGATTTGTGACCACTTAACAATATGAGAAACATGAGAGTAACATTGGCATAGTGTTATTGATGATACAAGTTGGAAGGAATAGATCATTCTCTTCATTAGTTATACCAACAGCATGCAGTTTAAGATGACAGAGTACGACAGAATGACTGGTTGCTGTAACATGGGAGGACTCCTGAAGAAGCGGGGGTAATTCGTAGGAAATACAGAGATAATTCTTTCTGAGAGTGGGCCAAACCACAAGTTTCTGTATGTATGCATTATGGGTTTTCTCCTTTCTCTCTTCAACCTTTCTTAGGCCTGTTTCAGTGTCTGCTGTCTCCTCTAAGCAGCTGATGACTGTTGTTAGCTCTACCATGTAGGCTAGCTGTCATGAAGCTGGGAGCCAGAGGGAATATTCCTATCTCCCTGTTTAATTTTGGATTTTCATGAACATAAAAGCCTTATGCACTCTGTGGGAAGAAAAACAGTGAGGACTGAAAGAAGCCTCATGTATAAATACAGTGTTTAGTAGGTCATGTTTTCAATGCTGATGTCAAATGTGGGGAGCAGGAGGCTGAGGTACGGGCATGTCTGCTTGCTGTGCCCCAAGCCCTTGCTCCAAGTCTTGCCTGAACCCTATTTAGTGCTTAAAGGGTTGCAATGCGTTTGGGAAATGAATGATGATTTAGTCTTATGGAAGTTCCCTTAACATTTGATACTTATTTGTAAATGAATTACTAAATTCATAGTGGTTTGCGTGATGCGTAACTCTGGTAACTGTTCCATGGTGACAAATTAGGACATGAATAAAGGCATGGCACGGTTGTGCATCTGCTTTTCAGAACAGCCGATGTGTCTGGAAATACAGTATGTAAATTCTTATTTGGCTATGTGGGCAGGTGCATTCATTTCTTCTGTCTTTTGGAGGAGGTGAAGAGGAGGAAGAAAGGAAGCTGCTCCCTATGTAATGCATACAAAACCAAACAAAATAAGCAAAATAAAGTGCTTAGAGTGCTTTGTACAAAGTCCATGTATCGTTTCAAAAATCTTAGTTGAAAAAGTTTTGCAGCGAATACTGTTTTTACTTACTTATCACTGAAGGATACTTTCCAGAAAAATAC
Organism: Chauna torquata; assembly: GCA_013399475.1. Lineage (NCBI taxonomy): Eukaryota > Metazoa > Chordata > Aves > Anseriformes > Anhimidae > Chauna > Chauna torquata. The sequence goes on along the minus strand of VXAL01013293.1, from coordinate 267,796 downwards.
CATCTTTCAACTCCCAGCTGTTTCAGTACATAAGAAGTTGAACAAAATTATTTTTTTAATTCATTTTCATGAAAAATGTCTTCTGTTCATGCAAAAATGGCCGAATAAATTTCTTCAAAGTCCCTAGAATAATTCAGGTTAGGATACGGTCTGATAGGTGGAAATTTGGGACTATACTGAGAAATCAAAGTAGTCTTAAATGGAAGTGCTGTTCTTTAAACAATCTTAAAGCTATTGCTCTGCATGTTCCTCTCACTCTTATAAGCAATCTGAGAGAATTCACGGTGATACTTATCTGTAAAGACCCATTTAGCAAGAGTGTAGATCTGTGAAGGGATTATATTAAGCTAAATAACATGCTGAAACAGGGACTCAAACATTAAGTAAAACTAACTCTTAACTTAAATGCATGTAAATGAACGAGGGCAATAGACGATGTAGGGTAAACTTTTAAACTCAATTTTTGAAATCCTTTTTGCCCTTTTCTCTTTCTACCAGTTGAAGGCTGCTATGAAACTGCCAATATCTCTTTGATCCAGTAATTCTGTGGGCCATACAGATTGTACTTGATCAACTTGTCCAATTTTTTACAGCCATTTTTGTATCTGGTAGTTTCTTACTATCAGTAATATAACTTACGTATCCTGTAATGAGTGAGTTTGACAATATAAATGGATTCTCCATCTCAAAAACTGCAAGTTTGCTGGTGCATATATATTTTACACCCTAAATCTATTTAATCTCTGGAAAGAACAAATATTCCTTGTTCCTCCAGTCTTCAGGAGAGGTTCCCACTCTTGAGGTGTTTACCTTTTATTAATAGAAAAGTATACCGCTTATCCGCACCTTCATAGATATACTCCCACTCCAGGGAGTAATGCAGCCCTAATGTACTTTGCTGCCCAACATATGATTAGAAAAGGACCACCAGAGCAGCAGGTTGTGCTGTTAACCTGTTGATGTACATGAAGTAGTTTGTATCTCCAGAAATATTTTCTTAGAGGTTCTGCAGTCATAGACAGGTAATTGCTGTGTCACTTAAGGCTGGACTGTCTGCAACTGCAAGAAGCTTATCTTTAGAAAAAAGTGAGGCTGAGGATCTGATACAGATGCCTACTTCCAGCAGCAAGAGCTGCAGGCTCCAGAATTGCTACCTGGTTATGATACAGGCATGTCTATGAAATGCATCATACTATCCACATGGCTTCAGTGCTGCACCATTACCTCACTGCAGATGTTTATGTAAAATCCACAAGAAATTAGCGAGAGCTTTTATAGTGAACCTGCATGTTATTTGTAGACTCTGCCTCACAAGAGCATGTTTCCAGAGCCTCTAGAGAGGAGACCATTTTTGTGGACTGCAGGTATCAAAAATGCAGTGCAGCTCTTCAGAACAACATTAGCTTGCTGATACTTCACTAACCCAGTCTCAGCATAACTCACAGATATCTTGGGGTCAATGTTTAAGGCACTGTTCCAGCCCATTCCGTTTACATCTTTTCTGTCATACTTTAACTGCTTCCTAATCTTATTTCGCTCTTCAACAACCTTCAATACTTTAATGCCTGAAGGATTTTTTAGATTAATTTTTTATTACTACAGTACAACCAGGCTGTCATAGCTCAGTTGTCCCTCTCCTTAGATTTGGTACTGCGATAGGACTTGCCATCCCTGGATTAGATGTGATGTTTTTCCATCCCTGACCCTAGTGCTGGCAAGTCTGGGTGCTTCAGAGAGGCAGTTCTAGCATTGAGCTACTGAAGAGGGAGCAAAACCCTTTGTTAATGAGTTTGGAGGTCAAACTGAGGATATTGATGCTTCTTTACTTTTTCTTTCTAAACAGACGAGCTGGTACATTCTCTTCAAACCTGCCACTGTTTAATGTACAGATAGCTGGGCAGCTGATCTCTGACAAGCTCCTACTGTTGAGCCTCCTAACAATTTATCTAAACCTCCTTGCCAGCAATTTCTAGCTCTAAGGTGGGGAAATCACTCTTTTTTTTTCTTGAATTTTGAATATTGGTTAATTAAAACACTTGGATAATGAAATCTTAATAATTGAACTGCTAGAAACACCAGTTTTACAAAGAATTTCTAGGTCTTAGAATTTTTTTTTCCAGCTTTGGAATGAACCAAAAATCTTTCTGAACAAACAAATCTTTTCCCCCAAACAAAGCACTGTGTAGGAACCCTGGCTGAGGCTAAGTTAGAGCCTTACAGATGGGACAGTCTCCTGACCCATAAGAAATGCATGCTCCCCTGGCTCCACAGCTTTTCTCTAGACATCCGCTGGCTGTGTCGGCCTCTTCCTCAGCTTCTCCTGGTGTCCATGTTTTACTTATTATAGGTAATGAAATATTCATTGGGATGAATATTTTATATGGATATGGACAGCGACCAATGCTAAAAATTAGGGAATTTTTCATCATGTGGGAGACCATTTTAGTCTCTGTCTAGTCCTTTTGCTGAGAAAGCAAACATTGAGTTGTCTACATAAACCAGAGCAGGTTGAGTGACAGCCCCCGGCTTCTCAATCTGCTGGCTAGGGAAATTGCACTTGAAACAGGTGGGAAAAAGAATTTAACTGCTTTCATCACCTTATACCATGTGTGCTTTTCTACCACACTGAAGGAACGTTTACAAAACAAATGTACAAGAAATAGCAATTGGTTCTCATTGGGTTTTATAAAGTCCATCCTTCACATCATTCAGTTTGGGCATCTAAAACTTCTAGTCAATTGTGGCAGAAGGCTTTATCCTCCATGTGAAAGAAAAGGAAGAATCACATGCATTGGAAAGAGATGTCAAACAGGCCAACTCTGAAATCGGTCTGCTTCAATAAAGTGCCGTATTGATCTGCTGTGTGCTGTCATTATGACTATATCTGACTGGAAGGAAAAACCTGTAAAACTTTTTATTTTTTGGTAGAGTTGGATATAATGTGATTGCTTGCTCCATGACAGCTTCTCTTTCTTTAGTCTCTTGAGTTCAATACAGTGTCTATCAAGTGTGCATAAGATTTTTGTCAGATGTTGAGTTGTTTTTTAATCTGGGCTTAATTGAAGTCTGTTGCATATTAATGGCACCCTTTTACTCTCTTGCTGGAAGTTAGCTTTAAGATGCTAAAATGGAGTATTCACTATCTCTTGTACTTGTTTAGAGTTTTCCTTTGGGGTGAAAAAACAAGCTTTGCAAGAAGAAAGTGTGTGTTTGATATAGTGAATCAAATCATTCTCTAAGGAATGTTAATGAGTCTAATTACTCAAAATTGTGATGCTTGATTGTTTTACTAATTTGGGAGGAGGTGGTGTTTTATCTTAACTGCACTAAGCAGTTTTGATGACATTTAAGAAAACCTTTTCAGGAAAAGAATGAATCCAATTTTCGTTTATTCTTTCATTTACTTTTGGTTCTGGGCAAATATTTTCAGATTATAGTCAAACAATTAAGGTGGGATTCTGTTTTCATTATCATAGAATATTAATTCCATAATATATTATTGTACACAAGTGAAGATTAGGTAGGTTGTGGTAAAGGGCAAATGTCTTTTAGTTATGTCTGGCATTTTTTTATGATATACCCTAGAACCTTTGTTCTGATCTTTTCAAATCACATGGAGAAAATATTGAGGTTAGAGACAGGCAAATAGTTATGACCTTCATTTGAGGCATTAAACCTTTGTTTTGGAACAAAGATTTTGTTAGGCTGAAGTGCTGTAGATATGAATTTAGATCAAGGTAGTGCTGAACTTCAGGATAAACTACGCAAGTACATTTATTCCCTCTGATTTTGACTGAAAGTGGATCTAACTTGTATAATAAACACCAAAGACAGTGATTCACAAACTTTTTGGGGGAAATGGCTACTTTCAGGGTCTCAGTGTTTGACGAAAACATAGTCATTCTTCACTGTCGAATGATTTAGAGCTGAGACATGGCAGTTTTACTGGTTAATGTGATTTGCTGGAGCAGCTGCAAGCTACTGGCTGTGCCTTGCTGACTGTCGGCTGGGAGCCCCTGACCCAGCACATGAGAAGCTTTGGGGACAGAGGGAGGTCTTGCATGGTTTCCTTTAAAAATGAAGATGTAGCTCGTAGTGTATGTTCAAATGCTTCTCAGCCAGTGCCTCTGTCTCTTTAGATTCTTACTTTTAGCAGGTGTCTTTATTCCACTTCTTGTATTTGTGAAATGCTTGCCATAACTCAGAGATGGAATTAGTGATTATACTTCTTTGTATTTTATGCCTGAAGAAATACTGATTCCAATAGCTAAGGAATGTTTAACAACTGCATGCCTGCAGTTAGCCTTTGGCAAATGATATGTAATTTTATTTTTTTCCTCTCGCTTGATTGTGCTTTGGCTTGCTGTTTCATTTGATGTTATTCTGCTTGCAGAGGCAACTTTGCTGATGTTGCTGCACCTATTTCTAAGGTCAAGCATCTTTTTCTTTGTCTTCACTTACTGTATATCTTAGCTCCTACCTTAATACCATGAATCAGATGCATAATTGTATCTCATTACTTAAATCGCCAATCACTGTTAACTACAAGTGTTTTTGCCATGACAAGACCTTTTATTATTAGCCATTATCTAATAAGACAAATCTTGACCAAATAACCTGAAGAAGAGGTGAGCTAAAATTTGTGTAAGGCATACCCATAAATTTAGCTTGTTAATACTGTGGGTGGATGTGGATGCTATTTTGAGCAGAACATTGTAGTAGTAAAATTGGTTCCAAATATTTCTTGTCTGTTTTGAGAATTTCTCTGCCAAGGTTGCTGTAACTTATATTCTGTTCCTTTCCACTTAAAGCTCAATGTGAACCCCAAACTAGCAAGGGCTACATTTTTCTCTCTTCTTCTAGTCTTTTCAGGCTGAAAAAATGTCTATGTATCCATACATCATTATGTGATATATGAATACGAATGTTATATATAACATGAATAAGATTATGCCTGTTGGATTGTTTTTTTTTTAAACCTGTTTTACTTGTGCCATTCTGACAAATGAAAGGTAACTATTGGAGTGTTAAAGAACTATTACAGAAAAAAAAATTAGTCCTGTAACACAATGCCACATAAGATAAGGAAATGCTTCAGTATGTACATGGAGCAAGTTTCTCACCTATTCCTTGTTTTTTGATTTTTACCTCCCTCTACCGTGCGTAAGGGGTGCATGTTGACATAATTCAGAAACAGACAGAAGTGGAATGAAACACTTGAAAGAAGCTTAGCGAGTTTGGTTGACTTGGGTTCCTTTTCATGAAGAATTCGGAACAGGAAATATTTTTTGGCTTTATGTATTATCATTTACCACTGCAACGTAATGTGAGCAAATTTCTAGGCGTTAATTTGGCATGGCTAAAACATGCGAGTGACAGTGATACCACTTATGTAGAGAGTGCTCGGCACTGGCTAGTCAAAATGGAATCTTTATGCTGGGTTTGGCTGAATTAATTTCTTATATTTCTTCCACATGGATTGTAAGCTGTCTTGTCTTATCACTACATACAGTAGGGCAGACTGGGTTGGAAAAAAACATCTTTGTGTTTTGAAACTTCTCTGCTACTGGCTGATGTAGACATGCTTTCTGTTCTTGCAGTCGCAGAGGTTCCAACCACAGCATACAGACTGTCTTTAACTTTGGGGGTAGATTTCTTTAAAGAGTCTGAAAAGAAAGCCTTTACTAAATGTCAAACTCCTACCAAGGAATATCTAAGCAATGTCAGAACAGTCTTGTAGACGTGAAACTTACCTTGGAACTTTGCATGTGAGGTGCTACTTCTTGTATAGTAGTATTTGACTGTTTTGTTGTTGAAAGTAAAAATGCTAGTGTTTTTATGAACAGTGCCCTTTGATTTGAAATACGGTTAGTAGATGTGTGCAAATTCTGCATATGAATGCTTCGCTCCTAGTAGTGTGTTAATGGCAAGTGGAAAATAGGTGCCGGTGAAATCTTGCCTTGCAGAAGTCACAACCTGGTATTGTTTTCTGTTATGTTTAGCTGTGGCCAGTTGTGACAATAAATTCCATTTACACTTCGTGCTTGGCATGTAACCATCCCCAACTACCTTAGCCATGTTTGATGCAAGCACAGTTTACATTTGTGTAACTGTTTTGGTCAAATTGCTGTAGACACTACAGATGTAGAGGAAAAACAGCATCCCCAAGAACCTTAAAAACACAACATACCTAGAACTGAGGAAGAAGGTGCATGAACATCATTGTGTGTTGCATGTTTTACTCTACTGCTAGTTGATTTTAATTTGCCTCAGATCAGTATTAAAAAAAAAACGATTTTAGTCAAGGTTCTGGTCAGAGGTATTCACGTATGTTAAATTCACTGAAATCCATTGTAATTCTACTGTGAATTTCCAACAAATGGACAGAGTAGTGCTCCAAAGTCACTGACAATCCTTCTCTTAATGTTTTATGGTCAATGTGGAATCTGGTGTTTTTCAGAAATTTGCTTATGGCTGTGAAAGTAGTGCTCTCTGATGCAGGACGACATCCAGCTCTGCAGTGTTTCTTGCAGTGCTCTGGCCTCCTGCATGCTCTGTTGTGCACTCTGGAGATCTAAAGATGCCTGCCCTTTCCTCATCCAAACCTTAGGCTGTGGGCATAAGAAAGATGGGAAGACAGCTGGGTGCATGACGGAGATAACGGGATTTGCTGAAATCTCAAAATGGATTTCAGCAGATCAGAGTTCTAATCTGTTGGAGTGTGGGAAGGAAATCTATACTTAATTTTTGACTTGGTTGGTGGTTTGAAGTGATTCACTCACTATCATCTAAACTAGTGCTAGTTTTAGCCATTCCTGTTGGCAGAACACTTCCATGTACATGGTTTGTATAGCACCCTCTCTCTCAATGATACGTGGTTTGTATTTTAATTATTTACTATTAGTTATTACCATGTTAAATGAGCTTGGAGATCACAACTCTGATCTCTGGATAAACTACCTCAAATACTTGCACAGAATTGGTGGGTTTCTTTGTTCATTAGAAGCTTGTGCTATGAGCTGTTACAAAGGGGAACTGTTTCTCCACTCCATAACAAATTTACTACAGATCATTATTGAGGTCAATGGCTTGAAAGTTTGAAAAAGTATCTGCAGATATATGGATATCTGGAAACATTATATGAATATATAAAACTAATGAAAAATGAGGATCGCTAATGAAAATGGAGGATCATAAAAGGGAATTTAGTGACCAAACACAAAGTTGGAGAAAATTATTTTTGTTCAGATAGACATAAGCAATAATGAGTAAAAAAAAAGAAAAAGAAAAAGAAAAAAAACAAAAAAACAACTTGCGTTCCCTTTGTTCCATAATACATTATAACCACAAGATTCGTGGTATTATCCAGAAGCAGTTCTGCCATTTTTACTCAATTGATTAAAACACTGCTGTCTGTTTGTGTGCTTGGACATGTCCAAGAGTTGAGTGAGTATTCAGAATAAAGTTGCTTTTCTCTGTGAGGCAGTAGAAAATGGAGGTGATTTTTCATATTAGCACATTTGTATGCTCCCTTGATAACACAAGGATTGGGGGTGTTACGTAAGAGCCTGATTCGTTAGTGCTGTCTTTTCTAAAGTACGAATATTTGAGTGTTTTATTTTACAAAGAGGGGGAAAAAATTACCTCCTTTGTAAAGCACAGCCGAACTGTGCTGACCTAGCACAGTAGCATGGTTCATTAACAGAAACTCAAAGCACTCCTGTTTTGATATCAGTTTTCCCTCATATATTGGAATCTGTAAAAGCAGATAAGATTTATTATTTAATAATATGACCTTATTCTTTCCAGTGGCATATGAAAGATGTTTGACTAAGACTTATTCAGTGTTGACTTTTTTTCTGCATGCGTTTTAACTGCATAGGATAGCTTCGTGATAGAATGTTTTTGTGGTAGTGGTGGTGATGTTTCTGTGACTGCAGGTTTTTTCCATATGAAATCTGCCTAAATTTTAAATTACAGTTAGTTATTAATGAGCCATATGCAGACTAAAATTAATGTGATCTTCCATAGACTACAGTGCAGTCATCTTCTGCTCTTTTTTTTTAATACACAGAATCACAGAATAGCTGATGTTGGTCAGGACCTCTGGAGGTCGTTTTGTCCAACTTGCTTGCTATAAAGCAGTGTTACTCAGAGCAGGTTGTCCAGGACCATGTCCAGCTGGGTTTTGAATATCTCCAAAATGGAGTTCCCACAATCTCACTGGGCAAACGGTTCTGGCGTTTGACCACCCTTAACAGTAACGTAAATGTTGTTAGCAAGGAACCAGTAAATTTTTATGCAAAGGTTACATATTTTGAGTTCTTCCATTGAAATTGTTAATTTAGGGTGGGAAGACAGTGTAGACTTTCTACAAACTAGAGTTCGTAAGCAACTCTTCAGAGGTGTATAACATCTCCCCTGTGGTCATTTACTCTAAGCTACCTCCCACTGAAATCTGTGAAAAGCCTACTGTCAGTTTAGGTGGAAGCTTGGGTGATACCAGAAGTCTTAAGCCTCTGGAGATAACGGGGTCACTGTTGTCTTTTTGGGGCATGAATTGGGTATGTACTTCAGCAAGGTGTCATTTGATTTAGAATCTGTTTTTCTATTACTGCGGTGGCTGATTGACTTTTTCTTAAAATGCAGTTTTGACCAATGATCATCAAAACAATTGTCGGACAAGTTTTCCTATCAGATGAGCAACCTATGCCTTGCTTTTCAAGCCTATGTCACTGGTAGTGACATAGGTAGTGTTTGGGACAGAATAATCAACCATAAGCTATTTTGTCATGGAACGAGTTAAATAATTGCTGCTGCAATGGTTATGAAGGCTGCAAACTACCAAGAATCATTTCTGTTTATTAGAATGAATCCTTGAGGTCATTCTCAGCATATCAAAGCAAAGATCTTAATTAGGATAAGTTTCAGGTCTTAAAGAAATTGATTGTGATAGCTTAGGGAATTGGAAAAGATCTGAAGAGTGTGCTGTTCTTTGCATTGTCAGTGCTGAATTTTTTGATTGAATTAGGAGAAGAGTTTTAATGGCTTCTTTGTGTGCAAAAGAGACAACTTTGTTATATATTGGTTAAAGAAAAATACAATTTTTTTAAAGGCTTAATCTGAAATCAGCCAGAGAATTGCACATTATTAAAATAACTCCTGCATTTGTCATTTGCATCAGTCCGAGGCTTTCCAGTTACTGTGGATCTATAAATTCATATATACACGGGTTTATGTATGGATAGATTTATATTATGTATAGACAGAAGGTCATTTGGTGTAGAATATCGTGAAATTTGTTGCGCAATATTTGGAAGCGACCTAGTTCAGGTTTGTTTCACCTTTAAAAGTATTGTATAATGACTTTGCCAGTTTGTTCCCTTTTTGCTTAGCCTAATTTTGGTCCTTAAAGAGGGGAGGGCATTAAGCTACCAGAACAATACACAGTACTGCCGGGTTTTCTGGAAACTTTAGAGTATTATGTTAGTCTTTCACTACAAGAAACTAAATCTTCTTTTGATCAGAAGAGAAAATTAATTCAGTAATGTCATCCTGGGCCAAGATGGTATTTGTTGACATAGCAGGACCACCACCTAGTTTGACACATCTTCTTGCTTGCCTGATTTGAGAGTTACTGAGAAGTGAAATAACAGGTGTGCTTTAGATCACGATTTATATGTACAAGCAAAGCTCCACAAAGAGTTTGCCCATAGCTGCTGGCACTCTGCCTGGGGCTGCGTAGGAAGTGCCCTTACAGATCAGAGCGGGAGTCCGTCTAACTCAGTTTGTTGTCTGACAGCTTCTTCGGAAGAGCAAGGAAAAAAGCCTGTAGCACACAGCTAAGGGATATCCTGCCGATACCTACTGTTAATCCCTCATTAGCAGAGGCTAGCTTAAACTCTCATGCAAGACGACATGGTATCTTTTCTGGAATGCTTATGATGCCAGTTATCTTATATTCAAATTTAGTATTTGATATTTGTGTATGTTTATCTGTTTTCAATTTCATGCCCTTGAAGTTAGTTCCTTAATTAATTTTATTGTGTAAAGACAAACAAAACAATCAGCAGTTCATTTTGCATTTTCACTCCCTATTTTTCAATTTCATTTGCTGCTACTTTGGTCTCTGTGAGAGGGTCTAGAAAATCCTCATACATATTTCTTATGCAATTTATTCTTATATCTTGTGCTTTGTGTGCTTTTGAATTTATCTATGCCTTCCGTGCTGTCCAGCAGTACAGCGATCAGAAAGGGGTCATACCAGATCTGAGCAATGAAAATAAGTCCTGTTCCGGCATGCGGCTTACGTAATATGTGCTAGTCATAAACAACAGCAGGAGTCACTTGCAGGCAGATCTCTAAGGCAAGAAAATTATTGTGCTCTATTCAGTTCAATTAAAGTAGACCATTCTGCGTGCTTCGTATTTTATGTATGCTGTTTTCAAGATGCGAAGCATACAAGCTCTTCCTGCATAGTACCACTCAGCATGAACAGGCATGAGATAATGATATCACATGTGCATTTTCAAGTTGCAGAATAGATGTGTGCCTGATCTGTGGATTTTTTTTAAGTGGTATCTTTCTCATAAATAATGTATTTCAAGTGGTTACTATTGGTAAGAGCAAATAGAGAAAGCCGAGGAGTGTTGAGCATTTCTATTGCTGTTATGAAACTGCAGCCAGTCCGTTGCTATGATTTTATAACATAAAGCACCTATATTGTTTAGCTTCACCGTTATTTTCTTATAGCGAAGTCTGATTTATGATGCATGTTGAGCCCTGTTGGAATGCTGCTATACATTAGGATAAACGTAAATCCTGTTTGCTTTTTGAACTAGACATTCGCGCTTACCCCAACTTGCCACTATTAAATTCTGCAATATCCTTTGCAAGTGTTTTCCAAAAGTCAAGCCTGTAGTGGCCGGATACCTTTTGGGTCTTACTTAAGGTGTTAAAACAATGAAAGAGCCTATTCTTGGAGCTCTGTTGCACTGGGTGCGTATCAGCACATGACTGCATAATGCTTCTCTGGGCACTTCGGAGGAAAAAAAAAAAGAAAAAAGGGGAAATGAGAGGGGAAATGTCTACTGAATAGTTTGTCTTTTTGGGTTTTATTTTTTTAATTTTATTTATTTTTTACAACTGTTTGTTCTGCCTATGCTGCATCTGACTGACCATGCATTAAAAGTAAAAGGGCAGCCTGGAAAACTCCAAAGCTTTAAAAACAGGTGGAGAGGAAAAGTCTTTTGTGTCTGGAATGGAAGAGAAGGACACGCTTAACAGATATATTTCCAGTTTTCCAATTGGCAGTAATGGCATGCTGCTGGTAAACTAGCTTCGTTCTTTATTATTTATGGTTTACAAGTTAATTTAAAAGACCTTCATAATAATAGTCCCTTTTAGTTTGTCTTTTCCTATAACCAATTTTCCTCCGCTGCTTCATTTTCAGTTCCAGCATTTCAATTGCACGGCACACAGAGAGCTGCTGTTAGTTGCTGCTTTATGGTGGAATATATTTATGCTCAGTAGCAAAAGTACCTTGTGTGTAGATCTTAGGTGATACATTTCGTCTCACACATTGGTTTTGAATATGTTGTTTTTAAGAATGAGTGGAGAGTGAGTGAGTCGAATGCAGCATTAGGAGGATTTAGCAGCCCGGCCAAATCTATCACCGACTTTACTAAGCGATAGAGGCAACACCGAGGCAATCAGTGCAACTGTCTGCTGTGCCTGCCAAGTACCTACAGGTTGTTATGTGCCAAAAATGCTTTCCACAGCTTGTCATGTATTTACTGCAATGACTCGAGTCAAATGTGGGTGCTGGAAGGAAATATCAAGGAGTAAGAAAACCAGGTTGGTAGTTTTGACGTGAAGCTGCAGCTTAGGAATGGATCAAATTATACTGGTAGGCGTTCTGTTTATGGTGGCTTTGAACCTTTGAAAATATTAAACAGAAGATTAATGGTTTTCTGTCTTGACCTTCTTCCACTTAAGCGTGAACTCCAAGCTCTTCTTGTGCTGATCATTTGGCCTTTTGTTTGCACTTCCTCACCACTTCAAGGAATTTTATTTTTTCCTTTCTTACATTACCTTTCCCATACTCCTTGCGATTTTTTCTGTTTGGTTAAAAATAATGCCAGAAAATACCCTTATCCAGTCCTGATGTTGTCTTTTTCCTAATGCAAATTATTGAGGAAGCAGTTTTCCTTTCTTGTCCTGGGTATCTTCCCCAAAGGTTTATTACAGCCTGGTTTTAGTTTTGTCTGTAGTGCAAAAACAGCTTTCTTCTGTTTTATGATCTCCCTCACCTTTCTGCTTATGACAGTCCCCTGCTTCCTCACTGTTCTACTTGCCCTTTGAAAATATGGACTGCTACCTTCTCTAATGTCACTACCTCAGTGATTTCTGGTAGGCTTGCTTCTGCCATCCTCATGCTAGCCAGGAAATCTTTTTTTTTTTTTTTTCCCGCCTTTGCTAGTGACTGTCCTTCTACTTCATAACTCTTGGCAGATAGAAGCTCATCCCAAATGTGAGTGTTCCTGGACCTGTAAACTCTTTCCCTAGTTCTTTGCCAGGGGGACCCAGCCTAACGCCTGCCTAGGGATGCTCTTCTTCATGTGCTTGGCACCTGCTACCAGCAGTCCCCAGCCGAAGCCTGGCAGCTCCTGGGAAAGTTGTGCCCAGGTTCTGGAGAGCTGCACAACATGTGCAGAGCGGCGGGCACTCCAGACTGTGCCTGTTCATCCTCAGTATGAGGAGCTGACAACTCCCGTGGGATTTGAAGGGTCTGCATCTGTCCCTGCTCCTAGACATCTTCGTTGCTGTCCAGGATTTGTGATTGAAGACAAAATGAAGCTGATTTGATTACGGTAAGAAAGAAATACTTGATAGGAGATTGGAAATAGAGCTGCTAAGCAGGTGACAACACAGTGTGCTGTTGCTGTCAGCTCGGTAACTGGTAAGTCCCTTCCAGACTCCAGAGGGTGTCCTGCTGCTCTGCTGGCTGCACCCGTGTCCCTGCTGCCAAGCCATGGGCTGAAGGACTTGCAGGATTGTGCCACTTGGAAGGAACCCCCAGCTGTCACTGAAGCCAACCTCTGGCTCAGAGCAGGCCTGGTTGTAGTAGAGTATAATCTAAGAAGCAAGAGTTACAGAAACAGCTGATTAATATCACGCCCTTGGCACTGCATAGAGTTCAAACATGACAGTTAACTGGAGCAAATGACAGAGCTCGGAGAAGGATTCTTGACCTGCGTAATGCTCCCTTTGTGCTGATCGTTCGCTCCTTGGGACACCACTGGAGCGCAGAAGAGAAATGCTGGTGGGCATATTCAGAGAAAGAAAAGTCATCAGGTGAGGACGAGATCAGGAGGTTGTTAGGAGAACCCGCTAAACTGTAGGATTAAAACCAAACTATTGTTTATATTTTGTGTATTATGTGTATTTGTGTATTATGTGTGCCGAGGAAGTTGGCGGGATGACATGAATTGTAACAATGCAAAGAGTTAGGTATACCTAGATATTAAAAAAAAAAAAAAAAATTACCCTAATCTGATGTTGCTGTTGCATGCCTTGTGGAAGCCTAAGATTTCGCTGGTTCTTGCAGGATTCAGTTATCAGCTTGTATTTCATTTGAGCATTATTTTTACTTGGATGAATCTTGACCATGTCTAACTTTTACTGCTTAAATTTGCAGAATTTCATAATTGAAAAAATACTGATTAATAGCTGTGTCCATGCATCATAGTCATGTTTGTGTCATTATGTCAGGTGTGTGACATAACCGGAGATTGGTTTTGCTCTGTTTCCAGGCATCTGCAGAGTGCACACAGTGCGATACCAGTGCTTTTTTAAACAAAGCTGTGTGACTGAAACCAACCATACTGCACTTTCTTAATACACCTAGGGAATTGTGGAAGAAAACTACATATGATTGTATTGATTTGTAGTCATGTAACATAGAACCTATTTGGTTTTGAGCTCATTGTTTATTATAGAAATAAACAGGTAGTGTGTAAGATATAAACACCACAAATTCAATATAAACATAGGTAAGACCTTGTCAAAACTACTGGAAGAGAATGACATGATATTTGGAAATGAAGTTCAGCCTCCAAAATAACAGCTGCATGGTTTTTATCTTTAATGTCTCCAGTTCTGTTGCAATGAAAATGAAATCGTTGAACAAGGAAACAAATAATTTCAATTAACTGCGCTCAGTATTCTACAAGGAGTAACTGCTTTGAATGAAATACCTGAAAATTACCAACAATCTCCTCCAGATCTCACATAAGGAAAAGAAATACAGCTTCTGCAGCAGACAGGCACTGATAAGTACAAGATAAGTTACCAAGGAAATATTCTCTAGTAGGGCTCGGGATCCCTTCTCCTGCTGAGCTGTGGGTGTCAGAAACATTTCAGCAGGCAGTTCCTCCATCTGCACTACAGCAGGCTGGCAGCCTGGGGTAGAGCTTGATCAACAGCCTTCAGGGGATATGGCTTACCAGCCAATGAGTAATCTGTTTGGCCATTTTGTAGATTGATTTTTTTTCCTGTTTTCTTTATTTTTTTTTTTAATCTGGAAATAGCCAAAGTAGCAGCCCACCTGCCAGCAGTCCAGCCTTTGCCAAATAAGTTGTGCTGGCATCCAAATTATCTGGAAAGTCCAATTCAAAGACAGAGCTGCAGGCAGGAGGAGAGGAGCACTGAAGACATTTTGAAACTGCTTTGCTGACAGGAAAAGATTTTTCAAAGGAATACAATTCTGTTTGATTTTTGCCTCTAGAAATGCACAGTGGTTTCCTGAACAGCATATAGCCTGCAGCAGGGGTGCAGAGCAGCAATTTAAGCAATCTAAGCTGAAGGAGGCCTTGATAAAAGTCCTCCAAAGAAATATCCATGTACTGTAGGCATGGGAAGAGAGAGCTGGATGGTTTGGTAGGCAGCCCTCTTTGCTCTGAACTCTGTCCCTCAGCTGTATGGGCAGCAGGTTTCCACAGCATGCTAAGCTTGGGTTTACTGACATCATGCAGCTTAGAGTTGTATTAATTTATGAGAGAGCAGATTAAACGCTAGTTTAAGTTAAGAACTGAGCTGAGGAGCAATTGAGCACTTTAGAGTGGATCAGCTAGACAGATGAGCTAAGAAAGGGGGGTAATGAGGATGTGGATGTAGAGAGAGAAGAAAAAAATGACATGGAAGATGGTAGCTGTAGCATCATCCAGCCAGCACAAGTCACAGAGGAAACAACCCAGGATATCCCGGGATGTAGAGGACTGGAAAACTTGGCTTTAGATACATTTGTAAGATGTCCTAAAGAATTTTAGGCTTCAGTGGCGAAGGGAGTTCAGTCCTGCATTGTCTTAGTGTCAGGAATTTTGTTATAGTGGTGGTGTGAGTCCAAAAAGTTTTTAGAGAAGGTGTCTTCTATCAAATTCTTGCTAGTCAATGCCTTGCAATAACAAAATTCAGGACATGAATAATATTGTTAGTTCATTCTGTTGCATGAAAGCAGTGGCTCAAGGGACATTTCCTGCCTATCAGAGAAAGAGAAATATGGCAACCATGAAAGGTGAAGGGAGTTTGAATGAAGGTCTCCTGAGCATAATGGAGCTCTAGCTTTCAGGTGAACTGCTTCTCTCAAACAGGTTCTTGTGCCCATGTGATTGATACTAGTAGTCTGTGGGCTCCTGCATTTCTCAAATATCGCCAGTTCCTGTTGGCTTTGGACAGAGCCAAAGGTACTTTGCAGCTAGTGAGACCTAGTCTTTGGTACATAAAGTTTTCTAAATAAATGTCTGAGACCCAAGCTGTAGCAAAACCTTCTTGGCACATGAACAAAGTTTTATACGCCAGCTTTTGCTAGCTTGACAATGTACAATCTTGTGCAGTCAGGCTTAGCAGAGCATTGTATTAGGACTCAAAAGTATTTAAGTATGTGCTTAACTTGATCACAATTTAGCAAATCACATAAGAACCTTAATGCTCTGTTCAGCGGTGGGCCATAGTGCAGGAATTCAAGTAATTTTCACAATCGGAACTCATGTTGCTTCTTAGGAAAAGAAGAAAAATACCAGTAGAAACTGGCATTAATTCAGTTATTCAGTTGCTACAGTAAATATAGCCATTTCTGAAGACTTATTACAGGAATACTACAGTTCATAAAAGGGATCTTATATTTTAAATATGGAGAGCAAATAAGATCTTCTAAAGGGACATTTACTTCTGCAAGAACAGTGGGTTTGGGGTTACAGTAATTACTGTGTTCTTTTCCTCATTGTATTGCTGGCTAATAAAGTTATTCGTTATGGCAAAGGAGAATTTGTCTGAAAGGAGATATATTATCTTATGTTGGTTTTGGTGAACAAAGTAGTTTCTAATGCTTTCTTTTTGCATGAATTTATGGGGTGCACTTCACGAACATTTCCAAATGCACTCTGTATTGGATAGTTTTCTTTCAGTGCCTTTCATTTGTATGCCAGCATTGCGTACAAATAGTATATCTTGTGCCTTATTATTCATTATAGGATTGTTTTTAAAATTTGGCATTTTCATTACTTTTTTTCCCCCATTTGGCATAATTATGTGCTCATGATTATTACCTGCATAAGTCAGCTAAGCATTTCTTTGCTTGAATGTTAATCTTTCTCAATTTTTCACCCACTAAGTGTGAAGCTAATAGTATTGCTAACTGGTTTCTGTGACGCTGCATGCTGAAGAACATTTCACATTAACAGGGTAATTGAAACTGTAGCTAATGTATTGGTTGGAGTTGGTAAGTTTTCTAAAGGCTTCTTGCAGTGATCTTATGGAGAGGTCCTGTGGCCATTATTTTAAAGAATAGACAATGCATGTAATGAACTATTCAGACTAGAAATTCAATGCTTTGCAAGCCAGCTAGGGGCTCATGGTTCCATCACTCCAACTCTTTTAGGCATTGGAAGAGGACTATCAGTGGAGTAAAGTCTTAGAGTAAAAGTCACCATAATTATGTTTTGTCCTGTTATGAATTATTCTTACAATTCAATGCACAGATCATGCATGGATCCTGTGAATGTACTTTTTCTAGATTTTTTTGTATTTTTTTTGCAACTTAGAGTATTTTTTTTAAAGTTTGTAAAATATGAAAATTTTCAAGACAACAGATAGTATTAGAAACCCTTTACATTTAAACTAATTGTTTTCACCTACCTGTTTTTAAACTTAAGGGATATGATTGCTGCTGCCTTACTAAGGTTGAAGTGATATTTTCTGCATATCTTCTCTCTCTCTCTCTCTCATGCACTGTCTGCATAAGCCAGTTGTCTAAAATTGTACATGACTTTGAGGTTTTCCTCCTTGAGGAAGCTGGATAAAATGAGAAAGAGGTCCAATCTGTCCCTTTTAAAGTTAGTGATGAAACTCTCGTCATTGTAATAGTGCAATATAATTCTAACCTCTGGTTCTTTTAGAAGATAGGGCAAATTGGTTGACATAGAGATTCCAAATTGTTTTGATAGATTTTATAGACTAAACCCTCACTCATTACACAAGCATGAAGCACTGAAGGCAAGGAGTGTGGAAAAAAATGGATGTTGTCCTCTTCTTTTCTTTAAGAACAAACTGTAAACCAAGAAAACCACTGGAATGAAACTAATGCAAGTTCAGGTGTCCAGTGTGAGCTTTCATGCCAGACCTCTGCCACCTGAACAACTAGAATAACTGGAAGCCACTGGCTGGTGGGTGAGGAGAGGAGCCTCAAATGTGGAGGTAGGGAAACAGGGAAGGAGCTTGGATGATTCCTTGTCAAAGCTGGATTTTGTTCTGTTTTTAATAAAGTTTTGTTTTTCTCTGAGCTTTGTCCATTGACATTTTCAAAAGCAAAATGCAATGTTTCTTTCCAGAAATATCTTCTGGTCAGCTACAATTTTCGAGTCCATAATAGATACCATTTGACAGAGTACTATAGATGTGTTATAATATGGTCAGAATACATTATTATAGTGGTTATTTCTGGGTTTGGATTGTTGAAAACTTTTATAAAAGTAATTTGCCTTTGGGGCATGGAAAAAGAAATCTGAGTGTGTGGTTACTGTAGCAACTATGTTTTTTCCCCGTGAAACTCCATAGCTTATTTTATGCTGTTGGATGCTGTAAGGATCCCACAGTATCTCAGTACTTCCTTTTGGAGTCCTACGTGCATACTGAACCAAGGAGGGACACAGCAGGCTTCTGGGGCGTTTTGCACAGGAACCTCGAGGGTTGCGTAGTTGCTGGGTCCTGTTCTGTCAGAGGAATGTACAGAATCATTACATCATTTGTGGTACTAATCCATGGTTGCATGTTTTGCTGAACTTCACAAAACAAAGAATAATAATGTCAGGCACGTATGGGTGTTTCTCAGTGAATATTAGATAAAATAAAAACTTCCATGAGTGTTGCCAGGAGGAAAGAGAAATCAGTATTATCTCTGCATGAGAAGAGGCAGACAGTTATATGGAATCAGGTGAGGCTGTGGGTGTTTTCCGTCCTCACTGTGACCCTTCTCCATTGTCTGAATCAAAAAAGGCAGAACTGCAGGAACAGTCATTGGTAAGACGGCAGACTCCAGAATACTACATTTTGAGTAAGGACCAAATGATTAAGTGTCTTGTAACCTCTGCCTCATAGAAAGAAATCAGTATTTTCAATCAACCAACAATTTCAGTAATCTCCTTAAACTTTTTCCTAGTCAAAAAGAGCTAACACCTAACAGAGTCAAAGCTCTTCTAATACCTCTAGAAGCGTATTGAATACAACTTTGTTGTGACCATGACAGGTTTAGTCCTAATCTTGTTAACCTTCTCCACAGTAAAGATGGATGGCTGGAAGACAAATAGTTGTAGTCGTTAGGTTGACCCTGAATAGAGGATTTTGATCAAGACTTCATATTCGTTATGATGAGAGCAATGACATTTTTTGGTCATCAATATCGTTCACAGTGGGACCTCCACATACCTATTTATGGAATTTCCCCCTCGCCCTTTCTCAAGACCTGCTTTCAGTAAGTCCCTTCTAGGCTTAGAAAATGTGAACAACAGGTAGTTATAAACTGATTTTCTTGATGGCGAGTGCGATACCAGTTTTGGTGCTACACTATCTTTTCTCTGTCAGTTTTTACAAAAGAGGAATTTGTCTTTTCATTATGCTTAGCAAAATTCTTTTGATGTGTCATTTCCAAATTTCACTGAGGCGACACCTTAAATCTGGGCTTGGAATGGGGAAACTAAGATTTGGAGTTGTTTTTACAGTTCTGGTGAAAGTCTTTCTCTTCATTGCGGTAGTTTGTCCTGTCAAGGTCAAGAAAGCTTACTGCTTGCTGCGTGTTAGCATATCAACTTGCAGCAGAGCTGAAAGGTAATCTTACAGCTCAATGGGGATTTTACAAGATACATACAATATTTTAAGGCAGTTATCAGGATGAAGTATATGTTTAAAAGGGAAAGGTGTTCAGGGACAAAAATTGGAGAAGGTAAAAAAAAAAAATTCTCCTTAACTATCTCCTTAACTAGATGCTGTTTAATTTTCTTTAATTGGCTGTCTTCATCAAATTTGATATGAATCTTCTAGAGGGAGGAATACTTAAAGACAATGCTAATGGTAAACTAATATGAAGTTTAAAACCTCAATGTCCAGAATTTCCTTCCATGTTTTCACTATTGTTGCCAGCTTCTGTTTTGTGTCAACTTTTCTTCAATCTAACAAGCTACCTTTTGAAGAGCTAATTTTATTCCTAGATATAGGAAAAAAGCTACCAGGATTGTATCTGCTGGGAGATCTTGCATTAATACAGGCGTTTTCTACTGCAGAACATTACTGGTGCAGTCACATACCAGAGAAGTTGTATCCAGCCATACATTCCACTGTACACTTTGGAAAAAATAGCTCAGAGCAATTATTCACCAAGAGCTTTACAGGTTGTGCACCAGTTCTAACTTTCTGCAGTTAATAAGTATGCTAACCAAATAAATCCTGAATCTATTGTGGAAATTAATGAATATGTTGTCCCCTAAGATGAATTAGGGTGGCAGTCTAAAAAGATCCCAGCAGAATACTGTAAGTTAGTCAATACAAAAAGAACGAATGCTTATGGTGTACGCTCTTGTCTTTCTCCTGTAAACTTTCCAGCCTGAGAAAACTGTATGTTTTAATTATACTATATTTACCTTATATATAACTTTCTGTTTTATTATTAAGCAAAACATTGCTAATATTTAAAGAAAACCTAAGAGCTGTCTAACCTAAAACTGTCTTAACTTGATAAGATCTTTGTTGTAAAATTATGCATTTTACCAATCTCCGTTGTTGAACACATACATAAGATGAAAAATGTGATAGACTAGAAGCATTGGTTTTATATGTATGGACACTTCAGAAATAAACAGAACTCTATTTTTTTTTTTATAATATGGAGGCTAAAGGCAAATATTTGATATTTATGCTGAGTTTGAAAGCAGCTAGTTACAGGTGAGGCTTTGTTATCACTAATAATCTCTGATTACTTGGCCTCTTCATTATTGTTCTCCTTTTCTCTGTGCTATTTCTTGTGTATGTCAAATGTGCTTCTGATTTTTACTTAAACTATCCTCTTAACACTTTGAAGACATTCCCTTACCTTCTGCTTCTTCACCTACTTTCTTGGAAGAGCATAGAGAATACGGAGTTACAATGAAATCCATGTAGTGGAGAATCTAACTCCCCCTTCTATTTAAGGGACTTCACCTGACTTTATCAAAATAATAGACAGCTAAGGTCTTCTGCAGACATCCCCGCCCCCAGTCCAGAAAGTTTTCTTTTTCACAGAAACAAAGATGGGATATTTTGAGAAAGGACATTGAAAGCCTTAGTCATCATCTCTTAGCCACTAGAGGTATAAGGAATTATTGGATGTGTTTTCAGTAAGCAGAGACTGAGAAATGAAAAGCTGATACGCTAGCAGATTAGTCAGAGATGCAGTAAGAATGCAGAGCAAAACATATTTCTTTTTCCCTGTTAAAATTTCAGATACGATACTTTCAGCAAGGGGAAAGTCTAGTCTACAGCAGTCCATTACGGCCAAAGTGGCATCTTAACGGCCAATATCACAATTGCTGAAAATGTTACCCTGGTAATTGTAAGTTCCTTCAAAAAGATACCCAGTCTCTCTGTGGATCAGCTGGAGAAATAGGATTGCTTTTTTGAGGTTCCCTTTTTAAACAGTTAAAGCAAAATCTGAGACTCTAAACTGCAATTTTATGCCTTTTTAAGCCTTTGCTGGGCTTCTATCCTAGTAGTTATTTTCGGTATCTTTTTAGCTGTTTGCTGCTGGCCTTACAGTTAAGTATAAGCTGCAGCAAACAAACCACAATAGCTACTCTCACTTGTTAGTCATGTCCATACTGCACCCTTTGCAGACAAAAGGAATATACACGTCACTTCCCCATTTTGTATAATAAGGTTTTTCTGTCAGCTTATTCAACACCAGACATCCCTCTGGCTGGTACAGCTGCAATCTGCGGGCTGGCATGCGAGGGCTTTGTCATAAGAACTCTGGTGCGTGGGTCTTGCTTCCAGGAAAATGACGTATGGTGTCTTTTTTTTCCCCCTGTAATTAAATCAGCCCATGATGATTGTAATATTGGCCTGAGTAAGGAAAATCCATCTTCCAGCAGGTTGGGTAAGGTAGCAGGAATGATTTCTGTTTGTCCTAGGTATCAACTGGAAAAAAATTATTAGTTTTGGGTAGTGGTATGCTGGCAAATAAAGTCAGAGCAAGATTTGGCATAACCGTTTTCTTACTAACATCCAATTGGCTATGATACAGTTGGTAGAGGAAACGTAACTGGTGTTACCATCTTTACAGGAGGGACAACTTAGATTAAACTATCTAAAAATAGCTACAAAAAAGTAACCTATGAAAATAGGTTAATTAAATAGTGAATGGGCACTGGGAGAACAGACAGGGACTAATGTGATCATTAAGTTGACTCTATGCTAAATTTATTCAGTACCAGAATTCATTTTTTTTTCCAAGGTTAAAAAATGATAATTCAGGAGTGCAAAGAGCTGTAGGTCAGGTGACACGAATCCCTGTGCCCCTCCTTTCTCCAAAGCACAAAGTTATTTGGGATGATAACTGGGTTCTTATTTTTTTCTTATAACTGTGCATTGCACAGTGGTAATTGTAGGGATTTCTGATCACTATTGTAATTTTAACAGTGGATGTATCTGTTGTGATATGTCATACAATGGTCAGATCAGAGGTGGCTCTGCTGAAGCCTGCCGTGTCCATAGCTCAAAGGAATGGGAAAATACTTTGGGAGGCATGTCAACAGCTTGGAGCTATTCCAGTTTTACCTTATTCATTGTTAGTTTTTCTGAGGTATTTTGCTTTTCATGGGTGAAGCTGGAGAATGTGAATAGATGGATATGAAGCCTGTAAACTTCAGTGGCATGTATGAAGCTGGTGATTTGTATCTGTTGTTATATTTGAACCTACAAAGAGCAGACGAGAGAAGTGCAGTACCGTCAAGCCTAGACAGCCCAACCTGGCTGAGCTCAAAGGAAAGAGGAGAATAGCAGACAGCAAATAATCGTTTTTGCCATTTTCTCAGCTCATTTTTGTTGGAATCCTTCTGGGTTTTATTGTGATCCAGCTGGCAGCACAACAGCTTTGGCTTTGCTGTATCAACTAGCTGTGGTGCACCTTCCCTGCAAGGGAAATTCTTGTCAATGAGGAAAATCTTCAAGTTTTCACAGGATTGTGGAAGACTTCATGTGGTTAGATCAGGGTAAAATACACTCATGGGTGTAGATATGAGTCAAAACTTGCCATTAGAATAACCTATTTGCCTCTGTCTCCTGAGCAATTCTAGGGACTTGAATGCAAACAAGTCAATTTCAAAGCTTAGATGCTTCACAGCCTTATGTGAAGGATGTGTGTTGTAGGCAGTTTATTTTAACATTTTTTTCCAGTATTTTATATGTTGTTCCCACACGTGAAACTGAAGAACACATCTGTTACAAGAAAGCTGTCTCACCGTTTAAGTAGCCACAAATCCTG
This sequence comes from Chauna torquata, assembly GCA_013399475.1. Taxonomy (NCBI): domain Eukaryota; kingdom Metazoa; phylum Chordata; class Aves; order Anseriformes; family Anhimidae; genus Chauna; species Chauna torquata. Next base: position 244,734 of record VXAL01013293.1, on the reverse strand, counting down.
CAGGAAGTGGAAGGAGTAACTGGACTTTGGTGACCCTGGAGCACTGATGATACTCAGTGTTTGTTGTTCAGCACCCTGCCAAAGCCTAGGAGAATTGTTTCGTGCCTCCATGTGAGGTGGGGGTGGTGGAACTTCATACCAAGTGCTTAGTAACCAGAGATGAGTTCTCCCAAAACCTTGTTGCCCTTAATATTGTTAAAAAGGGGGAAGTACTATTTGCAAATGCATGAGATGTATAGACTGGTGGTAGTCTTGGATGTGCCTGGTGAGGAGAGCTGGAAAAAAAAATTGTGGGTGTGACCAAAAGTGGAAATAGGTGATGGGACTTCCTGGCCGTAGGACTCACTAGAGCATCATCGGGGCTGTGCAGAGAAAATCTCATGAAGTCATCTCTCTGGCAGAAGCCATCAAGCTCCGTCACTGTGTCACCTCTTAGTCTTTGAAGAGCACGTGGCTCTTGGCTGTTTCTTCAGGCCAGGAGCCCCCATCCCCAGTGGGGTGAGAACTAACCCCTGATTCAACCTTTCAGCATTTGCTGGCTCTTGGTGGACATGGGGACTGCTCAGCTGAGAAGTTGCCTGCAGTTGTTTCCCATTTGTTAGGGAAACAGGAATTCAATGTGTGGGCTTTTTGTGAGCTAACAAGATTATGTTAATGATCTACCTGATTCCTATTGCTGTTGTATTACATAATGAAAAGGACTCTGCGAAGCTCCGGCCTTGGGCTGATCTGTCAGGGCAGGCTATGCTGAGAACCAGGGCTCTCTGGAAAAACTGTTTAGTTTGATATTTCCAAAATAGAGAACCTCGAGTGCTTTCACAGGTGGAGCACGCAAGGTTATTTCTGCACTCCTTGTGAGGTTCAATTAGTACAGCTAGTGTAGGAAACTTTTGACAAGGATATTAGAGGTCTTTTCCAGAAACAAACAATGAAGGAGAAAATCTACAAGCATGTTTGATTTTTTTTAAAAAAAAAAGGTAATCCAGCAGTGATAATTAGATCCCAGTAGAATGAGCACTGATTTTATTTTTTTCTCCAATGAAACATTGATATACAGTAAGATGTCGTTGCTTCAGGATGCAAATAGAAATGGAATATTTAATAAAGATCAGGGTAGCAAAAACAAAAACTACTTAATTTTGTACTTGGGAGCATACCAAAATGCAAATTAATCCTAAATTTCTTGCCTCTGTCTTCTTTGAATGGATAAAAAGATTTTTTTTTTCTCTTTGTAAATAGCTAAATGCTTTCTTAAATGCTCTGTAACTAGACATTGTCTGACCCAAAAGTATATTTCACAGAGCTTCTTGTAATAGGTGCTCAGTACATAAAGGTAGATAATGTGGCTGCCATTAATGAGCAGATGATGGACATCAAGTTTTACTATTAAAAATTTAGAAAGTTGCAGCTAACAGAGCTTCACAGATACTGGGAAGGTCTATCAGGTACATGTGTCTGATAAGCTAGTTCGGTGGTGTTTGAAGTCACCAGAAATATCCCTGTCTGTGTTGTGTAAGCTGCTGCTTGACAAGCGAAGGGAAGTGGACATCTGGCAGTGGGGCTTCATGCCAGTTGAGATGCAAATCCTTGAGGAGGTAATGTGGGTGCAGCATGTGTGTGAGGAGCTGAAATTTTCCTTAAACTGTTAAAGGAAAAGCTGCTTTCCTTTCAGGAGAGGATTCAGGAAGATGACTTGTTTCTAATGCTTTTTCTTTTCCCCTTAGATAGTTGTGTGTCTCATGAAGTTACTTATGCTTTGAAAATCATTCTTCTAAAAATAGTTTTGAAGCAAACATTTCAAAATTGTAAAGAAGTAATTTATTTCAATAGCAGAAAGAGGAAAGGCTGGCATTTGTTGTGAGGCAGCTGTATCACGTACACTGAACAAGCAGAATTGAGAGCCTGAGCAATGCTGCTGCTGTTTAAAGGCTGCCTGCAGCCTCAGCATCTCAGATTACGTGGTACAGCCAGGTAGAGTTGGGTTAGTGCTCAGATGGAGAGGTGGAAACAAAGCATGGGGCTCCACGAGAAACGTATTTCCTTTGTGTTGTCGCTGTCAGTACAGGCACAGTTTTCATTTCATCATTAGTGGGAGCAGGAGAGGTGGCTGGACCCATGATCGAGCAGCACAGCCACGTGATATGCTGCAGGATTGCCTTTTAGGTCAGTCAGTCTGAGGAACAGGTATGTGCTGTTACCAAAATTTGTTCTTACTAGTTCTAAAAAGGTATATGTAAAGGAAGCTGTTCAGTGATCCAAAGAAACGTGGAGATTTCTCCCCAGCTATAACACATCTGTGGTCAAAATAGGGCTATGAGTTAGGCAACTGTATGTCTAACGGATAACAATTTCTTTTTCCATGTGTGAAAACCCCACACAAAGAAATCAAATTGCTCAAATTTCAGCTGTGGTTGATGATATAGTAAGTCTATCTGGGGGCTCTTGTGACTGCAGTACAGCTGCGATGGCCATGCATTAAAAAAAACACTGTTTATGCATAAAATCATTACACTGGCTCAATTTAGAAAACCTTGTCATATTAGGTGTTACCTCTCTGCACCTCACTAATTTTATGCTGGATTAGAGACTGTCTGCTATAGTATAGCCAGCTCAAAGCCAATGTAAACTTTGTTTGCGGCATTCTGGCAGCTTCAATGGAAATGCAGTCATGGGTCCATCTGAATCCAGGTCAAACATATACTGCTGATGCATTCAGACACTCACAAAGCCTCTCTAGTGAGTCTTTCATGATAGCATACATGATTTGGGGTGTCAGGAAGGCCAGGAAGTTGAGGCACACCCTTCGGAAGATGCTTAAAACATTCTAGTTTATGCTATTGACTTGAATTATGCTTTTATGAACTGAATGAGGTAGGGCTCAGCAGAAAGAAGTGCAGTAATTGTTAAATTGTGTAAAAAAAAAAAAGAAAAAAAGTGAAAAAAAAATCCAAGGGAGAGTAAGTGAATGAGCAACTGTATGTACAATCTTAATTCTAGAGTTTTGTGATTTTTGAATATCCATATTGGCAGCCCTAAAGATTTTTAAACCTGTCTTAATATGCTGAGTTTGTTCCACTAGTTCCCAAGAACTGAATGATCTAATTGGTAGCTCAGAGCTTATATTTCTAAAATTGTACATGAGGTAGAGGTGGCCGAATAAAAATTGGCGTGCCAAAGGAGGAGTTTTGCAAGCTTCAAACTATGTTTGTGTTTGGAAACAGTCTCTGTGATGCTTGCTTCCCCTCTGTCTTGAGTGTTGTGGCATGCACTTTAACAAAGTCTGCTGGTATGTGAATAGTTACCTGATGGAGAAATGGGCTTAGTCAAGAATATGCAGCAGCCTTCCTGGGGCTTGCAGGCTTTACAAGGCCAATAAGATCTCTCATCATGAGATGCTGCAGATAGGTTCATTTGAGTGGCATATTTGTAATATTTAAATCCTCAGAAATGTTGACTTTCCCCCTTCAATAAGGGACGACTTGAGACAGTAGCTCCCTGGGAAATTGCTCCTAGGTTAGGGTAGGTTCAGCTAAACCTATTGCTGCAGTGCTAGTAGCATCCAGGCTACATATGTTTTTCTTACGTGGAACATAATGACCTGTTCAAGGACTGCTTCTTGGGTCAGGTTCAGGTTTTTGTGTATCTGACTTGAAATGAGACAAGCAACGTCTGCACAGGGGTGCCTCTACTGGAAGTACTTCAGGAAATGGTTTTGTGTGCTGCTTTTCTGCAGGGTTTCCAAACGTGCAAAGAGTTTGTTGGTGTTTATCCCATTGTGTTTTAACAAAATGTTAGCTGGCTGTCCTTAAATTTTGGTTGAATATAGAACAATGTCTCCGTGAAGCTGATTTTCACATCATATGCATAATCCAGTTTTGAGCTTTTTATTCCTCAGTTATTCTCTGTCAGGAAAGAAGTGAGTATACTGGCAAGATTGAAAATCATATTTTCTGTGGCTAAACTACTGCTGTGTATTTAAAATATGTGAAATGAGCATGATATCAACACAAAGGCATAAAATGTTTTAATGCTATCAGAAACTGAATGCACCACAGAGATGCAGTCATTGACTGTCCCCTGTGTGATGTGACTGACTTCCTCCCCACATCAGGAATAATTTTGGAGAAGAATATGCGCTCCTTTTCTATTATTTTTATTTGAGCAGATCACTATTTCTACTACAGAAAGGACAATATTGTAAAACATGAGTGCTTAAAGCTTTGTAATTCAACTCTGAGCAGCTTCAGTGTCAGAGGCAGTTAGTACTGGAAGTCCAGGCCTTGTGCATCCCAAGTGGTTGCAGTGCTGATCGTGGAGCCTCTTCCATTTTAGCAGAAGGTCTAGGCTCCCTCTCTGTGTGCTGTATTGCTTTCCAGCCTTGCACTCTGAGCACAGTCTGTGTAAAATATACTGGCAGTAGCAGGCCTCTATCACATATAGATCCTTTCCCTTCCTGGCTTCTGCTGCAGTAAGGTTTGGGGTTGTTGGTTTTTTTTTTTTTTGGCGAAAATTTGCATTATTCTGGTTAATGACTACAAAGCTTTATCAGTTTATGCTGTGTTTCTGATAGTAACTCATAGCCTGGACTTGGGATTTAGGCCATTACGTATGAATTTCACAGTGAAGTGTAGCACCTAGGTTGTGGTGAAAAGTGTCGTCTATCACCTTTTTTAGTAGAGTAAAATTTATGACTTACTAGTTTCCTTTTGCATGTAAGTAATTAGAAACAGAGTAGGTCAATGCTGCTGTCTTTTGGCATGGAATACAAACGAGTGGACCTTCCTGCCCTTCATCAACTGAGGCAAATTATTTTGCAAAAGGAAAACACTGAAGTTATGGTGTAACTTGAATTACTGGCAGTAAAGTTTCTTCCATCATTGAAGTGGATTTGAAAAGTAGAGATGGTACTGAAAAACTTAATGTCAGCTGTGTATACAACAGTCCACTGATTCTGTGCTAACATATGTTGTCTGTCTTTTGGGGGGGTTGATTGCTTCCTGACAGTAAGGAAAAATAGTGAAACTATTTGTTTTGGTCATTTAGCTTTTTGTGTTTAATACAATTCTTGAGAATTAACTTAAGATAACCAGGAGAAGCTGTTAATTACCTTAGTAAGAGCTTGTGTTATTTTTTCATGGAAACCTGTAACACAGCAAATGCTCCCATCTTCAGAGGTGGTTTTTCACTGCACAGAAGTTTGCAGTGCTGGGTGAATTTGATTAAACATGATCATAAGACATGAGCAACTTCAGTTGCATAATGCAGTAGTTTGGTTGGATTTATCTTTAAAGTCATTAACTGTTTGCAGGTGATGTGCATTTAAAACAACTTAGCAAGGGGATATCCCATACTATTAGAAAGAATGGCTGGTGGATGTTCAATATGATTTGCAATTTTTTTTTAAAGTAAAAAATGTTCTGGTTTGCAGATTTTCCGCAGTAATTAATGATGTTCTAAGAGTATGAATGTTTATGGTAGTTAAAAAGGAAATATGATGCAGCGCATGCTGTAGTTTCATTGCACCAGGAAATAAAAGTTGAAACAAGTCATTTTTTTCCTTTACATGCTTGTAATACAGGTATCTATTGCTTTCTAGGAATTTTTTTTTACAAAGCTTTGAGGTGGGGGTGGACCCTTTCCCTCTTTCTCCTCTTGTTTGTCCACAGAGCTACGTGTAGTGAGGTAAATTATTTTGCAGGAGTGTCACTAGTATTTATGAATTGGGTTCATTACTTTTTTTTGTTCCTGAAGTTTATGCATTAAAACAAAACACTGGATAGATTTATGGTTTATGGTGTATGCAGATGGATCCAAATGCTCTTTGAATCTCTTTGATCTGACAAGTGTTCTTAGAGTAAGACTTGTATCCTCCTGGGTTTTCCCCTTCTACCCTCCATCACCCACCAATTTTCCTTAATTGGGCATAGTATTACTGTTCCCAGACAAGGCTTTTCTGTAAATGGCAGTCTGCGCCAGGTGTCCTGTAACCGATCCTTCCGTGTGCTGAATGACACTGCTGCTTCACCTGCACAGCCTCAGTGCTGGGGACCTCGTGCAGGGGCCTTGCAGCTGTGGGGACAGTGATCAGGGAGGTCACTACAATTTACCAGATCACACATGGTTTTTCTCTGAGTCACATTATGGAGCTGGCCATTTTCTGTTCCATACCACAATGCTAGACTTACGGCTGTACTTGTTCTAATATTGTAAAACATTAGTGTTGCTGTTAATTACGGGTGAAGTGGCAGCCAAAATCCTGAATTATATTAAATTGGGTTTATCTTAATCTGTATATATTTTAATGTTCTGCTTTTAGTCCATAAAGAATTTATGGGTAGTCTTTACTCACCCTATCAATAGAGGAGGCCAAATCAGTCACAGCTGATGTTTTTCCTTGCTGGTGTGTTTAAGAGCACTGCACAAAGACCAGGAGCCCACTGAAGAGGCACTGTTAGCTGTCATGATTTGAAGTGGGCTCAGCATAATGTCAGGTTACATTTTGTCTAGATTTTTAATGCTGATGTAAAGGGAAAAGGTTTTAAGGAATAATTTGAAGGAGAGAAATAAGGCAGCTTTGTTCCTTATTTGTGGTACTTGATAGCCAAATTGCACCAAATATGCTCCAGTAACTCATAGTATTAGTCAATGTGCCACAATTTTTCTGAATAGCACTTACTGTCATTAAATTTGTGAAATAAAATCTTTGTTTTAAGAAGAAAAGCTGAGGACCTCAAACAGTGCTGTGTCCTGTGGCGATGGGAACAAGCAAGCTGGAGCCAACAATGCTGTCACGGTGGTCTGGGTGCCAGGGAAGGCAATGACTGATGCTACTTGTGGTGTATGGACTAATAAAGGTCAGGGACCACCGCTCAATAACACGTAGCATACAAGCCGTTTTTCTCTTTTATTATTAGAACCAGTTGAAACTTAAATGTTATGTGCGTTGGCCTCCCTCTTTTCTGTTCACTTCCACTTGTGCTCGGTATTGCTGTTTTTGCCCTGACCCACCCACGTGTCCTGGCCAACATGGGCTTCTTTACTGAGCTAAAGTGGCAGTCTTGAGTGTCCGAGCCCAGAGATAGTCTGTCATGCTTTCTTTCTGGCACCATCTAGACTAAGAAGGCTTGTGCTGCAATGAGAACCTCCCCTTCATTGCTGGATATTGTTGAGAAAATCAGCAGCATTGTATATCGAGAGTAGACAATAAAAATTGTCACAGGACAGAGAAGTTGATAGCCCTTGGAAGCTATGGATTAAAAATCAGTTAGCAGATGAGAAATGAATGCAAATAATAAAAAAATCAATTCTCTTGATGAAAGAGGTGAGCAGTAGTATTAGAGGTAGCAGTGTCAGGACCAGTTTTGCTCGATATATTTATTTTCAACAGTACAGTAAAGGGCTGTAATTTGTTGATGACTCGGAATGACTGACATTGTATATAAACTTCAAAGACTTTAGATAAAAATTGCAGAATACACAATGGAATCATGTAAATGACTAAAACACGGATGAGTTCTTAATTAGTTGTAACTCCTTGGGGAAAAATTTTCTGAAAGTGATTTTGGATGACTTCTTGAAAAGAGTCCTGGCTGGGAAGGCAAATAAAATGCTCAGCTCTTACAACGCGGCTAGAGATTATAGTTTTGTAAGGAAGTGTACAAATTGAATGCTGTTGTCACGTGGAACACTGAGCTACCAAAAAAGGATATAGCAGAAGTAAAGATCTGTCAAATATTTAAAATATTATGACAATCATTGTATTCAATATATTTCATGAAAGGAGAATCTAAAACGTACATTTTCCTCTTTTTTTACAAAGCAAAAGGGCAATGATGATAGACAATGTCATATTTTGCTTTCCCGATTTTGAAAATTGTTCACAGTTAAGGGATGAAGTCCTTCATAAAGTCTGCTGCAGCAGCATATTGGGAAGACATTAATGGAGGCCAAAGAGAAAATCTTCACAGAGGAAGGGAGAAGGCTTCCTTGTGGCCACAGCTTAACCCAGTGAGGACATGGAGGATCTGTGGTCCCTTTTGCAGTTAGTACTGACCAGTATGATGCGTGTTCCTTACTTGTGCCACGGCAAGGCAAGAACATGTTGCAGAGCTTGTCCCCTGCCTGCTGCCTTAATTTCTAGATTAGGGTTGTGCTGAAGGATGTCCATGGCAGAAAATGGGATGAAAGACTGGCTGTCCAAAACCCTGTCTCTTGGGCAGGACAGAGGAGGCTGGTGGGCTTTGCGTGTACGATGGAGACATTCTTTCCCCTTTGCAAAAAGCTCCTGCAACAGTCCTGTGACCGACTGCATGCCTTTTACATGTGCCCCTTTTTAGGCTGTCTCTGGCTCTGACCTTTGACTCTGTGAAGTCTTGGGTAAAAGGATGGGGTGGCATTCACTGAGCAGGAAGAGTCTCATATCGCTGGAGAGGCAGGGTGCGGTGAGCACGAACTGATGCGAGGAATAACGAGAGCCATGCTCTTCGACTGTTGGTAGCATGCCGCGGCTCCCCGAGCGATGTGCGCGTGAGCCATCCGTCAGCTCAGCGACCCATGCTTGCTGTTTGCTGCTTTGGTGGCTCTCCTATTTGGCAATTAATGTTGTTCTGATGTAATTTTATTTCCACACATTTTAGCCTGCAAAAGAGCTTCCTTGTCTTCTTTTGTCAGCTTGTCCGTACGTTTTCTTCATAGTTATGTAGAAAGATCATTGAAGACGACCAAATATGCGTCTAACTCAGTGTCCTGCCTTTGCCATGGCCAGGAACTGATGCTTAGTGAGGAGGGTGAGGGCAGGGCAAGACTTAATGACAATTGTCAGAACGCTTTCCTAGCCCCAGCTTTTCATCGCTCAGGGACTTCATGATCCACAAATTTTATCTTCGTGCTTTAAATCCCTCGTTGGCTTTTTCTTAGGTGAATTTGTAATATTGATTTTTTTTCAACTCCCTTAAACTTTCATATGATATCCGCTGTGCTTCTTGTGAAGAGGCATCTCCTTTTGTTTGCTTTGAGCTTAAAACATGCTGGTTTCATTTGATAATCCCCTACTTTTTTGTCCACCTGCAAGTTCAATTTGAAAGATTCTTAGTTGTTATTGTTGCAATGCAATGTGCTGTCACTGTGTGCCACACTACGATACAATTTTATTGTTTTGGTTATTTGTGTGAGGTTCTGCTCATGTATAAAGAGGACAATGCACACTTTCGTTGAAGGGGTTTTTGTTTAACTTTGACTGTTTGCTTTTTTAAATGTAGAATTAGTGTCTTGATAATCTGTTAAGTTTAATGTAGTGTTACTTAGTGCTATATTGCAAGTGATTTAGCATTTTAATTTAAGACTACAATGTGATTATTATCCAAATATATTTCTTCCCTCACGACTGGGTAAGTCCTGGCTATAATAGTAATTTGGGGATATTGCTTCATTCTTGAACTGATGGTTAATAATGTCAGTTTTTAGGGAAATGAACACTTTATGGATGTGTCTCCATCTACTGGAAAAATACTCAAAGACCCACACATTTTGCCCATGAATAATCTCCTGTTTGCTAGCTAACATCACAACAATTGAGCGAACATGGGTGGTAGGTCTGTCAGGTGTGAGTGGTGGATGAATGAGTCCCAGGCGGGGAGGGTGGGCTTGAGGGGAAGGGACAGAAAGGGACAGAGGGGGAGAGAGACTCCTTCCAAAGGAAACGTGCAAAAGGTCAGAGAAAGTGTAGTAATGTCTCTACAAACAACCATAAAATCCCGTAACTAGTTAAAGGAACATATAAAGGGCTGGCAAAACAGATGGTGCCTAAGTGAAAACTGTACAGGAGCAACTTACCTTCTGCAGCGATTTCAGCAAGACAGTTATTTCTGTGGTTGTTACTCTATCATTCAATCACAACATGCAATTACTGTAGCAAACCTTCTGTCATATTGCACACGTTTTCATACTTGTCAGAGGAAAAGTCGTAGATTAAACAATATGGTTTAAAGTACTGTTTAGTTATGAATTTTGTAATTGTATTTTAATGTAAGACAGAAGTGTTCTGCTGAAGCAGATCTCCAGAGAACAAGAACCAGGGGAATATTCTCAGGAAGAAAAACAAGTATCGTTGGCCATACAGATCCTATTAACACAAATGGAAATTTCTCAGTGCTAATGCCTTTGCATCAGTCTGAAAATACAAGCAATTAGAGCCCCGTTTTGAAGTTGTTGCATGTACAGAACTCTCACTGAAATCAATGGGAGACTGGAGAAAAGACAGAAAGAAGAACCAGGGCCTTAACGCTAACATTTCCCTTTTTCTTTTGCATAGTCCTTACCATACCACATGGTACAACCTTTCAGTTATTTCTTAATTCTCTTCAGAGTATTTGAACACAAAACAAAACAAATTGTAAAAACCACTTTCTTAAACCCTTTTGTTTTTATATAAGACCATCCATGGATGCAAGTTTTTCATCCCACTCATTTTCTTCATTGCCTCCTTTCTGTTTTTTTTTCTCTGCTGTTTGTTCTACAGAAACAGTGTCTATTTGACATACGTAGTTGTTTAGATGTATGTATACTGCTTTTTTTCTCATGCTAAATGGTTTGCATGAATGATAAAGTATTAGTAATGCAAGTGGTTGTTCCTTATAATGTTTCTTGAATAATAATGCATCTCTGGTTTAGACCTTTTCATGCCTGCCCTTCCTTTAAGGAAAAAAAATGCAACTGAACTAAACCAGTTCAAAGCAATAGCACAAGGATCCCAATATGCTTTTTCTTTCTTTCCTAAATGAAAGGGGCATCTGGGGGCAACTCAGCAGAAAAGACTGGGAAATCAAAGCAATAGCTATGTTTTTTACTTCCATTTTGATTAGTCTGTGCAGTTTTCTTCATTTGGGAAATATGTATTTAAAAAAATCTATAAAACTTCATGCCTTTTCTTCAGTTATGATTCTTTTACTATTTTTAAAATATATGTACCAGCTATTTCCATACAAAACATTTGTAAATAGGAAGAATTTGACAAGGCTTTAAGTGTTGCTTGAATCCAATACAAAAGTCTGTCTGGATCATTATATTATACAGGAGGGCATTAGAAAATTAAAGTCACACTTCCATTTTAAAATTGTTAACCTTGTATTTTTGCAGCAGCACCTACAGAGAGAGAGAATAAATGTCTAGAAGAGAATGAAAGCTGGAAGAACATAGAGGAAAAAAATATATACTTTTTTACTTTTCTAATGTGTGTGATGGCCGTTCTTGCATTGACATTGAATTTATATTGAGATGTATTCTGACACATTTACTGATGCCAAGTGAGGCATTATTCATTGAAATTGTTGTAAATACTGTCAGGGGCTACTCATAATGTGTGAGAACCCTGCAAACCTGGATTGGCTTTTCTTCAGGAGTCCTCATTTTCTGAGTGCCCAACTTTCCACGTTGCCACTGATTTTTTCCAAAACCTTCTTTCACAGTACTGTTTTCCATTTTGTAAACCAGCCCAATGTACCAGAAACAAGGCATCCGGAGTTGTTGGCCTGTTTTTGGCAATATTGGCACAGCTTGTTTATTTGTATTGTTCACCAGCAGTCTGAGAAGAGTAAAAATGGTAGAAAAAGGATTTGGATTCCAGCTGAAGTTTGATTTCTTGCTGTCTGCAATGGCTCTGAATCAAGCCACAGATGGTAACGAGGCGCCTGTAGCTGCTGCTGTCCTTGCACAGGCGCTCCAGCAACACTGAAAGCAAGGAAGTGCCTTAGGAAAAATCATGAAGTGGATCTGAAAGCAGATGTGCCACAGCTGTAAGGGAAGTGCTAATGGATGCAGTGAATTCAGAATGGAGTGGACGGTAGCAATCTGTCATTTATGGGGCATGGAAAGGAGGGAAAGGAAAAAGCTAGAGAGGGGGTGCAACAGCGAATAAATAGGGAGGGGAAAAATGTTGTATTGAGCAAACACCTAAAGCCATAGAAACACCGGTAGAGACTATGTCTGGGAACAGTAGAAAATAAGTCTAAAAATACAAATAACCTCCTTGGTCTTTAAAAAGAATCTCAATTTGTCTTTATTGTGATTTATGTCACCAGCCCTCCTCAACAGAATTACAGTCGCCTAATCCAGACCTGCCGTTATTTATTCTGGATAAAGAAGGCAATTTTGACTGTGATCTCCCTTGACATTTCCCAAGGTCTACTCCCGTCTCCTACCTTTCATCATCATGTACTACTTCAAGGCAATCAGCGTGTCTCTTACCTCTCTGAAAAAGAAACACGCATTTCAGTCGCTCACCCTGGACCAGAGTGACACAGACATTACAGGTTAGGGGAGATCAATTGCATAGCCCTGCTCCTCTTCTCCTGGGAGGATCTCTGTGTGGACAAGGCTGGAATCCAAATAAGACATTAACCCAGTGTATCACTGTGGCTAGGGTGGCAGGAAAGAAAGAAAATAGTGTCTTACCCAACAAGGTATCCTCTCTTTTTCATTCTGTAGTCTGTGTCAGTGGCAGTTGGAACCATTAGACCTGCATTAAAATTACATATTACTTATATAAATGGGAGCTATAAATATAACAAATAGTAAAACTAAAATTGCACCAAGGTTCGAGACGGTATGTCTAAAACCTACAAAATTAAGGACATTTAGAGGAAAGCCTCAACCTCCGTCTCCCCTTAATTTACCTCATTATTCTAGGTTGTCAGAGAATGATCTCAATACTACGTTAATGTCATTTTATGGCTTTTTCTCAAGGTTCCTCAGATCTGAATCAGACCACAGTAAACTATATTTCCTTGTGTGTGTTGGTTTAGGTGGAGCAGTAAGGATAATCTAACCTAGTGTTAAGGGTGGAACAGTTATTGAAATCAGTAAATACTTCTGTAGCTAAATCTCCTTTTAAATGTTATGTTTATATAGTCTTTGGGTTCTTACTCTTTTTTTTCTTTTTAATATTATAAATGCAAAGCTGGTATTGATCTGTAGATGTGGTACAATGTGCAAATGCTACATCAGGTATGTCCTCTCCTATCAGCCCGCATGGGCTCAGGCTAGGTTTGCAATGTCTGTGGTGTTCTGAGAACAAACGGCTGTCTCAGCTTTTGCATCCCCTGGGGTGGAAATCACTCTGGACTACCAGGAGCCTGCACTGTGGCCAGCAGATCTGATTTTCCCAGCTGTGCTCCTGGAAATAAGACCAGTGCGCAAGATTGAGGATGCTGTGTAGTTCTTAATTAGCCCTTTTTGAGAAACAGAGTATATTAGCTGGCCTGGAGGTGCCTGCTCAGTGCTGATGTCTGTATTTGTCTGAGGCAGGATTGTGCCAGACAGGCCTTTTCCTGGACTGTTTTAGGCTCTCCTTTGCCGTTACACCCATGAGGCTGACTACCATGCATGATGATTTCATGAAGCTGGAGGAGTCTGGCCCATCATTTTTCATTAGAAGTAATTTCGTATTGAATCAGTGGAAAGAATATTCCTGTGGTTAGGACTCCAGAGAAAGAGAGTTCCTGAATATGCTTTCTGGCAAACATGTATGATTTCCTGTGCTTAGGGAGAGATTTATTTCACCTAAATTTAGCTTAGGTATCTAGCTTCACTCTGTAGTCAGTGGTTCCCCATGAGAGCCGTTCATTTGACCTGAAATAGCGGAAAACCTCTTTAACTGTAGAGAGAATCATAGACGAGAAGTCCAGCCTTGACATGGCTTAACTGAGATGAAGCTGGATCCTCGCTTCCCTCTTTGTTAGCAATACAGGTGTAAAATGAGTTCAGTGGATCTTGCAGGATCTTGTGAGTAGAGTTATGCGAGTAGGGGTGAGATGCCCAAATGCTACTGTGAAAGGAGGACTTTGAGGCTAAAGAAATGGGATCCTTTAATACAGTAGGTTTTTTGAAGTATGATTAAACAGTATTGTTAGTCTTCTGAAAATAGTCTATTTCCTTGATTTGAAAAAGTAATAAGGGCTGTGTCTGAGTTGTTTTTATAAAGGAAGTTGCATATTCAAGCTCTTCTTGATTAAAAAATAATAATAATAATTAGATACTGATAGTTTAATGACTAAAGGAAAACCTAGTAACAGCTTCACGTTCTGCAGTACTGAAAGGCTGATGAATACAGGGTGCGTAGGGTGAGTATCCCTTTCTCTTTTTTGAAAAATGTAAGGGGATTTTTAATTTATTCCTCTTCAGCATCAAGGAAACTCCTAACTTCTCTACTGGGGAAAAAAATCACGTCACAGGTGTTGTTCAAAGTCAGTTAGTTGTCATTCATTTCAAGCCCATTTTGGTGTGGGTTAATATAGGAAAAAATTAAACTAAATTGAAAATCTGTTTTAGTTTCTCATTCAATGTTGTTCTTTCCTCTTCATCTATGTTTTTATTGCTTTAATTGGCGAGTTTTTGTTTCAGCTGCAATGACTTCTGAACACCTTAGTTGGATGCTGTCTTACAAATCCACTTCCTGTGATTCTATATTTTGTTGTGTGAGAGGGATTGAAACCTGGCTGAGCTGCTGGGATTAAAGGGCTGCACTCAGTGTCACAAAGTCCCGTTGGAGGCCAGTCACTAGCAGTGTACCCCAGGGGTCGATAGTGGGGTCAATGCTGTTAATAACTGAGATGATGGGCAGAATGCACCCCAGGGAGTCTTCAGGCAATACAAAGCTGGGAGGAGTGCCTGGTAAACCAGATGGTTGTGCTGCCATTCGCAGGCGTGCTGACAGGCTGGAGGGTTGGGCAGAGTGGGGGACCTCGTGAAATCCAACGCAAGTGCAAAGCCCTGCCCCTGGGGAAGAATTGCCCCATGCCCCAGTGCGTGCTGAGGGCTTGCTGGTTGGAAAATAGCTCTGCAGAGCTGAGGGGTTCCTGACGAGTAACAAACAAGCTGACCACAAACCAGCAGTGCACTCCTGCAGCAGAAATGGCCAGCAAGCCTCCTGGGCTGCAGCAGGAAGATTGTTACCAGCAGGTCGAGGGAGGTGATCCTTCACCTCTGCTCAGTTCTGGGCTCCCCAGTACAAGAGAGACATTGACATACTGGAGCAACTCCAGCGGAGAGCCACAAAGATGGTTAAGGAGTTGGACGCTATTTCCCACAAGCTGGTGCCAAGAACTGGGACTGTTCAGCCTGGAGAAGAGATGGCTCAGGAGAGAGATGTTGTCAGTGTGTATTCATATCTGACAGGTGGGAGAGAAGATGAGCCTCTCTTTTCAGTGGTGTCCAGTGAACAGACTGGTAATGGGCACAAACTGAAATACAGGAAATACTATTTAAATATTACAAAAAAATTACTTATTCTGAGGTTGGTCAAACTCCAGAACAGGTTGCCCAGAGAGGCTGTGGAGTCTGTCCTTGGAGATGCTCCAGCTCGACTGGGCACAGTCCTGGGGAACCCGCTCTACGTGGCTTTGCTTTAAGTGGGAGGGTTGGACCAGATGATCTCCAGAGATGCTTTCCAGCCTCAGCTGTTCTGTGTTTGTTTAAAACATGAGCAGCTTTTTTGTTGTTGTTTTCTTTAGAGAAAGCAGTTCCACAGATCATACAACTTCATTTCTGAGGGTTTCTAAATATGAATGTTGTATGATTTTAAAAAATGTGTACTAAAGCGTTAGTCTGTAGTTCCCCTATGAGCTTTTTGTTCGTGCCGCAGATGTGCGAATAGTATAGAGAGGGGGGGAAAAAAAAGGAAACCCTCACCCCATAACTGAGTTTATACTTGGGGAAATCAAATAAATTGACTGATTTTTCAGTCAAGGTCTTTATCCAGGCAGTTAATTGAGCTATCATTTTTAGTTTCTGAAAAATAAATTTCAAACTATTTAAATAAAGATTTGGTGGGATTCTTCAAGTAGTGCATCTCCTTAAATAGATTCCATTCTGTTTGAATAACTGTAATGCTCTACAGTTTTGCATAGTTCGTTGTAGCAGCTGGTTTCAATGTCTTCAAAAATCTTTTAAATTCATATGAAGTTAGAATATGCAGCTGCTAAAAATCATTTGTTAATTTTCTTAGTGGCTCCTCAATTTTTTTCACATTTTCACTGTTGACTGAATCTTCTTTGGTTGAAGTTTGTAATTATTTCAGTAAAAAATAAAATTGTCACCTGATTTGCATTGCTGCTTTTGTAGCAAACAGGTCATCAAAGGAAGATCCTCCCCCGCAGCCTCCAGCCTGGTTAACATGAAATATTGAGGATGCTCTTTTGGCCTGTTCAGCCTCTCAGGCTGGCCTCTTTCAGTAAATGTGCTTCTGTATAAATATACAGACTTCACGTAAAGCTGCAGTCTTTGTGGTGAATGTTTGTCTGGAGCAGTCTTTGAATCTGATCAGTAAAAGAAACTTGTGGAGATCCTTGGAAAAGCTGAAACACTTCTGAGGATTTCTGTGATCTCCTGAATTACGGTGAAGCTCTATGAGCTTGCTGCAAATAACTTTTACTAAATAGGAGCCCTTCAGTCAGCTTTCAGTGGCTTTGGGACAGGTTCCATCTATCAATAAATGCTGGCTATTCAGCTGTGAGATTTTAATTTTAATCACTGCTGTGTATAATTATCTAAGCCAGCTGTCCTTTGATTGTGCAATATTGACTTATATTTTGGTAAGTGAAGGTGCATACAAAAATCTTGGGCTCTTATATAGAAAGGATGATTCACACTGGGACTGGATCTGAACTTCAACTGTAGTTCCTTGACCAACATCTTCTCAGCTATCAATATTCTTTGAGGACATTCTCTGTGTGAATGAGGAAGTTCATATGAATGTGTAGAGGTTTGTGTGTGATCTGCCGTATTCCAATGAACATTTCTGTTTCTGAGGCAATGATTACTTTCGTGTTCTTTAAAGACAGATTAATAAGCATGCTAATATGGCCTGTAGCAAAAACTGAGTTTAAACATTCTCATTCAGTTTTTCCACTTAATTTTTTCACTTCATTTTCAGTATAGGAAATTGCATTAGAGTTTTTGTTATTAGGTCTTCTCTGAATGATAGTAATTTGCAAAATTTGTTGTTCATTAAATTACAGTTCAGAATTATGACAACTATAGAATTTACGACTGGAGATGAAGACTAGGAAATAACCTAAGTTTTTATTTTTCTTACAGATAGTAATGCAAGCATTTTTAGAAGGTGACAACGGAATTATAGTTGGTGGTTTATGAAATAGTTTGGTGTACAAATTTAATCTTTCTAGTAAAACTAGTGGAAACCTGACTCTCAATGTTTGATGTTACTGCTATCTTAAATGTGTGTATTTACCCTGTGAATATTTTGTGCAGCTAAAAAGGTACAGTAGGCCCCAAAGTTTCTAGGTTTAGGTGCTTTTTCGAGTTACGTGATTTTGTAGAGTATGGAATTTTGAAAAGCATGTAGGGCACTCATTTTCAAAAGAGCTTTGGCTGACCAACAGGAGTAGCAACGTAGTCGATGCTGAAGTTAGTGGATGCACACTGGAAAATGATGCTGTAACTGGGTTCAGACTGTATACACTTGCAAAAGTTAGGTAGAGGCAGACTGGTTATGGCAAGGGGAAAGGAACAGTGATTTTCTGGTTCTCCTGGTGTTAAGTGTCATTGCCTGATCCCTCTTGCTTTCCTGGAGCTCTGTAGATCATCCTCCTGTTGGACTGTGGGCATAGATAATGCTATTTGCAGTTGCATAAAACAAGTCAACGTCTGCGCAACAGAGCTGTCAGCGTTGCAGTGTGGCTGTATGCAATTTGGGTTTCTTTGTCCTCTCCGGAGCCCTCAAGAAGTACAGTTGAGGTGGGGATGTATTCAAAGTCATTGTAAAAGGGAGACCAGGCGAGGTCAAGCCTTGTGTGTTCATCAGTTCCTAACCAAAACAACAAGGAGCTGTAAGCGTTTAACCAGAAAGCCAAGGATATGAACTGGTGTCAAGAAGCCTGCTGTTTAATCAAAAGGAGGTGTGGGAGGAATACTGGGTGTCAATGTGGTACTGAAATGCTGCGGGGAGTGGGCCACAGCAGGTAGGTGGTGCTCCTGTGCGTGCCTGGTGTTATGTTTGTGCATACCAGCTGTCTAGGTGGATGCTGCCAGGATGGCACAGATGAGCTTGAGGTGTTTCCAGTTTTCAATTCCTCTGCTCATGTGCTCAAAATAACAATTGCAGTGGGTTTGGAGCACATGCAACTGATGGTTAAATGTCATTTGCTGCCACTAAAAGAATGGAAAGGTTTTCTCTTCTAAGTTCATCCAGGACCATGCTTTCTTTGCCATTTCAAAGTCCAGCTCTACAACCACAATTCATTCCAAAATGTCAGCAATACTTAGGGGGCAAAATGCACATTGCCAGCCAAAAAAAGGAAATGAAGAACAGCCTTATGTCCAGCCACACAGAGCTCTTTTCCATCTTTGCATTTCCTGGCCAAGGTCCTGTATGTTCTCTGCCTTGTAGCACTGTGACCACGTGCTCTGAATTATAAATGTACAACACTATATCCCCTCCCACACCTCTTCACCACCTACTAGATTTGGATCATAAATTCTTGTAGTGAATATAAATGATTCATTACTCAAACAATTGATATCATTTAAATTGGTTTACTTTGTGGTTAAGCTGATACTTAGCTTTCACAGTACTGTGCCATAGTCCTCGTAACAGCACTTCGTAATGCTATGATGTATGTGCAACAGCTGTTTGGTGTTGTGTGTTAAAGGATCTTCATAGTATGCTATCTAGACATTTTTCTTCTGGCAGAAAGCATAGGATTTAGGCAGTAAATACATTGTTTTGAGGTGCACAGGAAGAGTCATAGAGGTAGATATGTGACAAGGAAACAACATTATTAACCTGTGATGTTCTATGAAGTTATTACAAATAATATATCTACTTACAGTGAACTTTTTGAAAATACACATGGGAACCTAAGGTGCGAAAAGTCCCACGTTACTACTTTAAATCTATGCAGCAGAGCTTGTTGTAGCATAGGCAGCTTTGCCTTGCAATCCTCTGCTTTGCCTCTGCAGGGTCCCTCTGGCATTCACCCTAGAGAATCACAGCAGAGCAATGTTGTCAGGGCTCTTCGTAAACAAGCAATTTTCTCTCTGCCCACTCCACTGCCACTTCAGCTCATGAGGCAGTCACCAGCCGTATGACAAACAATCTAGCAAACGTGCTCACCGTGCTCCTTTTAAGACAAAAATATGTTCTACACAGGAGCTCATCTTACTGTAATATTTTGGTGTAAATAAAGGAAGCTGAAAAACAAAAACTTGGGTCCAACTTTATATTTAAAAAAAAAAAGTCAACTGAGGCACCTGTAACAGAGCAGAGGTTGGCTGAGTTTGGGGTCAGGTCCTGTGAATGGCAAGAGAGGGGCATTCTCCTTCTGTTGAAGACAGGATTGAAGCTTGTTTCTGCCATGGCAAGTGTTTTGGCACTTAGGTTTTTGGAGCTTCGGGTCTCTTTGGCACTAGATGTTAGTGCTTCTGCAATTTCTTAATGCTGCTAACACTCTGTAGGGATAGTACTTCAAAGTAGAAGGCAAGTTTAATTATTTTTGGTCTATAAAAACCAGGCAAAGAGAGCTGCGTATCATTTTCTTGACCACCATGGAAAATACTGTTGCAGTGCTCAAAGCCAAAACCCAAGGCAACCTCCCACTTGCTGGTAAATAAGAGGGAAAAGGTTAGAAAGAGAGGCTCTGAATGGATAACTCCTAGCAATGTCAAGGGGTAAAGGCAGGCAGCTCAGGAGCACGTGAGGCTTCGCAAGGCTCTGTAGGAAGATGGGAGGGGGAGGGAAGCAACCCAGCTTAACTTGATACAGGAGGGCATCATCTTAATCGAGTAAAGGCTGGCTGCTGCCTCAGGTAATGCAAAAGAACAGGAAGATGAAGGTGCAGCTTCTGGAGATAGCAAAGGAGCAAGCTGCTTGCTGAATCCATCTTTACCCAGTGTCTGTTACCTGCACCTCCTCTAGCAAGATGCCCGTAAGCACAGGTCCCAGAGTGCTCGGGAAGCATGGAGCATGTTTGCTGCGTGGACGCTCCCTGTCTGCTCCTCCGGACCAACTTGCTGAGAACGGTAATCTTTATTAATGTCCATGGGTTCAGGTGGAAGGCTTTCTGCAGTGGTGTCACAGGCCCTAGCTAGCAAGGAGACTGGCCAAGAAAAAAGTTCAAAGTATAAAGTGTAAAGCCAAATTTCTTTTCCATCTGAGGGAATGCTTGTTGCCTTGAACTTGTTGGTGAAACTTGTTGGCGTTTTGTGTAACACGTTTAGCTATCTTCAGCCCAGAGGTATTAAGAACTTTTGATTTCACTGAACAACTGGATACTGAAATAAAAAAATTGTTTCTACTTGCAATTTTGGCTTAAAAACAAAAGGGGGGACTTCTTAAAAACTCATGGATGCTTTGTGAAGATTCAGTAATGAAGGCTTCCGCATGAAGGGATCACTCTCAAACATGAACTTTAGTCCATGAGGTGATGCATTGAAATCAGAGAGAGCTCAGTTTGTCTTTGATACTGTTTCTGTCTGCTGTGTATGTGCTGGAAGAAAACTATTTACCTTGTATGTGGCTCTGTCTTGGCAGAAATGACTCTGGGATGCCCAAGCAGAATGCTGAGCACTTAATTTAAAGAAAGCTCTTGCTCTGTGGAAGCAATTATTAGGACTGCAGTAGGAGGCATCTGCTCATGTAGACATAGCGATTGTATGCATCTAAGGTATAACAGTTAATACACTGCAGCTCAGTGTGAGCTAGAACCCCTTGTTGTAGATGAGCCCTTAAGTATTTAAATACCCAGGTTCCTCTCACTGAAATGTCTGAGAGTCCAACTTGGCCTCTACATGGTGGCTGTTGTAAATTTGCCTCATGAAACTGCATTGTTTCAGCCTAATTAGTGCTGCTAGCTGTAGCCTTAGTAAAGAAACATTAGATTAGAAAGTACCAGAGGCTGAGTGCCCACATCCTCTCCTACAGGAATTAAATCAATTTCAGTCCTGCAGTATTCAAACAGCTGATTTAATTTGGCCTCTTTCTCTAGATGATGGCAGCAGCAGAGTAGGAAGCTCTTGCTGTTGTTACTTGTGTTTTACTCCAGAGTTGTATCTGTTTTGAGTGCTGTCAGGGTAGCATTGCTTATTAGCCCCCAAGTAAAGCAAACACCATTTCAGTAGCAAAGGAATTAAAGGTTAGTCAATAAATAGCAGTTACTGGCAACAAATTAAGATGAGAAACATTTTATTGTGGTAATAGGAATGAATGTTTCCTACTGTGAAATTGGATTTTTTATTGAAATCAAATATATAATTAAGATATTATGCACAGAAAAGGTTAGAAACCTTAACATCTTTTGTCCATAAGCCAAATATTGTAGTATGTTGATATCCATGCTGTGAGTTCCCCATTACTGCTCTGCCAGTAATTTCAACCTGGCATCTAGACTAAATTGTCTCCCTAGGAGCCAAGAGGAAACATAGTTGATATGCGATCTCAGGCACAGGCCTTTCTTGAATGAATAAAAGTGCTGTCATATTTTACAAAATTACATCTGCTGGTTATATGCAGTGATCATCTCTCAATGAGGGAGAGGGCAGAGTTCACCTAAGTTATGGCACAGACTGGTATTCGGAAGACACTTGATGGGATTTTAACACAATCTTGTAGCTTCGCTCAAATATGTTTCAGGTACATGATAGAAACTGAAAGCAAGGTAATGATTATGATGTGTCTACACAGTAATTTTAAAATAGGTATTAAGAAACGCACAACGCAAATTGCTAGCTAAAGCTTGCTAAACAGCCTCAGAGCGGTGTATTCTGTGAACGAAGACGGAGAAATGCGATAAGTGTCAGTCATGCAATGCCAAAAATGCAATTGTGTAATCTCCTCTTCCCTGAGCAAAGCTCAGAAGGAAGCCCAGTCACCTGCAGCCTAAAGGCTTCCCTTTAGGCGCTCGGCTCCAGGGGCCCCAGTAAACACAGCAGCTGGGCACCGGCTGTAGGTGGCCCTTCTGGAGCAGAGGGTTGGACCTTCCAACCTCAACCTTTCTGTGAAATCTTGGCAGCACATGCTGAGCCCATCCAGTAGCGCAATGGACAGTCTTGTAAATCCCTTCAAGGTTGCCATCAAGGCTTCAAGTAGATCCATCTCACTTGGCTGCTGTATCAGCCAACTACCCTCTGCCTTGTGCAGGCTCTCCATCTTCAGTGGCGTGGGGGCAGATGGTGCACGATGCTTTTATGGGTGCCTGGGGCTGCAAAGCCTTGGCTTTCCTAGCCCGTGGCCCCCAGGGTGGTGGCTTTACACCCACGTGTGGATTTGAATCAGTGGTGCTGCATCCCTTAGGTGCCCTGTGTGGTGCAGCCCAAGGTGCTGTGGGTTGATGGGACTTCAGAGGTGCTGGAGGATTGTTTCCCTGTGCCCAGAGTCAGTTATGGGGCCAGCGAGAGCAGGAACCTGAATCCTCTCTTTCTCATTCTCTTTGGCTGGTAGGAGTATCTACAGCAAGTGTGTTACTTGAATTGTAGAAAAAAAATTGAGAACAAAACACTTGTTTGGAGCAATTGTCTTTTTACTATGTGGAACTTCAGTGCTTGGTGAATTTTAAAATCTTTTGCTAAACTGGACAAAGTCATCATTTATGCCTCTCATTGCTGGAGTGCCTGTTGCCACCTCAGCCTGAGCTCTGTAGCCATATGCATTTTTTTTCACTCCATTCCTCATTTCCTTAAAGATCTGATTTATTGGGTACAAACTACAAAGCTAAGTATTTTTCAGGATGTAAGTTGTAGTGGTTGTGAGAAGGAATGAGACTATAATTCTCCCCCACTTTATTTTACTTAAGTATTTTCAGAGGGGAGGGCAGGCTGTATTCTTTCCATTAGACCTCTCCTTTTCTTAATCACCATTCCCTAATTAATTCCCTGGTTAAATATAAAGCAAGCATTAGCTTTGAATAATGTTTTCCTGTGTGATTAAGTAAAGAAGAATTCTTTTCTTTTGTATGATGACTCATCGCCAGGGGATCTGGTGCAAGCTGGAGGGGTGGATATTTGAGACTCCTGTTCAGGTGCTCTTGTACATTTGAGCTGTTTGCTGTCAGTCCAGAGGTGGGAGGCTAAGGTGATATCACATATCAACGGCACTCAAAGAAAATCGTCTCTTTCGTGAAACCATGTCGCTAGTATGGCTTTGGTTTCTTCTGGTGGAAAACTGAGTCTGACTCACAGAAATGAAAATCTCTAGAGAAAACTTACAGTTAAGAGAAACGCAGACTGCCATTCTTGCTAGCACAGTGTATGTAACCATCTTTTGCTGCATGGTACGTTTTCTTTGGTGTCCAAGCTGACCCCAAAATGTACCCTTTCTTTTTACCCATCACCTTCTCATTCCTCTCCCTGCACCAGTTTGTGCACCTGACTTGTACTAGTGCAGCTGTGCGTGGGGTCACATCATATGCCTTGTGGCTGAAAGTACTGGGGTTAAAAAAGAAAGGCTCTGAAACAAAAAGGGAGGTTATAGCGAACCAGGTCATGGCCAAGAGGCAGGGGAAGACAGGGTTTAAGCTGGCCAAGCGTACTTTACTGCTGAAGAAACATTGTCTAACTCTATCCAAAGAATGCAACGTTCTTCTATTGTACTAGCTCATGGCATTAATTTTCACCTTGTGGTGATAATTTTTAGCTCAAAAGGGAGTTTTAATAATGATTCTTGGTTCAAATGTTGCTGATAGCTTGAGATGAGAAAATATGGCTTTATTAACATAGCAGCAATGAAAACATATGGAATGTTTCATATAATGACATTAAAATGACTGTGGATTGAATGCCATAACAGTGAAGGCTCCAATATGTAATTGCTGGGTGTTGAAAAACAGGCACTTAAAAATACCCTTGGTTTTGATAAAAAGTTCAGAAAACAGAAATCCCACTGATGCTTGTTCTTTTCATTTGTTTTACAGGCGTTCCCATGTATTTCAACAGGAATTTATGGTAAGTCAGTCCTTAGATGTCACTTATTGCTTACTTGTTTTTATTGCTATTATTAGTATTTTAACTAGGGATATTTCATATTGGATGTCTCATCAGTCGTTTTGACTTGTGAATCTATTTATATTGTGTTAAATAACAGAGACCTTAAAGCCTTTGACTGTGGCTAGATACTAGTGTGCTGGTAAATGGATGCTATTGTGCAGCCCTTAGCCTGCCAGCCAGGGCCCATGACTGTAATTACACTCCTGTAGCTCTGGTAGCTCTTAAACACGCTGCTTGTGGCTTCACCAGGGGGAAAGTAAGGTTTTGACAAAATTTTTCATCCAGAAGGCATGCAAGCAAGGCTCCACAATGTCCAAGACTGGGGAAAAAGTACATTTTCCTCAAGCAAACTTGCTAGAATAATGTGAAATTCTGAACTCCCTTGAGTTGTGCTTCCACATGTTTAGCTTACTAATTTATACCCAAATTAATACTGCCTGAAGATATGGAGGGAAAGGGATATTGTAAAAGTTAATCACTTGCTTTGTTGTAATTTCAAGGCAATCCACCACTTGGTCAGCTTTTTGATTGGCATTGTGGAAAAAATGGGCATGACATTTGAAAGAGGAAAAAGATGCACTGTTCCATATTTGGAAGAAAATAGGGAGCAATCTGTGTCAGGATGTGCAAGTTCACGAGGAGACGAAAGTATTTTGTCATATAAAAGTGATGTTGGTTGATTTTTCTCTCACTGAGCTTCAGTAAGTGCATACAAGTGATAATAGGTAGGATTACGTGTACAATTCAGGGATTTTGGAGAGAAAAAAAATAAGCAGCAATAAAAAAATGCAGTCATTGTGTACCACCATAGCATGATATAGCTGCTATGTCAAAATAACATCTAGTAATTTTTAGCTAAATTAATTTGTTTTGACTAATCAGATATTGCAGATAGGGGAAAATTATCAAAAACAAAGTGACAGGAATATTTAAGGTTACTTCAAGAAAAATCTGGAAAACCTATTTAAAATTGACTTTTGACTGTAAATCTGAATTAGGCTTCAGAAGGCATAATCTAAATTACTTTGGGTGGTGTATCTTTTTCCACCTGAACTACACTTCCATTACTGCAGAAGAACATGCAGATGCCATTTCTGCAAACACCAGAAGTCATTGAATGTGAATCTGGCTTCAGATACAACTCTGCTTTAGTCTGTGGTTCAGGTCCACCTCTCGAACATTCAGGGGAGGTTCTGCATTTTAGTTCTTGAATCTCCGACTTAAGCCTTGATCATTAAATCTCCACACAGACATGTTTTTGTTATTATTTCACAAAAACAGGGAAAACAGTGTTTAAATATATGGAAATTACTAGTAGTACTTGCATACAATAATAGTTGATTTTATTTTATAATTGGCCTAGCTAATAGAAAAGGTCTTAGCAGGTGAGGAATGTGGTTACCTGAAGTTGGTAAAGAATGTTGGAAAGGATCTCTGGTAGGACTCTTGATTTTACTTTCCTGAGATAATGGATACTTTTTTGGTTAGCATTGACTTTTAACTGGTATGCTTGCGGCATCACTGAAACATTACATAGTGTGGCAGATGCTGTTTGAGTAATCGTTTGCTGTTTGCACCTTTGCAGAAGAATTGAGGCATATTTCTTCTAAAATATTCTGGTTTTCTGAGGCTTTTTTTCATTCAGCTTTTTTAAAATATAATCTCTAATTTGATTTTACTGTTTGCATTTCAATAAATACTTTATATTCCTCAGTTTAAAAAAAAAAAAAAAAAGAGCTGGGGGGAGAGAAGGAAGAACCTTCTTAACCTTCTTTCCAGACTCCCAAACGTATTGGATGCCAGTGTAGCAATTAAACGGGCAACCCTGCGTCATGTTTCATGTGTCAATATTTTCCAAGAACATTTGACAGCAGTTGCAATGCTAAAACTACGCTACATGTTGTGCTTGAGGTGTGAGGTACACCCAAAACCTACAAAGGTATGCTTTCATCTTTCTGGTTTCGTTGATTTTTTTCCCCCTCTATACACACACATTCCTTTAGATAATGTCAGTGTCTAGACAGGCAAGAGGGTCAGTTTCATTCCTGCTGGTCTAGCTGATTAGTGGTGCTTCATGTACTGTACAACTAATGCTGGGCTACCCCAGTAAAATGCTGGTGAAGGAACATACAGCCCTCATCTCCCACCTCAGATCCATACGAACAAATGCTGTCCATTCAGAAACCCTTGGCTGACAACTTAACTTTCACCTCCTGATGGAAGGGGACAAATTTGCAAGAGATCAACTGAGCAGATCCAGTTCAAGAATCTGGATTGTATTTTGCTCCAAATTCTTGTAAATGCCTAGATTGCTTGTCTTCTCTGTTATTATTAGAAGAAAGTAGTCACACTTCTCTGGAGAGCAGTCCCTTCCTGTTTGCATCACTGCAGAGCACTCATTTTCTCCCATAAAAAGGAAACTGGGAAGAAGAAAGCAAGCCTCTTTCAGAGGTTTTGGCGAAGGGCAGATGGCTTTTCATGAGAAGGTGTTGGATGGAGGAAAGATCTGCCTTTCCTCCCCAAACACTTCCTGACACTCCACCTCCACCCGTAGTGCTGTGGATGTAACAGCCTGAACGAGTTAGAGCCCCGGGAAGGTCATTTGCCATTAAGGCACTGTGCCAGGAGTCAAAACTTTGCTTTTAATGTGCTCCTATTTAAAGAGTGCTGGCAAAAGTTTCCCTTGTGAGGGATCTTTGTTTTAAAAGTCTGATAGCTTCAAATGGGGGATTAAATCTTTGAGAAAAAAAAAAAAAGAGGTAAAAGCAACTGATGCTGAATGTTTGTAAGGACTGCAAAACAAGTACGGGTCTACCCACAGACACTTTGGAGAAAGAAATAAAAAGTGTTATCTTTTCCTACGAGATCCCTGTCAGCTCTAATACGCTTCTAAACTGATAATCAGTCTAAGAAAGCAAAGGTTATGAAGACTCATGTCCCCCTGGATCCCTGGGTTACTCTTTTCTGTTGCAATAAACGCTTTCCTTTATAACAAGAACATGAAGTTTCATAAATAAAACTGCTCCAGGAGTACGGAGGACTTGCATCGCTCCCATATTGTTAGGGCTTGCCCTATACTGGGGCAGCAAGTGGCAGATCCGCAGTTCAATAACTCTCAACCTTGAGCAAGAGCACAAGGTTAGCATTATCGCAGCTTTATGAAGGCTGACTTTGTTTTTAGGGATATTCTTGTATTTTGTCTCTCCTCTCTTTTTTCAAAGAAATTTTGCTATTTAAAAAAAAAGTGAAAAATAATTCCACAGACAACTCTGTAGTCCAGAGGGTAAAAAGAGTTTATTTTAGGCTGTATTGTCTGATATTCACCTTTATAAGCAGTGATCGCTATTTACACATCCACTTTCCCCATCATTACCACCTTGTTATGTCTGAGGTACTGCCAGAAGAAAAAAAAAAAAGTGACTTCCTTGGGTAGTTTTTATGGAAGAGCACCTCATTATCATGTCTTTAAGAAGCTATCCACAAGTTATGGTATTTGCAGCCTGCAAAGTGAACAGGGATGTCTGATATGGTGCTACAAATCTTATGAGCTGCAAAATTAAAACAAGTCTCCACAGATGGATATGAGAAGACAGGAACTTTCATGCTTTATCATGTGCTCTGTTGAGAGATCATTATGGATTGGACTACATATGGAAGGATTTGGGGATGTTATGGTCTATGCACACCTATTTGTTACCTTCTTTCTGTTATTTTACAGTAACATAGGGTTTGGCTTCTGTTCCTAGATACTTATGTTGGCAACATCAGCTGCTCTCTGGCAACATAAACGAGTATTTAAATGCTATTTTAATCTTAGGGGAGGAAAAAAAAGGAAAGAGGAGGGAATAAGACAACATTAAGAAGAGAAATCTTCAGCTAGTATTTCTTTTTGTCTCTGCATCGGTGTAGCTGTATATTTTACCTTAGCTTAATTTTCATGAAAATATCATCTAACCTTCCTGAGAAAAAAAGATAATGACAGCTCTTAGGTTTTGTTATGAATGCTTATTTGCTTTATTTTTTTTTAACATAGAGAGGGAAAGGGAAAGAAAAAGATTAAAAGCGATGAAAGTGCAGAATGGGTCTGCAGTGATTTAGGCAGTGGGAATGCTCAGGTTCACCACATTTTACACACCTTTATTACATTGGAGTAAGACTTATTTCTTTTAGAATCAGGCCACTTATGCTTGCTTGTAGCTTTTGGCCTGGTCATGGCAAAATGTTGCAAGGTTAAATTTATTATGTGTTGCTACAGGAGAGTCTGAAAAGCAGGCGTAGAAAGCAAGGGGGAAAAAAAGCGGGGGGGGAGCGAAATAAAGTGTGCAGTGTGTATATGAAATAAATGTATATAATACGGTCTCAAGGCAGGATGTAGGGAGGTATCACATATCCTTCACTCTGCCTCGTTGTTATCTGGGGAGAGAGGTCCCTTGGTGCAGAGCCAGCTTTGTCACACAGCTGTCCTGACCTCCAGTACGTCGTCCTCTGTACCCAAAGAACGATTCATCCTGCCGATCCACACATGGCTGGGAGCGTATCCATCAGCTCTTCTTGCTGTGAGGTGATCCAAGATAGAGCATAACAAGGGATTAACCGACAGGTGCACCACCGAAGGATTATAAAAGCCCTCTGAAAATCTGAGTCAGAAGACTAAACCAAATGTTTTCAAAGGCAGAACAAATTTCTGACACAGGGCTAAAGGCTGAGGCAATCTATTTCCATCTTTCCCATCTGTTTCTTCTCATTTTCTGTTGGCACTTTGTTCCTAAGATATGTATTTCTTTAATGAGCTATTCTAATAAGGGTTGCACTGTCTTCTTTCCAAAGAAGGAGTTAGCTTCAAAATTTTTGGAGCCACTGTGCAAAATGTATAACTAACTGTGAAGCAGCCTTGTATTTATCTCCAGTCTGGTGCTCTGAGTCCTTGTAACCTTGTACGTGGTCATCAGCGTGTGAATATTGTGATGTCAATAGTGGTGACCTAGGGGAACGGATATTATGATATAAATTCTCTGATGGGGGGCACATGGAACAGTAGGTCACATGAGGCAACTTCCTGTTAAGAACATTCTCTCTTACTAAGCCATTTTTTTAACCTGATCAGCAGCTCCTCATTCCTCAACCCAGACTGCATCAACTGTTTGACACTACTGCGTGGTTTTAAGTCATTTTCTGTAACTCACTAGGAAGTTAATTGCATTTTGTTATTTACTCCATAATTTGTGTAATGTAATATTTTGGCAAAAATGAAGATGTATTATAACCCATTTTTTGTTGCTGCTTTTGAGACGGATCACCAGTTAATTGAGACTATTATTAAAATTAATAATAGTAGCAGCTATAAAATGACTGTTATAATATTCAAGTAATCCTAGAAATCTAATTACAGCTTGTATAAAAATTTGTTGCATGCATTATTTAACAGTGTTCTTATTTCAGACAGTGTAGTGTCCATGATACTAATCAGTCTTTTCCCCCTATTTTAAACACTGAAAAATGATTACTGGAAAGTGTAAATCGATGAGCTCTCAACAGTCTAAAATTAACATGCATATGATGTATTTAGTAAGGAGAAGCTCAAACTTGATTCTGAAAGAGACTTAATAAGCTCTCTTTTTTTGTGGAAATTGGCATTTTTTGGATATTGTAGTTAGACTATCAAGAAATTTATCTATTCTGAAGTTCTTGCTGACTGTCCAACTTAGAGCGTTTCCCCTGAATCTTAGAGGACATATTCTAACCTTCATTAAAGCACTGTTTAGTGACTGTCCTTTTAAAAAAAAAAAAAAAAAAATCCTTCAAAAGCTTAGACTTGAACAGTGAATATTCTTTCCTCAATTGCCTCCTGGTATCATTATTTCTCTTTTCCCTTTTCTTTTTAGGAAGAGATAGGTAGAGTTTCTTATGGAGTTGCTTCTCTCTTTTAAAAATGGTAGAAGCATAAAGAACTTAAGGTTTTGTAAAGTCTGGAAGACCTGGCTNCTTAGACTTGAACAGTGAATATTCTTTCCTCAATTGCCTCCTGGTATCATTATTTCTCTTTTCCCTTTTCTTTTTAGGAAGAGATAGGTAGAGTTTCTTATGGAGTTGCTTCTCTCTTTTAAAAAATGGTAGAAGCATAAAGAACTTAAGGCTTTGTAAAGTCTGGAAGACCTGGCTTTTGTTAGGCTTACTGCTCCAAATTTATACTTGCATGTATTAATTGCTCCCTTCAATCTTGCAGCTTCACAGAAACAGTTGTTTCTGTGCTCTCTTGCTCTTATTTCATAGTTGC
Source organism: Chauna torquata (assembly GCA_013399475.1). Taxonomy (NCBI): domain Eukaryota; kingdom Metazoa; phylum Chordata; class Aves; order Anseriformes; family Anhimidae; genus Chauna; species Chauna torquata. Next base: position 214,472 of record VXAL01013293.1, on the reverse strand, counting down.
TTACATCTTGAAGCTCCTAGCATGGCTCTTACTCATAGGTAGTTGCTTTTGCAATGACCTGCATAGATATCAGCAGACTGGTGAGGAGAAACCAGTAACATCTCCAAAGGCATCAAAACCAGACTGCACTCTTGAGGGCTTCTCCCCATTTTCCTTTCACATTGGAAAAGATCTCTGATATCCAGAAAACACATCGCTGATAACACAAATAGGGCTTCAGCTGGTCAGATGTAATGTTTGTTTCGGTATTTGTGATTTTTCTGTTCATAGAGTCTCAATTACCACGACAGAAATTAAACTCCGTATCACTGTATACTGATAGTATCACATAATGCCCTCTTGTAAATTTTCCTGGCTGATGTCAACAAGTTCGTGTGTTCTACAGCATTACAATCAGTAAAAGCTAAGGCTTCTTTGAAGCCAATTTAAGATATGAATTTAAGGGAGAAAAAAAAGATATCAGGACCTTGTCCTGAAGACCTTAAATTAACATGATACATGTAATATAAAATGCCTCTTGCTAAAAATCCCAATTATTACTATCAAAATTTTTCCTTTGATGTAGTCTTGCCCCTTCCCCCCAGAAAAGAGCATTCTCTAAAACTAAACTTGAAGCCTAATCCATCAGTGAATTCCATTGTCTGCATTGGCTTTAATGAGCATGGAACATACCACAGAATCAGGGAAGCAGCAAACAGCAGAAGGATGCCTATGTTCAAAATTATGAAGTTTCACTTTATATAGCTTTAAGTGCATAAAAGGAAATGAGGTGGCCTAACATAACTTAAAATTCATTGTGTCACAGAGTTTTGAGACTGCTAGCAACTAATATAATTATTTGGATACCTATTCAGATAATTAAATCAACCAGTTAAGTGTGTATGTTGCTATTCATGGCTACTTTACTACATATATTTTTCATCTTGAGAAGCCAAGACAAAGATATGCTCTCTTTGGATTCCCTAAGGTTCTGAGTTAACCTCATCTAAGTCTGAAATTTCTCCCGCTTTGGACAGAAGGTTGGACCAGATGACCTACAGAGGTGCTGACTCCAACCTGTGTTTTTCTGTGATTCTGAGCTGCTTATGTTACTGCAGATTCCTTGGTGAGATCTCATCAGGTGCTATAGCAAAGCTTTTTTATAAAAGCCATATTTATTATTAAATATAGTGACAAATTAGTAATTCTAACATCTTTTTCATGTCTTTCTCATTTTTACAGAGTATGTTGTATATGAAGTACCTGTTACCTTTGAGGTTTAAACACATGTGAAAAGAAAGACAGCTGATCTAGTGGTTTCAGTCAAATTTCATGATGCAACTGAGCTTCCTTGAAAGAAGGAACTTTATATGAAATTAATCTAGTTAAAGAAGAATAGTTATCATCTTGACAGCTGTAAAACTACTCCTTGATTTGAAAACTCGCACTGGAGCTGATGTGTGTCACAGTAGCAGTGATTTCATTTACCCATGCGCTGTGGCATAACTAGTCTAGTATGTAATCTTAGTTATACATCACAAATTCTATAGACTTCAGCAGCTAGAAAAAAAAAGATTTTAAAAGTGCCTAGGGTAAGATTTTTAGTCCATCAGCCACAATCACTTTAATACTGAACAATTGTTTTAAATCACATTTAGAAATGAGAAGTGTTAAGCATATTCAGTTAATACTGAATACCACTCATGACTTAAAACTTACTCCATGAGAACAGAATAGTCATACTAGTCTATGCTTCTGTGTACTTAAATAGTTTTTAACAGCCCTGAGACACGAACACTAAATAGGAATAATATTTGTGGTGTGACGTGCATCAATTAGTTTTACTACAAAGGTACTGCCTGTATCTTTTTTGAACTTTTGTTTCTTATTCTTTCCTTATTTCTAGTGCACAGTGATACTCTGGTCTGTCCTAGCCACAGGATATTGTGGAGTTGCCCCTTATTTGCCACATTTTCTGTTCTTCTTAGCAGACTCCTACTGTGTATTTATACAATATTTAACGTAATGGCCCTAGTCAGTGTTGGAGACCCTAAATACTACTCCAGTACAAATACAGAAAGTCACCATATACATATATTTACTGTAAGCTGCAAGATCATCATCTCATTCTGATGTTTGCTGTGCAAAAGTCACTTAAAGAAGCGCGCAAGAAGTATGTGCAGTAATGTTAGGGCTTTTAGGTGGTCTGTGAAAGGTTAAAATTATTGCTGTGAGGACAAATACTTTCTCGTTACCTGGAAACAAAATAAAAGACCATCAAAATAGACTTGTTATTCTGCATCTCATCAAAGTACCTGAAAGACAATTCAAAGGTTTCTCTGCCTCTGTGTTCTGCCTCTGGGTTGTTCTCTGCGTTGTCCTTTTTTCTGCATCTTTGTGAGATAGGAATGCTGCCATATATCATCAGAAAGGGCAACTGCTGCTGAGGCAGAAGAAAACAAGAAAAGTCAGATGAACATTGCTGTTCGTGGTGGTGTTAATGAAAGACCACCTTGGGCCCGGGAGGGAGTTGTAGCTCTTTGTCTTCAGAATGTGTTTAAAGCCGTTATACCATTGACTGTTGGAAACTCATTCACCTTTCTTCTGTCTGAAGATGCGATACCCAAGACAGTAGTATAAAATACAGTGAATTTCAACAAAGGAAGGCAGCATGTATTACAGCAGCATGATTTTTCTTGGGGGAAATGGTTTTTTTTAAAAACTGACTTTCTAAGGTAGCAGAAAGATTTGTACACATGCTTTAAATTTACGCAACTTGAACAATCTGCTGGAAGTCGTATCAGTGCATAAAATGAATTGCATGCATGCATTATCAGGATTGAGGCATCATTTCTCAAATTCCATATTAATTATTATTAATAAAAAATCAGGTCATTCTGGAATTGTTTTCTGTCTTTAATTTACCAGAATCCTATTATTCAATTTAAGCTAGTTGTCTGTATTAATGAAATATTAAACAGCTTGTGAAAACTGTGGCTTACTGCAGAGGAAACACAGTAAGAGTCAAAAATTACCTTTCTGTGAATACTGTTCAGGAGAAAGTTTGAATGCTCTTAAGAGCTTCTGTGCAGAGTAGAATTGTTGCTGCTTTTGTTTACTGAGCAGTAATGGTATACATATTACATTCCCCTTCAGGCTTACTCAGGGTGAGATGTTCAGAAACGAATGTGCACCTTGTTGAAGAGTGTTAAGTCAGAAGTTCAGTGCTTCTTAACAAGGTAACTACAGAAATAAATGTGGATAGCCTTTTTGTGTACCTGCCAGACAGGCAGGATAGAAGTCAACCATCTACCTGAACAGCTGGTTAGAGGAGGATGGGAAAAGTCACCTTCTGCTGCTTTAAAATACACTTTGGGTCAGGTTTCTGCTCGATAGAGCTGAATTCAGTTTTTCTGAGCTGTCACTACTGCAGAATAGCACTAGTTTGAGAGGTGTTCTGCGAGAAGACTAACTGTAATTGGCAATCCATTTCTTCATTTCCATGCTATAGCCAGCTTGACAAATTAATCACAATCAAATACAGGCTGCGGGAAGGGGGCGACCTATGTAGCACAGAAGAAAAATGAGGCCTTGTGCTGGCATGACAGACTAATCTTTCAATTCACCCCGTTAGGCTGAATGTGGGGACTTGGTGTGCCTGTCACCGGCACCACCCATAAACAAACTGTTCATGCTCAGTGCTAGGGTTTGGCAGGTGTGATAAAGGTTATTGAGTGCTGCCCAGCACCTCGTCAATCACCGCTGCGGGATGGGGATCACCTGGATTAGTCCTGATGAGGAAGAGTCATTGTGCAGTGGCTTACGAGATTGGTGGAGAGAGCACGACCTGAATTACATTGTGAGGAGTGATTTTGTGTCCGATCCCATAAGAACCGAAATGGTTCCTTGCTTTGGGTGGACGTGTTATGGCTACTGCGCAAGTAGCCTGTTGCAGCAATGATTATTGCTACTAGGTCTGGGTGAAGCTAACTCATCTGTGGAGCTGTCCCAGGGAACAGGACCTCTGTGGTTCCAGGTGGAAAGGGGAGGGGGGAAAAAAAAGGCAACCAAAATGAACTGAAGTTATTGTCAGCTATGGAAAAAAAAAAACAGATCTTGTTAGATGTTTTAGTTTTCTTCCTATATCCTTCTTGGAATGGTGCTGCATGTGCATGACTTTTAGGGTTATATTTGGAATATAAAACTAACTTAACAGATTTGCTCTTAATAATGTTCTTTATACTGTCTACTGTTATGATTTTAGGTTTTCATCTGGTAAGTAAAATAAAAACAGCTAAGTTCTTACAGGAGTTAGTCAGTGTACCTTGGTTTCAGAGCTATAATGGTTTCCACTAGCTGTGAAATATTCCATTGGATTTAGAGGAACAGATCTAGCTTTTTTTTAATTGACCCTATTCACTTTGGCTATAATCTCTTTGATTTTTTTTAGCAGAAGAAAAATCTGGTCATTTGTATCATACCTTTCCAATAATGTTCTTTTTTTGGTAGATGAGACTTTGCTATCTTTTTCTTGAGTTTCTAGCCCCTTGGAAAGGACATCACTTTAAAGTCTGATTTGTAAACAATGTGTGTGCCTTTTTACTTCTTTCAATATTTTACTTATTGCAAGAGTGGCGTGCCTTCTTTCCTGTATATATTACTAGATGATAAACTGTATTTATCATTTTCCAATTTAGTTTTAGACAGTGCAGCATATCACTTTTTTGTTTTCCTTTTGCTTCTCTGCGATGTTTGAAAGAACCCTTTAACAGAAATAATGCGTGCTACTATTTATAAGGTGGTAATTTACTGTATGTTATGTTGTGGCACTGGGAGACTGTCCCATTCTATTTTCACTTCTCTCTGGAATAAGAATATTAAACCCTCACTTTTAAGGAGCTGGTAATACTGCATATGGAAAACATAATCTTTCATCACATGTTGTTCTGTCAAAAGCCAAATTCTGGTTTGCTTGGTTGAATTGAGTAGCACTTATAGGTCTCAGCTGGTCACTTGCTGAGGAAAGGTGCTGTTCAATGTGAATAATGTTATGCTGATGCTGCATGTGGAGGGCCGGGTTCGGAGGTCCCTAAGCTAAATGGAGACCAGTATGGATGTCAGCACATTGTTCTAGCTGGCAGCTGGGCTGCATGTTTTCTGTGTCAATTTTCCTGTTTCTCTGATTTTTATGGTCAAAAGAACACTTCTAAAATGGAGAAGTTGCCTGTGTGAACTGTTGGACATTCAGATGAGAAAAATACAGGACAGGCAGATCTAGAACCTAATCTCTAAACAAA